>VWYP01022834.1:26999-74115 GCA_013400435.1 Pycnonotus jocosus
GGGGGGGGGGGGGGAAAGGCAACAGCATGGTTATTTAAAACCACCACCACATTGTAAGAATGTGTATTTCTGCCCTGTTTGATCTTCCCCCAGAATGTGGGCACACAAGACCCTCTTGGGGTGCACAAGTCATACCAGCCTGTATAACATACCCTGCCAAGAGGGACATGTTCTTTGTGGGTGAACAGACTCAAATGGAGAAAAAACAAGGAATAATTTAGTTCTTAGCACCGATGAGATACCAGCTTTTCTGGGAGAGCCAGTGACAACTCATTTATTTGAGAAGAGCCTGTGAGCCAAAGGCAGATACTGTGCTCAGCCTGGGGAGTGGGCTGGGCATGCAGACCTCTGCACCCTCCCTCCAGCAGGCAAAGCAACTGCTACCACTGAGATGCTGAACCTCCTCTTCCTTCTTTATCACATTCCATGTCCCCATCCTATGCTTTCTCTCCCAACAAGCACGGCTTTACTCTCAGGCTCTCTGACCTTTCCAAGCGCAGCCAGCCCAATGCAGTGCCGTTTGTTACTGCCCTCTGCAGCATCCTCTGCAGGGAGGGCACAGTCCAGGTTTGCATTCCCTCAGCCGAGTGAGTTCTTTCGACAATGAGGTCGCCGTCATGTGGCTGAGGAGGTCCCACGAGTATCACACAGCTCCGTAGAGAAGCAGAGGCTAAACAAGCCCCAGAACAAAAATGGCCTTGGCTCCCCTCATCCCTTGGCTTGGTTGCTTGAAAGAGAGCAATGCTGGCAGTGGTTGAGGGGTGGTTACTTGCTGGTTTTAGAAGGAGGTTTCTGAATTTTCATAGTATTATTAAATTTGGAAAAGATCTCTGGGACCATCAAATCTAACCCAGCACTGAGAAGTCCACCACTAAGCCATGTCCCTAAACGCCACCTCTGCAGGACTGTTGAACACTTCCCTAGGCAGCTGATTCTAATCTAATTAGCTGATTCAGCTAATTCTGACTACCCTTTCAGTGAAGAAATTTTCCCCTAATCTAGCTCCTCAGCACAACTTTCATCCTGTCCCTTGTTACACTGGACAAGAGAACTGATCCCCACCCAGCTACAACCTCCTTTCAGAAACCTGTAGAGTTGCTGGTTGATAAAAGGTGTCCCCTGAGCCTCCTTGTCTCCAGGCTAAATGCCCCCAGCCCCCTCAGCTGCTCATTATAAGACTTGTGCTTCAGACCTTTCACCTGTTTGTTGCTGTTCCCTGGACAGTGCCGGCCCCTCAGGGTCTTTCTTGTAGTGAGGGGCCCAGAACTGGGCACAGCCCTCGAGATGTGGCCCTCACCATTGCAGAGTACAGGGGGTCAATCCCTGTCCTGGTCCTGCTGGCCACACTAATCCTGACACAGGCCAGGATGCCATTGGCCTTCTTGGCCACCTGGGCACACTCTGGCTCATGTTCAGCTGCTGTAACCAACACCCCCAGGTCCTTTTCCTCTGGGCAGCTTTCCAGGCACTCTTCCCCTAGCCTGTGTGCTGCAGGGGGTAGTTGTCACCCAAGTGCAGCACCTGGCACTTGGCCCCGTTGAATCTTACAGTTGGCTTTGATCCACTGATCCAGCCCATCCAGATCCCTCTCTGTAGAGCCATTTTGGCAGAGAGTGTTGACTGAGGATCTGACTAAACCAGAAAGAACCAATGAGTGGTCTGTTCCTGCTAGGGCCAATTGTTAACAGGTCAGAAATCCTTCAAAGCACTGTAAAGAGCTGCCTAGTGAAACCTCCTGAGGAGCACTTTGAATTTAAGCTTAGTACCTCATAGGAATAAAAAGAAGGAGGTGTGTGCTGCTCTGGCAAGTGTTACAGGCCTTGGAGTGGCGCCCTAAAAGTGTTTCTGTTTGCATTTCAGAGGCTGGGCCACTGCAGGCTTGTCAGGACATGAATGGGCTCCCAAACGCGTAAAACTTCAGTAGAAGAGATCTGTCCTGCAGTGCAAGAAAGAATATGAATTGATTTAATTTGAGGCTCAGCCCAGGACTCCAAAGGGTCCTGGCTGGCAGACTGCCACGCAAACAAACAGGAAAAATAGATTTGAATCTCAAATCTACCACCACGTTGTGTGAAAAACTGTGTGTCGTCTCTGAGCTTCGGCTTCAGTAGCTGTAGCATGCTGCACTTCATTAGGTTCACATTCGATGGCATAAAATGTAGGGGTGACATTGCTGTCTAGATTTGTTATTTATGGCCTCATTGAGAACCTTATCTCTCTCATTGACTCATCTCTTTCAGAACTCCTCTGTGACAGATGAAATTTCACCCAATAAAAAGACTTTGGGCAGGCTGGTGTTGGTCTAAAGGGTGGGAAAAATGAACGCCTCGTGTCTGTGGGTCAGCTGCTTCTTTGCCAACTATTATCTCTCTTTCAGCTTTGTTGAATGAGGTTGGTGATCAGGCTATGAGATTTGGGACTGTTAGTCATTCTGCTGAGCTTCTGCCAGCCAGGAGTGAGGTGCAGCCTGCACTCCCCACAGAGGCTGCAAATCAAACAACAGCTGATTTTAATGGACTGTTTGAAGAAAAAACATTGATAGAAATAAACCTCTGCGTTTCCACAGTGAGAATCCAGAAGTCTGCCTGTTGCAGAGCTGTTGCACTCAGTGAGTTGTATGAGGGTCTCCCACTACCCCAGCCAGCCCATGTACTCAGACTGTCTCTTGCTTCTTGAATCAGTGTGGTCTGAAAGCCCCACAAGTTTTTTTTTATCTCTTTCTCCTTTCAGACTAGCTAACTAACCAATTTTCTGGAAACAAAACAGAACTATGTGCTGTGAACATTGATTCCAGCAATGTTTCCATCACCCTTTGTAAGTAGTTTGGTGTTGGTGTCAGAAGAGAATGGCTCCTGTTCATTGGCATCTAAGAGATCACTATTTAACAGGTATCTGCACAGTTCCAAAGGGCACTGACAATTAGGCTTGGCTATACTTTTATGGTATATTTCTACTACCTTTGGAGGCCCTGAGCTCTTCTTCAGTTGTCTGTGAACTCCACTATCCCTTTGAGGTGCTGGGTAATTCAGTTCTACTTCTGTCTTCAGTTCCATTCTCTTCCTGCCTAATTGCTCCATTCATGCCACAGGGAGCATCTGCATGCAAATCCCTCTGTCTTCCTGGTTTTCTTTCATATAAATCCATTATCTTGGCAGCTTCTAGTACCTTTACACCTGCTGTGGTTCAACCCCAGCCAGCAGCCAAGCCCCATGCAGCCACTTGCTCACTCCTCCACTTGCAGGATAAGAGAGAGAATTGGAAGGTTAAAAGGTAGAAAACTCGTGGGTTGAGATAAAGACAATTTGATAAGGAAAGTAAAAGCTACTAGCACAAGCAAAGCAAGGAATGAATTCAATGCTTCCCATGGGCAGGCAGGTTTCAGCAATCTCCAGGAGAGCAGGGCCCCATCCCACCTAGCAGTGATTTTGGAAGACAAACACCATCACTGCAAACATCTCCTCCTTCTTCCTCCCCATCTTAGATACTCAGCATGAACATGAAGTCATATGGTCCTGAGTATCCCTTTGATCCACTGGAACCACCTGTCCAGCTCCTCCAAACCTGCCAAGCACCCTCAATCTCCTCCCCAGCATGGGAGTACAGAAAGGTAAAAAAGGCTTTGGCTGTGTGCAAGCCCTGCTCAGTAATAACAAAAACATCTCTATATCATTAACCCTGCATTCAGCACAAGTCCAAAACACAGCCCCTTACGAGCTGCTTGAAGAAAGCTAACTCCACCCCAGATAAAACCAGCAAAACACCCCATCTTCTCCAGTGCATGTTTTTCATTCAAATTATTACTTTACCACAGGTGGTCTCCTTGGCCACTGTCTCTGCTGCAGTGAGATACAGATTTCATCTCTGTGTCCACAGAGCGGTCATTGTAAACCTGTTTTGTACTTCTAGTTCTGTCTTGTACAGCAGCACTTCCCCAAATAACCATTTCACATGGAAATACTCATGATTCAAACTGCCTGGACTATCTACATGCAGCAGAACACAGGGATGAAGGTGCAAAGAACTCTGTTAATAAATTTAAGTGAGGTTACACAATTTACCTTTTCTTTTTTTCCTGCTCTATATCTCCTGTGAAGATAAATGAGAAAATCAGTCTTAGAGTTGTGTAGCACTGGAGGGAAGTGCCTGCTTGTGTTTAAATATATATATGTATAAATGATTTTTTTTTTTAAAAAAAACAACTTCTACATCTGCTAAGTGAATATTAAAGTACTGGTTTCACAGTGTAAAGTAAAGGCAAAGCAAAAGCAGTCTAACTTGAGACTCAGTGTTGAATAATACTCACTGCACTGTGGCTTTACAGGGTAAACATGGTCATGTTAGACCAGAGATTAACGTTTTCCATTAATTTTACTTGTTCCATAAACAAGACAGGACTGTGTTATTTTTTTGCTTTTAAAGCAGCATATTAACAAGCACATGCTGCTGCTGGATCCCAATTAAAGGTTAACTGCAGTCAGCTGTCATGTTGGTGGTTTATCAGCTGTTTTCTATCTGTGAAGTCAACCAGAATATAATTCTCTGTCCTTGGATATTGCAATTACATCTGGGTAGTTTGGTTTACATTTAAGATGGTTAAGGTGAAAATAAATATTATACTCATGGAGGTGACTGTCAGATCAAAAGTCACTGAGTTCTTGCAGAGAATTATCAGGTATATGTTCATCATACTGTTTGTAACTAATCTAGCTGTGCATTTAGGGACTCAAAAGTGTACCTGGATTTGTTCAATGATGGAGTGAGAAAAGAAAATAGCGTGGCAGAGCAAAGCTTCACAATACTCTACAAACAGAGAAGTATTTTCCTATCAGAGCTGCTCTTGTTATGTGTACTATCATAAACAGCACCTGCTATGTGATACACATACATGAGGGCATATCCCAGCAACCTTGTTAAAAATAATGATATTTGTTTGTCAGGGTTAATCTGCCTTCCTTCTTTACTTTCACATTTAGAAATCTTCTGGGCTTTGAGAGCAATAAGCAAAGATACACGTGTAATTTTCTGGCGCTTGTTTGCTTCTTGTATTAATTTTTTTTTTTTTTTTTGTGATGAATCCAAAGAAGGTCAAGGTCCAGTTGTTTTACCTGCTCAAACATCCAGTGACAAACAAGCAGACAAAACAGAAGGCAGGAAAGAAAGGGTTAGAAGAAAACATTTTTTTATAAAGTAAATGAATGCTCATTTTGATGTACCTTCAAAGGTCATTGTTTCTTTTAGCAGTTTTGAATCACAGTGTCACCTATGTGCAGCTGAGGCACACCCAAACCCAACCACTTGTGTGGTTTCTTGTGGACATCAGTGATAGCAATGCTTATTTGCAGGAAAGAAATTATTTCGGTATTAAAAAGGAAAATTAAAGGGGTGAAAAAAATCTTCTCACCTTCTTCTATTTTATCTTCTTTGAGATTAACACTTCCATAGTAAAATCTTGGCCCAGGCAGTGAAGTGATAATTTCTTAATAAACAATAACAGTGAAAACAAATAACAAGTAGTAATAATTTTTCCCAATTATTTTATTTTATTTTATTTTATTTTATTTTATTTTATTTTATTTTATTCGCTTGCCAGTTTTCTTCCTTAGTTTTTCAGTTCTTCTAAATACCTTCATCTGCTGAGATTTCTGTATCTGTAGGATTTAATATGTAGCAGAATGCACCAAGACCTCACACTTAATCTTGCCCTTATCATTATCAAAACGTTCATTTTTTAGAAGGTTTGATATTTCAGAGACTTCTTCCTCTCCTGCTATAATTACTTAATGGGATTTTCTATATCTACTCATTTTTTCTGTTGTCTTGCTGCCTGAAATGATATTTTGAGTCAAGATCTGTGTTTTCTGAGGCTGTATTAACAACCTGCTAATCCTCTGAGCTCACACAAAAACAAACAGAAAATGAGGAAGGCCAGCTAATAAAACGACTCTTTTGCTTTTTTTCCAACCATATTACTTGCTGTGGACACATGAATTGGGGCTGGGGGTAGTTCTTCCAAAAATAAATGGTTTTAGCTGTTCTGCATGCTGTTTTTAAATATAGTCTATATTATTTGTTTTAACTTTAGAAGTTTTTCAAGTGATGTCTTGTTTTGACATTACATATAAAACCAGAATTACTTTCCCCCCTTATTTTTTACTTCATTTTTGTTCCAGGTTTTTGGGATTTAAAGGTGACACTCATAGTCACAATAAACCAAGCATCCCATATGGATAGTTACTCAAGAGAAAACATGTGTGAAATTAAAATTTTCACAGGTTTGTTGTCTTCTGGGTGTTCCATTCCTACACTTGTTCTGAAAAACAAATCTGTTCTTTGTCACAGTTTATAGTTTATTAGTAAAGTGATGTTAGCATGGCAGCAGAGCAAAGGTGAGTGCTGCCCTTTGCAAACTCTGCTTGCAGAAGTGTGGGGGACTGGGCAGCAGCACAGAGCTTGGAAGGGGTGACCTCCTACCACAGGATGGGACCTGTTGGGCCAGCTTAGTACAGCTTGTCCCAAAGCCTCTCCAAACACTGAGCTGGGAACTGGGTCGAGGTACCCTCCAAAGTACTGTCACCACCATGTGTGGTTACTGCCAGCTCTAGTCTCAAATGAGATCAATAATGAACTGTGTCATTTGTTCACACTTATGAAATCGTGTAACGCATGATGGGCAGGGAACTTAGTGTGGGCTCAGAGTAGGAGTTCTAACGTGAAACATTTGTATAATGGGATCTGGGCATTTCCCAGATCAGTTCTACTTCACACTGAGCTGAGAACTTGGTAAATCCTGGCTCACTATGGGAATAGCTGTAAACTGTCCAAGGAGAAATCCGTCTGCCCTGCCCAAAAGAGAATTTCATCTGCACAACAGATGGCATCAAGGGATGCCATGTGACTTAACAGAAGGAAATTCTAGGGCCTTTCCTGCTTGACCTAATGAACCTGAAGCATATGAGGCAGGAGGAGGGAGAAAAGGAGACAGGTTTGGGCCAGAATGACCTGCACTGTTGGATCTGAGCTATAAAGGGAAACAGGTCCTGGAGGTATAAATGCTTCAGTCCGTCTGAGTTTGGATGTGACCTCCCACAAGATTATCACAGAGCTCTCACCATGCTGTCACAGGAACTGGGGAGGGTGAAAGGACTGTTGAGCACTAACTAAACACTGCAGACACACGCTTCTCTTGGTCTTTTGCTTCTTTTAATGCATTCACACAAGACTTGTAGTTAAACTGATCTGATTCGTGGTTTTCAAACCTTGCCTTTCTGAGTACAATTTCAATGCACAATTGCAGGGCTCTAAGGTGTCTGTTCCCTTCAAGGTAGGAGATTTAGGTATCAGACACACTCCTGAGGACAAAACTCCTTCTACATATTTTTCCCTGGGTAGCTAAGGGAGGAAAAAGTATGTCTCTGCTTAGTTTCAAAGGCTGGTTTGAGAGGTGACAATGGATGCATCTCTGAAGGCAAAATACCTTCCAGTAGCCACTGCAGGCTAGGAGCAGTCACTGGCATGTAGCATGATAAAATCACACTGGAACTGTGTGGGTCCCAAAGGAGAATGTTACACACTTGATTTCTTGCCCAGTTTTATAATGTGTTTGAAATCAGTACATTGCACACATCTCAGTTTCCATTGCACTAACGATCTGATGATTTCCTGAAACACTTTAATGGAGTTTCCACTGACCTTAAAATAATAGTGTTTTTTTTTTAAAAAAAGTCGTTAAGTGTAGACTTTTATGAGACAAATGGAGCCAGACTTCTCTTTCAAAAATATGATTTTTGCAAATGTGCATGGTTCTAAAAATCTCAGAGCTGTTTTTCATAGTAACAGAAATAACATAAATGCCAGAGTAAGCAGCAGTTGATCTTGCACACTGAAGTTTCAATACTAAGTCATTTACTGTGCACAGGAACAGGTCCAGAAGAAGGTCTGAATGTCTTTCAAACTACCACTGAACAGCATGGAAGTGCCTGTGTCTTGTGGCCACCTTTGACCCAGCAACTCACATCTTCATACAACTATCTGCATTTATCCCGTCATAATCTGTTCTTATTAAAAGTGCTCAGATTGATTTTTCCCTCCTTTCCCTCCCTTCTATTTTTGACCTGTACTATTTAACATTTTCAGGTTTCAGAATTTTTTACTCTCTCAGCATCCTAGTTCTTTCTACAGAGACACTTCTCTGTAGAAACCTAGACACATTTTTCTCTGGGTTTGAGCACTTGAAATCCATTTCCTTAGCCTTAATTTCACAGGACTGTTGGCTCAAAACCATACATGCTCTCTGGCAAGGTTTTCAGTCTGTCTTCTTCACCTCTGCTGGACTTCATGTTTTTAGAAAGCTAGCTCTTTCCCCAATGTATCTTGACAGCTGAGCCTCTAAAATGGAGATAGAAAAAAATTAATTTACAATTTACAGTACAACTCAACATCTTTTCTTTCTCCCCAGTTTTTCAGACCAACCTATTTCTAAAGAAATAATTGCCCAAAGGCAGGCAGACTCGTGCCCTTATTGTCCTTCAGTGCTGCCAGTCAGGTAAAGGTTTAACAGACTGAGTATCCATCGTATGTAATACCAGAGAATTTTCTGGTTTTAAGTATTCTGAGCTCTTACAAAATCCAGATTTTGAGATAGAACTGCTTTCTCCCTTTACCCCAATCTGAATAGACAGATATCTAATTCAAGAATTATTAGTAGAGAAATTATCCTATTGCAAACAGTGAGGGAAGTTTGGGCATGTTAATTTTGTCACAGGGAAAATTCAATGCATTAGTCCTATGTTTCTCACAGAAGACATCTTCTGATCTTTTTGTCCCCTGTATGTTTTGAAATAATATGAAAAAGTTTGAGATTCAATTTGTTGGGCCTTGCTAATCTGATCATAAATGAAAGATATAAAGGAAAGTCTGAAGATATACACTGCTTATCTAATGATCACTCACCAATCTGTGGTATTTATAGAGTGCTAATCACTAGATTAGGCATTTATTTTCAAAGATATAAGACAGACTAAACTTTAATATGATAGTGGGCTCCATACTACATTAAAATTTTATCATCTAAACCACTCTTCTCAGCAGGAGAGGGGGCTGAAGGAGGAGTTGCTTTTCAGTGCCACCCTGGAGATGGCATTGCTGGCCAGGAATATTTTCTAACTGTGCTTTGCAGCATTTTTCACTTGCTGAGCAATAATAAGAGGTACATCTCTCTGAATTTAAAGTGACAGTGCCTGTCCCAGCACAGATAAGGGTGACTGTACAAACACCATCTCCTCAATGGGGGAGCTGGAGAAAAATGGCACAAACTTGAACAAGGTCACTTCTGGTTTATTTTAGAATCTCTGCATCCCAGGGTGTGCCCTTATAAAAAACCGCCAATTTACCCTTGTAAAAATTTTAGTATGAAGAAAGCAAACAAGTGGCGTTGGGCAGCTTATAAGCTATTCATGTCTCCAGATTCATATCCATTTCCAAACATGTCTTAAATCAATCCCTTACCTCTCACCAAGGGAGAAATGTTCCAGAAGCAGCACATCTGCTATGGTGTGCAAAGTGGAGAAGGCTCTGACCCCATGTTACTGCAAGGCAGGTTAAAGCTATTAAAAAATTGCGGAAATAGTTTACTTATCCAGCTGGGTTTGTTTGTTTTTGCTAGTTTGCTTGTTGGTTTGTTTGTTTGTTTCTTTGCTTTCTGAAACAACATGAGGAGCCCTTTTGGGTTTATTTATGCCTATGTATACAAAGAAATCTATTGCTTCTTTAGATTCATAAGAAACTGATGAATTAAGAAATATGTTCCTGTGTCATCCTGTCTTCTGCCTGAGGAGCACCGCTGAGCTGTTATTTACTTTCTGTGCTAATATTTTAGTCTCATATTTGGTTATAGCTCCAGATGGCACATGTTTGCATTCACATTTGCAACAGCTGAGATATAGTCAGGCAGCATAATATCTCTAACAAAATGTCCTTGGTTTAAAATGAAGAGGAACACTCCCCTACTTCAGCTAGTGAGCAGCACCTGCCAAAATGTCACTTTAAATGCTACCCCAAGGTTTCTTGAGACAAAGAACAGGATGACATGAGTTAACTATGATGCTTTGGATAAATTTTTAGGGAGGGAGGTTCTCAGAACTCCTGTTTTGCATCAAGATTTGGGGCAGAATTTCAGAGACACTTGCCTTCTATCTAACTCAGTCACCAGAAGCAAATTTAAAACAGGCCTAGTTTCAGTGATAAACAACATTTCATGACAGGGCAGCTGCCTCTCTATTAATTTGCTAATTTATTCAAATGGCTATCATCAAAAAGATGCTGATTTTATCAGACATAACCAACCAAAGTATTTTAAGCACATACTTACCCTCAATCACTTGAGCTTCAAGGTAGGCTAAACATGTTTAAATTAACTAGATGCATTATTCATGTAGACTTGCTTCAGATATAAGGGTCAAACACTACTTTACTATGGCATTCTCATAAGCTAAAGGCACTTTCAGAACTTGTTTAAAAGCTGAGCAGGTTTCAATGTGGGCTTGGTATTTCCCAGTATCTGCCTAGCCAAAACTGGCAGTCTGAATGGTAGCTCTTGGTTTCTCTAGCTGAGAAATACATGCCTTTATTGCTCAAGAAAGATGGAGGAAATGCAATCCTTCTAGAAAGATAATGGTTTTATTACTATTTCCTTTTCTTAAGGCTGTTAGAGAGGTCAGCTCTCCTCAAAAGTGCCTGTGACGTGGAATTCACTCAACTTCTCCCAGGAAACACTTTGTATAAAACTCCTAGGGATTCCTGTTCTGAAGTCATATGGATGTTTATAGGCCAATTAAATGTTTGCAAGTGAGCCCAGAGAGATAAGAGGTCACTGAATCAAGGCTGCTGTCAGTTTCCTAGGAAGGCATTTCCTTCTTATAGCCCATATGAAATAATAGCAGAAGATTCTTTTTCTCCAGAAATGCATCTGCCTCCAACCTCACCTTTTAGGAAAGTAGGAGAGCTCACATCAATGCTTGCTAATAACATAGTTACCATATACATGGTATACATATGTATAGTCCAACGTGTATGTGCTTGTATATATGGACACTCTACTATAAGGGCAGTGTCAGACTTTCTACCCCATAGTTAAATTATTATAGTCTTTTAAACAACTCACAGCAAGCACAGTGCCTTCAAAGTTTGAGAATATGAATGTCTGCTGAAGATACAAAATTATTTGGAGGAAGACAGGACTGTCAGAAGAATTGTAGAAAGGCTTTATAAAAATCATCAACTAGGTGTCAAATGCTGATTAAGTATATGTGTATATGCATACATGGCAAAAGATGCACATAAACCACTCCTGACTCTACTCTTGCTGAAGTTAAGAGCCTCTGAACTGATGACCATCATTATAAAACCTGGAGGCTGTGACTGTTTGTGGTAGATAGGGACAGGCGTTCGGAAGATCTCGGTTGTAATGGAAAGCAACAGGGCCCTTCCCCCCTCATCCGGGACCCTTCCCCTTTCACCCTGAGATATGTTATCACCCCCGAAGGTATGCAGCCCCTCCTAACCTTAGTACTTTTCCACTCCATACTAACCCTAAGTTAGTCCCACTGTCCCCTCTGACGTAGTGAAGCCCCCTCGACTATATAACCCCACTAAGTAAGATAATAAACGCCATTTTGACCATCCACCACATTGGTGTCTGTGCCGTCAATGGCCCGAGTGGCCCAGGCGAGGCTGGGCCACCGTGCTGTCCTTTGAAACCAGGTCGCTTGTCTTCTCATCAGAAGGCAACACTGTTCCACGACAACCACAGCTCATTGTTCAGAAGTGACTCCTGAGAAAGGCAAAACAGAGAACTTCATCCTGTCTCTGTTTAAATCCATGCTTTCCTAAGTCCTAGATACTGTGTCCTATCCTGATATTTCCTGCACCTCCCTGTAAAGAATATCTTAAAAAAGCTGTAGGGCTAGGAAGGATTCAAATAAGAGTAACAAGATGATCAAAGGCTTTGTGTCACTCTAAAGAAAGAATCTACATCTCTTTAGTTTGGACAAAGGGTGACCATGGGAGTCTTACTGAGATTTATAAAGCAGGCCAAACAACAGACAGGATGAATAGGGATTGATCGATTGATTGACTGATTCCCTTTTTTCCTCCACTGTAAAAGACCAAGAAGGCACCAGATCCTGTAAATGTAATGTTTGATCAAGTTTTGTCTCACTTACAGGCATCCACAGAGAATTCCTTGACACAGGCCGATGTGGATGTTCTTGTGGCTTTAGGAGTAGACTGCATAAGAGCATAGGTTAGAAATTAATTGAAAGTTATTAAATGCATAAAATCATTCCAGTTCAGGATTTTCCTAAGATGCAAATTACTGAAGGCAAGAAAAATAGTCATGAGAAGAGTGGTATATATCATACACTCTTCCTGAAAGATTCATGTTTGGCTACTGCCAAGGTAAGGATAAGATTGCCATGTAAGCTCCCCTATTATCTGACAAGTTTCTTCAGACTTTCAAGTATTCCATTAGGTGATTTAATGCTATGGACTATGAACCAAAAATAGTACATGTCTTATATGTTTGGACCCAATGATATATTTATTATTTTAATCCCCAGCAATGGTGTGAATATAAAAGAGCTGTCTGCAGCAATCATAGAGACATAGAAAGGCTTGGGTTGGAGGGGACCTTAAAGATATCTAGCTCCCAACCCCTCTGCCATGTGCAGGGGACACCTTCCACTGACCATGTTGCTCAAAGCCCTTTCTAACCCGGCCTTGAACACCCCCAGTGATGGAGCATCCACAGCTTCTCTGAGCAACCTGTGCCAGTGCCTCACTGTAAAGAATTCCTTCTGTATATCTAATCTAAACCAACACTCTTTGAGTTCTTTTAATTTTGTGTGTGAACTTAGGGCACATTGTGTTGTTGTCCAAATGGCAACATTTGTGCCTGAGGAGCAATTTTGATGGTTTCAGAGAGAATGTGGTGGCAGTGAGTATTTGTGGGCATAGGTGCCTTCTAGGTTGAAAAAGTATATAAATGCTAAACAGAAAAAAATAACACTGATGTGATTGTGTCTTATTGTTCTCAAGCCAGCATGCTAAAGACAGCAAAAATAGATAAAAACCCATGGGGATTTGTCATATCACAAGATTGGGTTTTGTATTGTGTGCTTCCTTAACGTTTCAAAGTACAAAGCATTGCTACTGTAGCATCAAGACTTAGATGCTTTATATCTAGGTGCATGTGGCTGCAACTAGTCTTTAGGTAAGATTTAGAAAGAAAAATGCACTGTTGTCTAATTTATGAGTATAGAGCTAAATTGGGCTGCTGGTCTTCTACCTTTGAGAAAATTGTGTCAAGCAGAAAGTGCATTTCAGGCAATTTTGAATCAGGATGACTAGGATCAGTTTCCCCTGCAATTCAACGTTGACTCATAATTCTAAGTAATCATTTTCTCAGGAAAGCCGATAATGCGTAATGTGTCCCAGACAGTCATACTGATGCAGTGACCTTTACTCTTATTTTTGGTAAATAGTCATAAAGTTATTATATATTTTATATATATATGTATATAAAATATGTATATATATATATATATCTCAGGAATTTCCAATAAATATATAATTTACTTCTGCCTCTTAGAGCTATACACAACCAAAGCAAATAAATGATGACAAATAGAAATGGTATTCAATACCATATATTGCTGACATCCTCGCTCAGTGTATGACTGATGCAGACCTCAGAAGGAAACAAGAGTAGGAAAAGAATTAATTTAACCCGAGGTAGAATTTTCATAAGCACAGTTAATAGGAGCTGTGAAATAATGACATGAACCAAGAGGGTGAAATGGTTAACCATGAGATGTTGCTCTTGGAGCACAGGGTCTGAGTTGCTCAGAACTCTGCTGCCTAGATTACTGAAACACCACCATGCTCACCAGCAGTTAGGAGACAGGACTTCTTTTCACAAGCAAACACTTTGCAAGAATGATTTTAGCAACTTCAGGCTCTCATTCTAGTAGCCATTAGCCAATCAATGCAATTCATTCTGAACCTCAGATGGCAACGGCCCTGTGGCTGGAGTTCATTCCATTGAACCTCAGCCCAGCTTGAATTTTACATCATGAATAAGAAGGATGGGACTTTCTGAGGACTCCTCTATTGCTGTGCCATTTAACTTACAAAGCTCTTTGATACTCCAGCAATGGACAGCAACAGGGAGGTGTTGAATGAATGGAGAGGTGGACAATCAAATATCACCAGCTACTCAGTGCTGTGTGTGCCTTCAACCTCCACAGCAGTTAGTAGTATCTGCACCTCAGCAGCATTACACTCCTAAATTTCTCAACTTTGGAGCAGTCATCTCCTCCAAAGACTTTTTGTCTCCTCAGAAGGGGAAAATTTTGCAACATAAATATCAAGAAGAGAGAAAGAAATGTAATTTTTAAAATGGCCCAGCATGGAAAAAAAACCCCAAAACTGGTGTAGCAAAACACAAATTTGCAGTTATGCATCTGATGGCGTGTGTGTGGGGGCCTTTACATGCCAAAGGCTTGGAGATCTGGCAGATGAAGACCTTCAAGCTGTGTTTTTTAATGCTCATTTTTTGCTAAGACATGCTAAAAGCCCAGATGATAGGAATGTATAAACATCATGCTTGGTGAAAAAAAAATTTAGTACCTTTTCCCCTGTATAAGAGGAAGCAAGAGAGTAGAGTGTGAAGTAACAAAAACTTGAAGTATCAATGTCTTATTAAGGCTGATTTCCCTTCATTCCTGCTACCTAGCGTTCCCTGATGTTGACTGAAGAGTCCTGACAATTCAATCATTCAGCTCTTGAGCTGCTAAAAAGTTCACATGTACAGTAGTATGAATTGCCATTTTTTCTTCATCAGTTTCTATGAGGAAAATTTAAATACACAGCCTGTCTGGGAAAAATATTCTGAAGAAGGAAACTGTACTGGATGTCTTGTGTCATCTTGTTCTACATCAAGGCCCAGATTCCCAGGCTGCTCGGGGAAGTGGTAGTCACTATTCCTGTAGGCACTTAAAAGCATGTAAATGTGGCACTTGAGGACATGGATTAGTGGTGGACTTGGCAGTGCTGAGTTAATGCCTGGACTTGATCTGAAAAGCCTTTTCCAACCTAACCAATTCTATGACTCCAAGCCCTCACATTCTGTTTTTGAAACTATCATTTGTGAAATGCGAGAGAGAACACTGTCATGAGCTTCAACAGCTGACCTTCTCTAAAGTTTCTCTTAAATCTCATAGAAACATGAGGTAATTCTGAAACACAGGATTTCCATCCCTGGGACTGTCCCATGCCACTCACTCCCCTGGGGCTACAGCAGCCTAGGGACACCAGCAGCCTGCAGCCACACCTTGTTCAAAAGACACTGGTGCAAGCAAAGTTCAAGGTAACCTTATGGAACAGGGTCATGTTACGTTTCAACACCTGCCCATGTGTATATAACCACACAATGCCTCCCTGTGTGGCAGAAATGCCCTCCCCTGCTGCTGACGCATAGCTCCAGGCATGCTGCTTCCTGCCACAGCGAACTCTGCCTCCATGGCCACCAAGATCCCAGCTGAGAAATCTGGGAAATGTCAGTGTGAGACACACCATTCTAAAAGCATCCTGTACCAGATCCTTCACAAAGAGCATGCAAGCGAGACCAAGTGGGACCAGCAGCATTGCACTCCCCACTGCTCCACAAGAAGCAAAGGCTGCCCTTGTTTGGACAGCAGAAGAGTTGTCCTGAGAACGCCAGAAGCTACATGCAGAAGAGCTTCTGAAGTGCTGTTGAAGACTTCAACTTTTATTAGAAACTTACCATCTTTCTATTACATGCCTTGGGAGGATCAGTTGGTTCTCGTACAACAGAACTGGGCCCCTCTTTTTGTCCTGGGCATGGCACAAGAAGGAGTGGATTTTGACCTGAGAGAGATCCCAGCTACCAGCTTATTGAAAAAAATCCTCCTCAATCAGTCTTCAACAGCTATGAATGAACTGGACAGCTCATCAGCAGGACCATCTTTAGGAGAAGTTCAGAAGATGAAGAATTTATTGTGGAAATTCTGGGACCTGGACATAAGTGCAAAAGAATATGCCTATCTTAAAGGAATTATTCTTTTTAATTCTGGTAAGCCCTCACAGAAATTACAGAAATAATTATGTGCCTGAAAAGATATTTGACATTTTTATTTACATATAGACAAATGTTTAGTTTTACTCTTTTCTATGCATATAGTTAAATATTCTCAAACCCCTGTATTCTATGATTTAACAGTTTCTCTGCTTGATGTGGTTTATTTTGGTTCCTTGGATATGTGCAGTATGTCACCCACTGTAAGCCAAAACAACCTCTATTACACAAATTTTAAGTCATAAATAATTAAGTGCATAACTTCCAACTGACTTCCAGTTCAAAGGTAATAGAACAGCCTCACTCTCACATCACAGCAAAGGAGAGATGGTACATGGGTAAGTGATGTGAGCTTTAGAAGTGTTTTAACAAAGGCTTCCTCAGTAACAAGAACACTGGAGAAGATAACCATCTGATTTTCATCAGTGAGGCAAAAGGATGCTGTATTGATGTTACACAGCTTTTATGTGTTTATATCCTTTATTTATGTAATTTAGTATCTCTACATTCAAAGCCTGGGACAGAAGTCACAGAACAAACTAAGACTGCTGACTGCATCCCCTCATGTCTGATGCCAAGTTCAGGCTCCTTAGGAAGGAAGGTTGCCTCGGTCAGCACCACGGAGTGCATGAGTCATTCAAAGCTGAGCTCTAAGTACACTAAAGTAAATGGAAAGGCTTATTGACTCCAGCCTGCTCTGGCTCAGATCCCCGGCTCCTTCCACAGCAATCACTGCTGTTGGCTGCACTGTCAGCAGTGTTCTGTACTTGGGACTGCACCAAAGGATACTTGAATGCATCAGTTATTCCATTATATTTCTCATGGTGGATGGTTTATAGGCTGCTCAAAGGCTGTGTGACTTTTTATTTGTTTCCAATGAGATTCAAATTCTGATTCTTGAGGTGTAATGTCATCCAGATGCTTGGTATTGCCTTGAGTGTCTACGCCACAGCATCAAACCAGAAGAGATCGTTTCAGTGCAAGCTTTTTTCACAATAAAATCAGGCTAAAAGAAACCACTGGTTATATCCAGGGGAATGATAAGAAGAGAAAGGCCTCACCTGCAGCAGCTTGCACAGTTTAACAAGCTGGCATTTTTATTGTCTCTGTGGGTGAAATGCAATTTTCACTTAAGGAGAAAGTAGCAGGGTTATATTCTGGATTTGTGCCTTCTAAGGCCTGCTGCCTCCCCAGGGTGCTGTATGAGAGAGCCAGCAGCCCTGGATGCTGTCTGCAGACACATTCCACAGTTTCAGGAATGACACTCAGCTCTTAGGTGGGATGACCCTATTTGCAGGAATATTTTTCCATGAGCTGCAGAAGACAGCCTGGAGAATATCAGTTAAGCTTAGATTCAGTTAAGCCTCCATACGAAACAGAGTCACCATCTAACTCTGGGCTGAAACATGTACTCAGGGCTTATACACAGCCCAAACCAACCTCTGCTGCAAACAAATTTGTACAGCTGTTGCTTCACAGCTACTACTTTTAATAGTTTTTCAACACTTTCTACCAAATTCAGAAAATTTGCAACACAAACTTTCAAACTTTTCAAGTTTTGGCTTGATGTTTGGCAAAATGCTACTATTTTTGCAGGCCTCAGTTCTAAAAGGATTTCAGGAAGTCACCAGCAGTGACAATGGTAAACTAAGTCTCTTTTGGATTATGGAGTACTTCATTTCCACTCCTAATGTTTTACTTCTATTGGGACTGTTGCAGCAGCCCTCTTATTAGCCAAGGCACAGACTTCTTGTTAAACACAGCATAAAAAGAGTTCTGCTTTATTCCTCTTTACAGCTTAGTCATCTTAAGTCCAGCTATTCACTGACTCTGGCTGCAACAAGCTCCTCCTGTAGGTTTCCCTTGCAGCCTCTGACTGCTGGTTGTTTCCTGCTAAACTATGACTGCAGGCATTGGTTTGCAGACTGTGACTGCAGGTTCCAACAACAGGCTCTAACTGCAGACCCCAACTGACCTCATAGCAGTGATTCTCTCTCTCCCCAGGATCCTGCTTCATGAATCTCTCCTTCATGCTCCACAAGGTTCCTCCCATGATAGTCCTCCCCTTACCAGCTCACCTCCTCTTTTATCTCACTCATCCTTATTGGATATAGCTGTTACTCATCAGGGGCAAGGCTGTATTGGTTGATTAACACACTTGTTACTTATCAGGGGTGAGGTCAACCTGTATTACCTTCTCCTACAGGGACCACAAAAACTGACTGAAGCAATGGGCATGGGCCAGGTCCAGAGCAGTCCAGAGCTGGGTCATGAGTTGGAGTTCAACAGGACACCCAGGCATGCAGCTGTAGCAGCCATCGCTTGATAAGAAGCACAACAACTATGCAAAGCTTTGCTTGTACCCTGAATGATCTCTTGTGGCATAGACATTGTGCTTACTATCATTAGAAAAATCCCTTTGGCAAGAGGGTGGCAGGCAGAACAATGGAGTGTAGGTCCTCCTACTAGAGTCATAGAATGATTTAGGTTAGGAGGCACCCTAAAAATCATCTCGTAAAACTCCCCTGCCATATTGGGAGGGACACCTTCCACTAGACCAGGCTCCTCCAAGCCCCATCCAGCCTGACCTTCTGGCCAACTTCTGGGGCTGTGACATTCACAACATCTCTGGGCAAGTTGTTCCAACACCTCACCACTCTCACAGTAAAGGATTTCTGACTACACATCTGACCTAAGCCTACCTCCTTCTCCTATCATTACAAGCCCCTGTAAAAAGTCTCTGTCCCGCTTTCTTGTAAAGCCCCTTTAGGTACTGGAAGGATGCTCTGAGGTCTTTCCAAAGTTTTTTTCTTCTCCAGGCTGAACAACTCCAACTCTGTCAGCCTATGTTCATAGGAGAGGTGCTCCTGCCCTCTGATCCTCTTCAGGGCCCTCCTCTGGAGTCATTCCAGCAGACCCATGTCCTTCTTATGCTGAGGGCCCTAGAGCTGGAAATGACAACAGAATCTGTGCAGCACTTCTGTGTGGGAAGCTCTGCCTAGGTTACTGATTGATCACATCTGGGCCAGCAAGAACCAGCGAAGAAGAAATTGTGCACCAGCTCCTCAGGAGAAGCTGGCACCTTGCATCAACAGAATCCAGACTCTCCAGAACATATTGGCATTCCCACTCTTCCCAGGGGATCTTTGGCTGGGTGGCTTTGGAGCTGTCTCAGGATCTGTGGGTGAAGAGCCCAGCTGCAAGGCCTTCTCTACTTGGACTCAGGCAATAAATCAAAGGAAGGAGCAGGTAGAACTGTTCTGCCACATAGAAACAGCACAGAGTGAGGTGAAAATATTTTTGTGGTTTTGACAATTGTCAGAAGAGCAATTGGGACTGCATAGTGAAGAGATAGGAACAGTGAAAAACAGTGCTATTATTATATCAGTGCCATACATACACATATTTATATATGCACATATTTTCAAAAAACCCATCAAGGCTGTGACTTTAACAGGGCTTCTGTTAAAAAGGAAAAAAAAAGAAAAGAAAAAGATACTCTTAAGAGGTTTACAGTTCAGCTGGAAACGTGTGTTTCACTGAATATTATTACAATAGATCTCAGAACAAGAAGTGCCTCATTATATGTAAATTAAAACCAATTAAAATTGGTTACATAGAAAAGAAGGCCAAATAGGGAAATTAAACATTTTAGAAGAGATATAAACTATTGCAACTTCATCCTGAATCCACAAAATCCTGACAATTTTCTTTCCATGAAAAATCTAACATCTGGAATCATCCCCACAGCTTGCAGCTGCTGGTAGTCCTGAGGGAGATGATGACTTTTCCAAACTCCTAATTTCTGGCTAGCCTGGTTGCAGATTTGGCTAAGGCTTCTTCTCCTCTGGCAGAGATGTCTAGGAAAAAGAGAGTTGCTGAAGGCTGACAATAGTTCAGTTACAGACTGAAGGAACCCAACCAGGTTGGTTTTGCCCTAGTACAGGGCACTAGGCAAGAATGCTGAACTTCGCACACTGAAATGAATGATGCTGTGTGAAACACACCTGGTGTGAGCTATGCGGATTCTATTCCAGGGAGGTACGGAGTCAGTCACTGTAAAAGATGCCAAATAGTGTGTTCTACCTTCTGTCCAGGCTGTAACAATTGTAGGAGACAAAAGATATCCTTGGAGAGTGAGGACCAGAGGCATCAGGTTGCTGAGAGCTACATGACAAGACAATCCCTCCAGAGGCAAAGGATGAACACAGGTTGTCCTTAGCACTGAGTTCTGACACTCAGAAACACCCTTAGTGAGTCAGCAGGTCACATGCTATGGGAGGTATGTGATAGAGACTCAAGACTATGACTCCATAGGGCAAAGACCTGTCCTTCTTCAGGCACTCCTCTTGCTGAGGCACTCCTCTTGCTCTTTCTAGACTGTAAATAAAGATACCTAGATAATATGGTGAACCAAGGTGCCTCAGCTTAGTCCAGTAAGCAGAGGCAACAATAGGATGGAGGCGGGGCTGGGTATACTGGAAACCTACATCTTCAGGCTGTGAGCCTACCCCCTACTCCAAACCATCAGCTCCTGATGTTACCTAGGTAGGGTAGATTACAGCTGGAATATTCCCACCCGCCCAGACCACTGTCTCAGCATCATTTGGTGGGTAGACAACACTACAAAACTTCTCCATCTGTACTGAGTCAAAATTACCTGCTGTTACCATTTCAAAGTTGGATGTTAATATAAAGTACTAGATTGCAATGTGCTTACAATGCTGCCCAATGCTCATTCAAAGTATTGAGCTACACATACCTTCTTTTTCCAAAAAGCATGTTTAGAAAGTGTTTATTTTTTTCTATAGAGAAAGTAGTGCTATAAGCCAGAAATCTGGACAGCCATCATTACAAAAGGCAGAAATGTTTACTCAGGATTTGTTATTTTACCTTTTGTTTTGACAGAATGTTGTGTCCTGAAATGCCTCCCTTATGTACAGTCACTGCAGCAGGAAGCTCAGAAAGCCCTGATGGAGTTTATATCAACAATGTTCCATGGAAACCTCGGCAGGTTTGCTTTGATTCTTCAGCTAATCACGTCTCTTCGAGACATTGATGCAAATGCTATTGAAGAGCTCTTCTTCAGGCCCATTCTAGGAGAGGCCACCCTAAACGTACTACTTACAGAAACCCTATACATCAAGCCAGACTGGCTTTAAAAACAAATGACATTTGAGTGCTAAAATATTTCATTTTGAAGAGATGAGAGAATATTATGAGCTAAATAAACACATTTCAAACAAATAATTGATGCATATTTTTAAGCCATATATGCTTCAATGACAAAGTAATTTTGTAACATTTTTGAATTAAAAGCAGAGAAAATGAAGCAATTCATGATACTGTGTGCTTTAAAAAATGCTTAGTCTAAGTATTTAAAGATTGTCTAGGAGCACCAGCATACTTTCCAGTTGTGCTAGGTTCAACAGTATTATTTCTAGTGAGCATTTTTACAGCTGTTTATGCTTTTGGGTTTAAGGAACAGGGGCAATGGTAAATATTATTCAGTTGAAGATAGATACATAAAAGGCTGGTCAATGGTAAAATCAGTATAAATCCTTCCTTTTCCTTGTCAGTCCCTGATCCCAATCCTTTTTCTGTTCCACTGAGAACTCTAGTCCTTGGCTGTAATTGCTGGATGGAGCTCCCCCTTACTAACTGCTCTCTTATAGGTTCTTTTCTAAGTCTTGCAGCAAACTGTGGGCATTAAATCCCTCTCCCATTATTTACAAAGTCCTTCCCTAACTAAGGAACTAAACAACATGAATCAAAAATTTGTTGACTGGACAAAAGCTGTTGTTCAGGATTGTTTCCAGAATGGCAATAACAAAGGCTGAAAGTTACTGTGTCATGCCATAAGCGGCAGAACTAATGCAGCCCAGTTTCCTACACATTTAAGACCTTTTCCCTTTATCCCTGTCTGTACCCTTCTATAATTACCCTCACTTCCTTCCAAATAGATGTCAGATATTCCTTGGACAGCAGAAATACTAAAATACAAATGGTTTCCTACAGATGTGTACAATCTGTTCCTACATCTCTCACTGCAAGAGTTCCACGTCTCCACCTCCAAACGCACTATGGCATGTCCCAAAAATGTCTCTGTCTCCTACCCATCTGGATGGAGAAGAGGCAGCACGTGTTGGGGTGGGTGCCAAGCGATGTGTGTGCTGACTGCCCATCTGTCAGGATGAAAAAAACATTGAGCTTATACTTTAGCTGCAACAAGGGAAGCTATTTGTATCCATTTCCTGTCACACTCCTCCCCCAATGGTTTCCATGAAACTTAAGGGAATTCTGATTTTTTTTCAGTAGTGGATCCAGCCTAGTTTTGCTTGGCAAGGGGGCTCAAATTCACCAAATGGAGGCTAACAGACAGGTAGACAGATAGAACAACAAAGAGTATGATAGCTTAGAATTCCTTAGAATGTCAAGACAAAGTCAAGGGAAAGAGAATGTGTAAATATATATATCCATATATATATATATAAAGTAAAAACATACATCAACAGAGATGAATGTTGAAAGGACTTTTAGAAGTCAAATAACTAAGGAAAAATAAGTTTAAATAATAAGAGTTTCGTACCTATCAGTTTTGACAAAAGAACACGCATTTTTCTCCTGCTTTGTTAATTGAGGCGTAAATTGCAAAAATAAAGGGGAAGAAGCAAACCCCAAACAAGATAAACCAACCAAGCCCCCAGGTAGTAGTGATCATGGAAGTAACAACCTCTATGGTAAGCACAACTCACCTTCCTATGTCCCTAGGCTAACTAAACCTTTCAGAATCACAGAATTTTGGACTGATATTTTCCATGGAAAGCCCTCAGAGTAGAAATGTTCAGTAGCTTTTCTTTTGTTAAAATGGTTCAATAGTACTGCCACAGATCTGCTGGTGCAGGGCAACAGGATATTCCATGGTTAGTTGCTTGTGATACTGAATGAAAACATTTGTTTCAGACATTTTCTTTTTGTCTGTTCTTAAGATTTAAGCAAGCAGAATATAGCCAAAACTGGCATTTGTACATTTAGTATCTGCAATATCATTTGGTAGCAGACATATGAGTTCAAACACCTCCCAAGTACTAAAAGCTTCTACTAAAAACCTCTGCTACAGATGCTCCACTTGCACCCAAGCAGTGCAGCAAGGGCCGGGGCAGAAGGAGCAGGGCACAGCTGGCCTTGCACATGCAGCAGCTTCTGCAATGGAAGAGGGAAGAAGGGTATGCTCTCCTCTCAGTGCTCCCACTGCTGGTTTGAAGAGTGTAGAGAGGGGAAGGAATACCCTGAGCTCACTGGGAGGAGTGAGGAATTTTAGAAAAAGGTAAAACGTATAGAAAATATGTATAATGAAAAACAGTCATGGGGGCTTAGAGAGAGGAGCAAAAAGGCCAAACGAAAAAAGAGGAGAGAGGGACAGAAGGATCTTATTAATAGAGCTCATTTCTACATAGAATCTAGATAACTTTTATAAGTCAAAGGCCTGCTTAATGACTCACCAACAACGCAAAACCAGGACATGGTTCATGGTTCTGTAACCTGAATTTCAGGCTAATGAGAGCACACCAGACAGTCTCTGCTCACAGCCTTATTATCAAAATCTGTTCAAGGTCTTTGACTTTATCTACCTGATATACAACAGCTTCAACTCAGCTCTCTTTGAATTGGAGGGCACAATGCCAACAAGTTCCCATGACTTGGCTTACCTGGAAAACAATGCTGTACTTGCTGATGATTCTTTTAGCTTGGTGTGATTCTATGTAACCATGTCTGAAAAGATGCCAAGTGCACCACAGGGAAGACTGTGGCCAACATCTTGGGTTTTCAAGATGACTTCACCTTCTACCATGAAGGCAAATACTAGGCTTCAAATGGAACTCTCACAAGATCTGATACTCATGGATCTCACCTCACTGTGCTTTGAATACAAGATTCTTCAGAAGATCAACAGATCTTATCTCAGTGTCCTGTTCAAAGGGGCTGAGATGCCACTGTCTTGCTGAGGACAGAGTAAGAACCTGTATTTACTGTATTTAAGCATCACATGAAGTTGGAGGCTGTGCAGGTACAAGAAACTGGCAGGAACAGGAGAGGTGAGGAATTGTGAGCAGAGGTGAGGAGCAAAAACAAGAGCTTTCCCTGGAAAGTGGAAAGGCACAACACCAAACAGCCTTTAGAAGTCAATGGAAATAATGCATTGGAATGAAGAAGCAGAGACAGAAATTAACAGAAGGCAAGAGAATGACGACAGAAAATCCTTACTCCAGGAAAAGTAAGAAAAAGAGGGAGAGAAAGAGGGAGAGACAAGCAACAAAGAAAGGTTTGTCACCACTTTCTCTAGCCTCTGGGATTGAAAACAGAAGCACTGTTTCTCCAGCTGTGAAATGCACCAATGAAGCCTGTGTATCCATCCCCCCCTAGCGCCCAGGAGATGACAGTATTGCCATCACCTGGAGTGTGAGCTTAGCTGCTGGAAGTGTGCCAGATAAAGCACATACCGCTGCTGATGACCCAGGCAGAGCTTTCCCTCAGGGACACCTCTACTCTATCATTGCTGACTTGTTCAAAATAGTGTATGACAATATTTTTAATTCGTTAGAAGAAACCTACATTTGCAAAATCAAGAATGAAAAAGTAAATTCAAACATTGTGAAACCTTACTCCAGCCTCCTTCTGACTATGATAATAAATTCTTTTAATGACCTGATTACAAACTCATGTGGTTTCCCCTCAGGACTCCATGCCTTACTTGGGGCAAAGAATGGCCTGTGTGTGCTGTGGGAATTTGTTATTACTGGGCAATGGAGAAGGCTGCTGTCGGCTAAGGCTCAGCTGCTTTTGTTGCAGTACCATCATTGCAGAACCTGGAAAAAAAATGGCTCTACAGTGCCAGAAACAATGGTTTTACAGTGAAATTGGTTGAATGACACCTTACAAAGTGTGGGCCAGCCATATAAATTGAAGTGGCATTATTCCAGAGTGGTATTGTCCCAGAAAAAGGCTACTGCTAACAACGTTAACTGGAGAAAAAGGTCATAGTTTTTCACAGTGGCAAACACAAGACCTGGGAAAGGGTGTCAGAAGGCTCTAACAGTTGCAATCCAGGTCACAACAGGCTGTCTCACACTTCCAGAATGATGTATAGTGCTGTAAGCACTGAAAAATCAGTCTATGCACACCTGAAGTGCAAGAAGCTTTCATCAACCCTAATCTAGGTGTTTCAATTCCTCCTTTGTAAAAAGAAGTGGTAATAACAATGCCTTCCTTTTTTGACACATCTTTGAAGATTTTAATCAGTGTTTGTAAAGGGCTAACCAATACTGTACTTGAGAACATGAAGGAATCCCACTGAAAATTAATGAATTCAGTGTTCTACGCTAAATTGAGCAGCACACAGTAAAGTAATGGAGAAGCCTACACACTACAGGGAAAGGATAAATAGAGAAAATACTGAAGATCAAGCTTTAGTAAGCACCAAGTAAGGCAGTGATCAGTAGCAAACGTAACATGACATTCCCAGTGGTGGGATCCATCTTGCAAGAAAGTCACTTGCACTCTCTCTAGAGCATGAAGAAGGACATGCTCTGAGGGAGATATGCCTCCCTTATCTCAGACACCTGCCTCAGTTTTGGATGAATCATACCATAAAGTGCTTTAATTCTGCCTATTGGTACAGCTAAGGAATACCACCTGACCATTTGAGATTCACTGCCTAACTTTTGCATGGTAAAAATGAGATTAATCTTACCTCTAGGGCATATATAGAAGTGGTCTGGATATTGCAGATATTATATATCTGCAATATTAATTTTAATGTCTTCTAGTTAATGTCAGAAGCATGATTGCTGACATTTAAACAGTAAGTTTTGGACTTTACTTTCAGCTAAACATGTATTTTTAATAACAGAAACCTGATGTAGGCTTGGAAACAAAGATAATTCTGTGATTTTATTCACCTGCCCATAAATGACTAAGAAGGCACACATAGGACATCACATTTATAAATCTATGTCCTATCTATACGATCTATATTAATATTTCTATGGAGTATTTTTTTGTTTGGCTGAGGTTTTTTTTTGTGGTTTTTTTTTTTTTTTTCCTGTGGAATGCCTTTCTTACCTCTTTGGTAGAAACAAAAGCATTTCATTCAAAACCTAAAATTTCACTATTGCTAGAAAGCACTTGCAAGTCATAATCGCAGACATAAGTTTATTTGCAGACAGGTCATTATTGTAGGGTACGGGTATGTGAAATGTGCAGTTCCTGCCTTCATATTAATAGAGGCACACAAGGAAATATATGCCCCTTTTGTATCACAGGTCTGCTGATAAAAGCAGCCTGACTCAAGGGAGCAAATGAAGACAAATTTTTACAATAAATGCATAGTCTAAAAAAGCATCAATTCTTTTAATGACAAAAACCCCCTGGGTCTCATTGAAGCCAGTGCTACTATTTGTGCAGAAATCCTAAATCTTTCCCAGTAGGCTAGGAGAGAGGAGGGTGAGTCAGTAGTTTGATTTTGCTTGGGCTTGTTATCAACTGTTGTCCTTATGAGGCCGTGATTTTGAAAGTACTAGTTGTCATTCTTCCTGTGTTCTCTCTCTCTTTTTCTGCCTGGGGGGGTAGCAGAAATGTTGCAAGATGAAGCACTCCTCATCTCACCTAAGATAAGAACATCTTCATCAAAGGAAGACATGGCCACAGCTATCTGCAAATAATCTCAGGAGCCAAGAATGCAAAGCTTCAAGTATGTGGGAATGGTCCCATTTCAGTCACAGCAGAAACAGTGTGACCCACACACACACTCACAACCATAGATTTTTACTAGAAGGGAAAAAATGGAAATCTAGTGTGAAAAATAAAGGCCTTGTTTGTGCAGAAGACCACACAGTGAAGGGACCAATGATCTTTCCTTACCAGGATCTTATTAGCAATAAAAAGTAATCTGCCATACACCTGTAACAGAAACATGTTTGCTTCCAAGTATACAAATATCAGTTGATGTCCTGGAACACAACTTGATGCAGTAGATGGCTGTGGCCACTGCAGCATGAGGAGGGGGTTGCACATTTGTTGAGGAGCAATGCAGCTCCTGGGAGCAAGACACAAAGTATGATGACAGACCAGGAAGGAATACTCTAACCAGGAGGACCAGGACACCATCTCCACTGTGCAGCATTGTCTAGAAACTCAATGCAACTGGGAAGGCAACCAAAGATGTAAGAGCAAGTTGTCTTTCCTGGTGCCATGGTACACACTGGAGGTGTATCAGACTAGTCTGCTACAAAACACCATATAGAAGTGACCACAGAGATGTTGCAGCTCCTGACCATGGTGCTGTGGCACCCTGGATTGGCAGATGTTGCTACTATATTTCTTCTGGGATCTTGAGTCCCCACAGCCCTGCTACATTGCCCTGTACAATCCCTGCATCCCTAATCTATGTAGTTTTCACACTTCTTTGAGGCACCAAACATGTGAGCTCTGCACAGCCTTCTGAGGGTGTATGGATAGGTGTGGACTCCCTCGCCCACACTCCAAGGTAGGCAAAAGCAAGCCAGCTCAGATCTGAAAGTCTTGTATTTGCACAGATTTAACAACTTGGGTACAGCCTTGGGCCACTCCAGCTACATAGATTCCAAAAGTGGGTGGCATTCAGTTGGCTTGGAAAGTGAGTGAGGCAAATATGTGTCTGTCTGCACCTGTCCTGGTCAATACATATGAGTCAACAGCATCATTATTAGGAAAATAAGATTAGGGCAGGGACTAGGAAGGTCCTCCTACAACATCCAATCTAGTCTCTCATCATGGATATCAATTGTGTATATGATTGCATCCTCAAAACTATCAAGCTCCACCTGAAGATAATCTAGAATGTGTTTGCATACCCTGTTCCTAATAGGACAGCACATCAAGGGACAGAGCCTCCTGACCTGATGGTTTAGAACTTTCTAATTCCAATTCTATATTACCAACATTTTATTATATGCACATTTTTTCTACTACCAGTATCAATTCAAATTGCTTTTCTCACTCAAGGTGTTGGATATTCAAGATGTTTGTAGACAACAGCAGTGTCCCCTATTCATCTGCCTCTGGCAGCTCCACTTGCCATCCCTACTCTGATGGTTTGCAACTTCTGGTCCACATCTCACTCTTGTTTCTGACTGATGAGCTAACATTATGCTCACTTGACCTCCTTGATGAATCTCCTTGACAGAGAGGTGAATCTCAGATTTGCTTCCATCTGTTCTCTCCTTCACCTGGAGATCATTTTGTTTCCTGTCCCATGTCAGTATCACACAAGGCTTCACTGCTCTGAGACTCCACCCCTTAGCTATCTCAACCATATCTCCCTCTCCTCTGTTGCAACTGTCTTCTCTAATTTTCTCTTTTGCCATTCCATAATCTGCCTGATTTTTTAATATCCCTTTCCATTACTGCAATTTAATTTCTCAATTTTTTCTTCTCTATCAGTTAGTCTTCTTTTTTTTTAATTTATTTTTTTAATTTTGCAACTGCATCCTTCTTCCTCTCTTAACCTTCAGGTTAGTTTCCTAGATCCCTGCCTTAAAGAAAGGAGGAAAATTCTCAGATCTCCTCCTACAGATTGCTACACAAGCCACACTTGCTGTTGTTTGTTTTGGGTAGGTAGAGAACTGCTTGCAAGAGTAATTTTTCCTTTGGTCCTGCCTGTAAGAGTCTTTCACAAGAAGCTGAATGTGTGCAGTCGTAGGCAGTTGCTTTGACAATACATATGAAACTACCAGTAGGTCTTGTACCACCTCCTGGCACATTTGAAGGAAAACAACCCTAGGCATTCTTCTACTACAATGTAAATCATCTCAGTGTCTTCAGACCTGAGCAAAACCACTCCTGTTTTCTATCTCATCCTACTTCTTGCTATCATCTTTTCTGAATGCTAAGGAAAGTGTATTAGGAAAGCATACTTCTTTATTTCCACTAATCTCATTTCTGGGTGATGTGAGAAGCCTATCAGGAAGCCAGAGAAAGATGTTAGATAGCATAAGTGCTCACAAAGTCATCATGTGCCTAGGAAATACACTTTGTTCTGCTGACCTCCAGAATATTTTGACTTCTCTACCTAACTTGCTTCTACTGTCCTGCCTGAGATCCCTTTTTCAAAGGGAACTCTTTTCGTTCATTAATCTGAGTTAGTTTGGACCAATGGTTTTGCATTCTGAAATATGTTTTAGCTTACTGAGGGTTCCTCCAAAGAAAGCACTGGAAAGTACAAATCTACAGTTTACTATATAGGCAGTTTAAGAAAAACAAACCCGAACTATTTGGTGCTTTCTCTAAAAAGGAGATGATACAGAACACAAATAGCTTTTTTTGGGGGGGGCAGGGAGGCAGGTTGAGGCAGATGATTTTTCAAGTCCTTTTTTTTTTTTTTATTTTATCCACCTCAGAAAATAGATGGAAGAGGCAAAGTCCTGCAAAAGGGGCTGAACTTTGTCCTCTTGGACACAGCTTAGGAGAAATCAAAAAGGTGGTTTTGCCCACTCTTGCAAACAACTGTAAATTCTAAGGAGAATCCAGGAACACTGCTTGTTTAAGTCCTTACATTCTGAAAATATGACAATACCTCAGAACATATTTATCCTCTTGAGCAGACTTTCACATCTGATTGTACGATAATGAAAGGGCGAAAGGTACAAAAGGAAATATTCAGGATTTTGGCTCAGCTGAGTAAGCAACTCTTGACATCACTGATAAAAGTGTAAAGAACAACATAAGGAAAACAGGCTGACAACACATAAATAATGTTTCCTAGCTTCAGGCATATGACAACCCACATGTGAATTATGCAGACTGGAAAGACCTTTCCTTTGTGGAGATCCAAATACTTCATACTACTTATCTGTGGTTTTAAAAACATAAGGCACATTAAGTGATCAGCTTTATGGTTATGATTGTTCCTCCCTTTGCCACAAAGATAGGTAAACCACCACTGCCCCTGACTGAATCCCAGCATTAAGCCATGTCTTGTTAGGCTCTGTGCTAGTGAAAGCCCAGCAGCAGCATCAGGATGTCCAAACACAGATCAGTTCATGTGCAATCCACCCCAGAGCTCACAGTGGGCTGCAGACTCCAGGGGAAAATTGCAATGTGCACACAGCTTGCATTGCATATTGCATTGCATGGCACCCACCTGCTCCCAGTAGCCTGTCCTTTGGAGAGCCTGTGTAGCCCCACTGAACACAATTCCCTCTGAGAAATACACTTGCTTAGTGACTCTTGTTTTCCATCAGTCTCTCAAAGACAAAATTTTTTGATTATACAGTGCACTGGAAAAAATATTGCTTGTTTGATTTCACACTGGGTCCAAGCTCAATCTCCTAACACACCGCAGCTCCTCTCTCATGATCTCCAGGGCTATATTGCATCTTTCCTGGGAGGCCTGTGATCTACAGAGTTAGAAAGTAGAAACAGGGTAGGATGATCTATACATTGACTGCTAGACTGATCCATTGGGAGTACCAATACTGCTGTCAGATGCTAAGGCTGATAGCGTGTTGAATTAGATTCAATCCTGCTTGGCAGCTTTCTGAAATCTGTAGCTATTATTTGTGAAGGAAAGAAATTGCTGCTGAAGATGACCCACCTTTTATGCTGACAGCCATGGTGGCCATGGGACTCTGATGTGCACAGGCATTATTTATATTTGGAAGGAATCTGATTTTCTGCAATCCAAGTTAATAGAATCTATTGCTTAAGTCATCTTGTGGTACAATCATTATTATTGGCTTTGGCATTTTTAACTATTGAAGATTCCTGTTTCAGATAGAGAGTTTCCCACAAGATTGCCTATGTCTGAACTGTGTGGATATGACACAATTACGAAAACTCAGAGACTAAGATTAAAAACATTGAATTCTAGCTTAAGCAGACATGTAGACTTCACAAATAGTGAGGTTATGGCGTGTGTAGTTACTGTCAGCGTTCTCAGACAATGCTGGGGCTGAACAGGAGGAACAAAGGACTCCTTGCTTCTAGATGGAATTGCCTGACACAAAAGAGACACACTGTTAAGAGTTCTCTGAGTTGCTACCACACATTTCTCTGTGAATAATGGATTTCCATCTCTTAACTGTCATTCATTTTACTGTCACTGCCACATCAAAACTGCATTGAGCTGAATTTCTCTGCGTATCAGGCTAATCAATAACAAATCAACAAAGTATCTCTCTTGTGCTTCTCTGCCTTTCAGGTGCCAGCTTCTCAAATGGGAATGGCAAACTGCAGCTGTATAGTATTCTCTTGAATTTTTACTTATTTGACACTAGATTATTACTGGGTCCTCCCAGTTAAGCCCATGTGACAATATCTGTGGCACAGTTCCTACCAATGGCACTTCATGAGTTTGAGCGAACAAGAATAAATCTTTTAGGAGCTACTCTTGCAAGGGATTTAATTCCACATCTCTGGGAAACGCTGAGCATAGATTTCCTTATCTCCTACAGAGTCAGTAGTAGTGCAATTAACTTCCCATACATCAATCATTGAGTGAGTTATCAAGCAGACAAGTCTTGCCCTGTGATTCCTGCCACCTCCCTCTCACCAGTGACATCCATTGCAATTCTAAAATCAGCAGCCAGCTAGACTTAGAGACATAAAAGTTGCTAGCAGTATAAATTCCCAATCTTTTTACTTGCAGCCATCTGTCTGTCAGCCTGGGCGACTAAGCTTTGTCAGTTCAATCCTTTTGTACCTATGCTACGTAAAATGTCCCTATTTATAGCTGGACCCAGACAAAAGCATAGTCCTTACAACCAAGGCCCTCAAAAGAATAATAAACTTTCTTGCCTTCCACCAAAGCTTACTGAATTAGACTGGCCTAGGGGCTGCTTCCAGCAGTGAAATTTAGCCTGACCAGAAGCAGAGGTTGGAAGTAGATACACAACAGTGCTGATGTTTAATTTTTAAGAAACTATCAGTGGGATGAGTATGCCTTGCGTTTTTTTTGTTTCTTATTTCACAAAAGGATTGCACAAAAATGAAATCTGAAGCAGTTTTGATGAAAGCAGTGAGCCCTGTTAGTAAGTCATTTAATAATTAGCTAAACAAAGTTCTTGACAGTTCACAGTAGGAAATCTGATTCAAAAAGGGTGGAGAGAACAATCTGATAGATCTATATTTCAACATATGTATTTCATCAAGTAAATCTTTATTGTTCCCTGCCACCTAATGGTATATATGAAAAATTACAAACCAGTAAGACAATTCTCAATTTATGCTATTTCTAAAAGACTTTGATATATTTATTTAAATATAAAGAAAAATGAAAGTTAGGGATAAAAATGTGAATTATTATTTCTGGCTTTTAGTCAGATACAGGCTGCACAAATTAGTCTAAATCCCGTGCTTTAGTGAAGCTGTATTTCTACATTAAATGCCTGTGCTGCCTAAGGGTGCCATTGAAAATCTGTTTAAAGATATCCTGTTAATGTAAATTAAACTTAGGCAGACACTTGTCATATATGTATTTGAAACATTTTTTAATATAAAAGTCAGAAATTTTTAATGCACAACATTGCCACAACCTAGTTGTCTTTTTTGTATGGGACATAGAAATGCTGAACCCATCCTAGATTTCCCAGACCCATTCAAATTGCACGAGTGTTAAGCACTTCTTCTATTGGTGGTGATCTACAGAATTTTCAGGTATTCCGTGGTGGAGAAAATCTTTAGTCAAAAGAGAATACAGAAAGACACACTCTATATTAAAATTAAAAAATGCACATAGATAATTTTTGCTGGGATGAAGAAAACTGATTGGGTAAAGGAAAAGAGAAGTAATAATAAATACCACAACCAGCTTCTTTATTTAAAGACAGCTGCAAGTGGGTGACTACAGTGGTGTATACAGCAATGACACACTGAAAGCAGCATTAAAATCTGAAAGGAAATCAATATCTGAAACCTAGTCTAGAAAAAAGTACCTAGAACATTCTGTAACTGCACAGATGGTCAAACTAAAAGGAAGAGGTATGTAGAAGGAAAAAATCCCTTGCAGTTTGGAATAAATTTAGGCAAACTAACAGCTGAGTATGGGGTTTAGTTCTTACAAAATTAGTAGCACAGGAATACCTAAAGTACGATCTAATTTTGGGTAGCTTTGATTATTACACTCTGAATACAGTTCTCTTCAATCTTCTCATGCTTGACAGCAATGAAACATGGGTCTGGATACTGCACTGACTTATGAAACATTGCTTCTCTGACTAGTGATACTAGTTCAACAAATGGCCAGGCGATGCACAGAAATTGATGTCTCCATATGTTAAAGTATGGCATGTTTTACAATTATATGGCTGCAGTAGGTCTTGTTCACTGGCTGGTAGAGTACACATTCAGTATGTTTAATTTCAGAAATTACTATTAACACTCTGGGGAGAGATTTATTACTTTTGTAGTTGATCACAGCTCCCACTTTGATCAGCAGCTAAAGACCAGTCTGTGGCATTGCCTCAAACACTTATTTAAACCTCTTGAATGTGTTGCTTGGTACATGGCTATCTCTGGAGCAACACCTGTCAACAGCAGACAGAACAATGTGGAAACCTGATGGGAACTCATGGGATCCAAATGTGACTTCTTTACATCACATGACCATTACTTAAAGCCATCTCTGTATATTTGGTTTTTGAACACCATTTATAATGTCAGCTATATGTGTATATATACATATATACATACACACACACAAATGCATTCAATATACCTGAAGATTATTTCAGTATGACTTCACCCAGTAGTTTTGTTATCAAGATAGTATTTTTTGTTTGAGCTACAGTACATCTTTTACAAAGAAATCTAGTTATGATTTGAAGAGTGGAAGTGATGAGAATCCAGCACGTTCTCAGGTAAATTGTTCCTACATTTAACTATCCCCAGGATAAAAATGTGATCCCCATTCCTCGCACAAATTGGATTTCATCATGACTTTTTTTGGCATTAGAATTATGAGCTGTTAACTATTAGAAATCATTTCCCTGTACAGGTATTTCTAGATAAAGTCAGTAGAAAATAGAGTTAAATATGCTCTGTGGTTTCAAGGCAATTAAAAATGATTGAATTAAAGAGGAGTGGGTTTCTCATCCTGTAATTATGAAAGACTGTAATGTCGTATAAAGAAAGCTGAATAACGTCTCTATGGATAGACACTACAGTTTCTAGCCTTGATTCACTTAATGTTATGAATTACTCATGTAATTTAAAATAGAAGTGTCTTCAACTTAAGTGTGCAGTGTTTAAAAATCTAAAAAGCAATTGGTGATGAAACCCTCAGTTATTATTCTAGACGGAGTGGGAAGCACTGTCTTACCACAGAGGTGGGTCATTCTGCAGAAGTAACTGGATGATTTTTGACCTACATGAAAATGAGTGCAAGACTACACCATTAAAGCTTCTTTTCTTTCTGTTTTTTTGCTCTCTGCCAGACTACAATTTGTCTGGTTCCAGATATATTGCCCTGACCTACTTTTTATCAAAGTGTAAAATAATAATTTCTCTGCTAAACTGCAAAAGGGTTTCTGGCATTTACACTACCTAAGATGAAACCATTTCTTTCTAAGTCCTCTTGATCAAAACCATTACTCCTCTGGTCTTGTTCAGTTTGTCTTACTCATCCTTAGGAGTAAGACAACCCTTTCTGTTCCCACATTTCATCTGTACAGGACTGCTAATAAGACCAGTCAGGCCAAATGCTACAACTTCTAATTTTCACATATCCAAGAAAGAAATGAAAAGAATCTGCAAAAAACCCCCATTTGTCTGAGGGGGGATGGATAGGAGAAAACAGCTCCAAAGTATCAGTACAGAAAAAGAAGGACAAAGCAGACAATAAGGAACTGCTGGGGTAGAAACATGCAACAAAATTCATTCCATGAACCACAGAACAGGGAGGAAAACTAATAGCAACACTATAATGTGTCAGACAGTAGCGACAAGAAAATAACCATGCTTGAAGGAATGCAACAGAAATTGCCTGGATACTTCATCATCTACAGAAATGTAATTTAAATAAAGTAACATCTACTAGGATATAGGACAAGTTTAAGGTTCAGCTGCAAGCTATGTAAAATTTTTTGAGAGGTTTTGAAATAGAATAGTAGATGTGGAGCCATATGTTTATGTCTAAATCCAATATTGCAGTGTGGTCTCAACTAGATCCATGCCAATCAGAGGCAATAACATGGACTTCAAAGGAATTACATCTGATTGATTCTGGCATAAATATGGGCATAATCAAGTCTGTGTCAGTAGGGTCTGAAATCATCGTCATTAGTTGCTTTGCATGATTATTCACAGATAATAGTTATCCCTGCCAGAGTTTTTTAATGGTTGTCAACAATACTAAGGATGTGCAAAATGACTAATACACACAGATGAGGAATGCAGCTGATTTCAGCTCTTAATGTCTGCTGTACAGATTTAACAGAAGTGGCCCTAAGTGACTTAACAACTTCCAAAAGAAGCCTTCAAAATGTAATTGAAGTTGCTGGAATACCATAACATATACCAGCAACAACATGGATATCATTATTACCCCATCAGAGCTGGAAAGACATAAATGCTGGGACTAAATTCCACTAAAATATTGTTCAGCCAATGTACATTTGGATAAACCTCTTTGATTGCCCCCGCCTTTTTTTTTATTACCAGTACAAATATCCAAGGCCATGTGGACAAACCATGTTTTGTACTCAAAAGGCAACAACAATTTAGGTGTTAGTATATCTCCAGATATATTTTTTCTCTTTCACCTAGGTCTAACTATCAGGTGAACATCTTACTGAAGATATTTCTCCCTTCCACCCTTTCATCATAAATGTTATAAGTTCCTCTGTAAGATAATGGGTCACATGACCATTCTTTCCCCTTTCAAGTTCCATATATCACCAGGTATAGGAGAAAAGAGTCACGGCATGGCATATACTAACTGTACCTAAGCAGAATATATCTTACAGTTTATAGTATGAGTTTAGCAATTCACAGATACAACAACTGCCATATTAGTAATAGCTGACAGACTGACATGTAAAGTAATTAATTCCTTTCTATACTATTGCTCTCAATTTTTAAAGTTTTGCAGATCTTGCCACCATGATGTGAAATATAGCTCAATTCCTCCTACTCAGATACACTGCTTTCTGTAAGAAACACAATTATTTGAATAGTAAACTCGGATATTTGTAGTATCTTCTGCTATTAGCAATACATATTACATGATTATATATTACTTGATGGTTATGTTTTCCAGGTACTAAACTTTTTCAAACACCTGTGTTGCCTTCAGTTGAAGTTGGAAGCAACCTCAACATCTGACATTTATACTCCTTGTTCCTTGCAAAGATGGCTTTTCTATTGTTTGTTAAAATTCTCACCCCTTTAGAAACTTAAATAGTGCCTTGTTTCCCTGGGATATACTGGGATATGTTCAAACGTGATCAATCACTCAAAATTTGAGTGCTTTTTCAGCAGTCTCTAAGGATAAAGGGCATGTTAAAAAACAAGTGGATGATCTCCCCAGTTGGCAGGAAGCCTTTTATTTTGCACAAATCTTAATGATTAAGAAATTCTAAATCAACATGATTTTTTTTTTTCACAGAATACATAATGAAACAATAGTCTTCAATGAAATGGAACTGTGGTCATTACAGGGATATTCAGTAATGGCTCGGAACTGAGACTAAAAAAAGTTCTAACCATAACAGTTATACATATTTTTTGTTAGACGTGAAATTTAACATTCCAGTATTTAAATTAGGCCCTGTTCACACATATGAGCCCTCTCATTTCAAAGAGGTGATGCCATTTATACATAATCCTATTTTCTAGCGGTTTTCTTTGAGCCACGGTATTGAGTTAGAGTTCTTGGAGCAAAGTAAAAATGCTAACCAGTATGGTTGGTCTTATGGATAATATCAAAACAGACATGGAAGAACAAATCAGAGCTTGTCACATGTTGGAGGCTGCATGAAAGGGGCTGATGAAGAGGCATGGACAGGGATAAGATGTGAAGCACTGACAAAAGGGAAAGGATTGATCAGAAGACAACTTAAAGGCAGTAAGGATGGGTGTAAAGAGGAAGAAAGAGAAGCTGCAAAAATACACCAAGAAGATTCACCTGGATAATGGAAGAAATGTGAGGTGGTCACTTTGGCGAGGAGAACATTAGAAAGAATGTTTTTATGAAACCTGACAAACAAAATATGTGCCTATGAACGATCATAAATTCAATAAAATAATGTAACAAAGGCATGAGCAAGAGTGTTTGGAAGAAAAGACCTTGGAAAAAAAATATTTGAAATGAGACAGACTGAGAGTCAGGTTGGATGGGCAGTTGAGATATGTTTTGAGAGAGAGTGGAACAGGTAATATCTGCAGGTTTATGAATTCTTTTTACCCTTCTGAGACAGTTGCTGGGGTAGAACTTGAAGATTTCAGATATTTGTGAAGGGAGCCTAAAAGCCTAGAGCCTAGAAGAAAGATGGAGAAGAAGATGCCCTAGAGGGGCATGTAGTGATGGGACAAGGAGGCATGGATTCAAACTGGAAGAGAATAGGTTTAGATTGGATATTAAGTAATGAATTATTTACTGTAAGAATGGTGAAGGCATTAGAACAGGTGGCCCAGAGAAGCTGTGGATGCCCCATGCCTCGAAGTGTTCAAGACCAGGTTGGATGAGACTCTGAGCAACTTTGCCGAAAGGCATTCTTGCCACTGTTGGAACTAGATCACCTCTAAGGTCCCTTCCAACCCAAACCAGTCTACGATTTGTCGATTCTGGGGTGGTGACAGGACAAGCCTGCAGTGGAAAAAAAAATAGAAGAGTTTAAGGGGAGAGGTGAAGCCTCTGGTTTCAGCTGCGACTGTGACAGCACCGAGCGTGCGGCGAAGCCCCCTGTGGCCGTGCTTACGACTGCGGCCATGGCTGCGCCTGTGCCTATGGCTGTGCCTGTGGCCATGGCTTGTGGCCGTGCCTACGACTGCATCTCCGGCCGTCGCTATGATTGTACCCGTAGCTGTCCCCGTCCCTGTGGCAGTGAGGGCTCACGGCAGCAGCGCGCTCCCGCGCCCGCTCCCCCTCACGGCTGCCGCGCGCCCACCGCGTACCCGCGGCACCTCCCCTTCACCCCCACAGGCCACGACCCCGCGCGCGCAGCAGAACGAACTCCCNCGCGCCCCGCCGGGCCGCCGCGCACTTCGCTTTCCAGCCGGACCCGGCGCCCAGCGAGTACGGTGAGAGCGTGGCTGGGCCGGGGTCCACCCCGCGGGCCGGCCTCAACCTCGCTCTGCCGCCGGCTCCGCCCTATCGCCCCCTCCTTCTTGTGGGAGGCCGCCAACAGCCCCCTCCGGGCTGGGAGGCAGGCGGGCAGGCAGAGCCCGCCGGGGACCCGATGGGACCTTGTGAGTCGGGCCCCGGGCGGCGGAGGCATCCGCACGATTGCGTGACCCCGCTGTATCCTCGGCACTTCCACCCGCGGGTTTTCCGCAGAAATCCTGGCTGTGGGTGGGAAAGTCCCTGTGGGCCGCTGGCGGGGCCGCGGTGCTGCAGGACCCCTCGACGGTGGGGTGGTGAAGTGTTTTGGACTGTCAGTGCCAGAGCTCCGGTAGATGGGCCCATCGTGTGCTCAAACCTGCAAGGCCATCCTCGGCCCCTGTCCTGTACCAAAAGTTTCTAGCAGTAACTTACTTACTTGACATCTGTCCTGATTTTTGTATTGCATGCTTAGGTCATGAGTGTGATAATAAACTTATGATGAATAAAGACTGGTGTCCACTGAAAGGCTCGAGGTCATCCTCGTGGTCACATGGTTGAGAGTAAACACAGATAACTTGGAAATGAGCAGCGCATGGTGCTTGATTTTTGTTTCTGAGATGTATCCCTGCAAATGGCTAGTGCCGAGTTCTGGAAGAAGCCTGCCAGCTGTAGAACAGCTGTTTCTATCACGTGCACCTCACTATCCTCTAGGAAACTTCTTACTTGGTTGGATACTTTGGTGTTGCCTCTTGGACCAACAGAAACAGAGTTCCCTACCGTTTCTGTTAGTGATAAAGATGTACAGGCATCCGAGGTGCCACATGGTGAAGCTTGGGTATGGCAGATCCCTGCCTGAGATCATGAAGAAGCTCTGGAGTGGCATGCCAGTTATTGTCATTAATTAATAGAAAACTAATTCCCTGAGAGTTAAAATACACTTTGAAATTCTGTGAAAAGTAGTGGAAGTGAAATAAAGTTATGGCAATACTGATCCTGATATTGTTGAGATACTACTTTTCCAGCTTCACAGTTCAAATTTAAAAGGCACAATTAGTTCCCCCTTTCTTCTGTGGGGCTGATACAAAGGCCTGTGTTATAAGCAAGAGAAGTAGGTTAGAACTATCAATGGTAAGGAGTTTCTGACAATAGCTTAAGTAATAGCCATTTATTTATATCAAATACTGGAAGGATGGTATCTTGGAGAAAAGATAACCTAAGTACTAATGTGGATGACTAGGGAAAGAGAAACAGCTGCTGTTCCCCAGCTTTTCTTCTCTTGAATTTGTAAATTTTGCTCGTTAGTGCTTTTGTATAACTTGCACAATTCCCATAACTTTTTTTCCACCACATTTTCCTCTCCTTAAAGACCCATGCAAAGTATAACAAGTGAAGTTACCAAGCACAGGGATGTGTAGGAATGCAGCTGCTCAGGTGTGGAGTGACACAAGTCTTTAACAAAAAATACTGCCATTAAATAACAATTTAGAAGAAAGGGAAGCTGAATGTTTGCTGGGAGGTATTGTAACTACTGGAAGAAGTAGTACTCCTTTCTGAATTCTGGCACCTGTTACGTTTGTGTGAGATCTCCATCTAATCATCTTATTTATTCAATTTTACTCACTGTGTGTGTTGGCAGGTAGCATTCTCTTGTACTGTCGCTTCTAGTCGTGACTTTCAAGAGATTTTGCCAGTTAAAGAGCTACAAATGTCAGCCAAGCAATTTCTTACTTACTTGGTTTCTTTTGAGGATTATTTTATTTGCTTTGAGAATCTGAATTGGTCACAGTAGTGAGGACTAGGCTATTGTTTTGGCCCATCTTTGCTTTCAGACCTCCTTGCTTTTCCCTGCAGGGCTGGAATGAAGAATGGCACTCTGGTAGTGTTGATTTGAATCAAACAGCTTGCTTTGCTTCAGCAACAGGTTTCTTTCTTTGAAGTATGGATTTGATGCTTCAGATGCTTACTAACTGCAGTGCAGGGACTGGGCCAGTGGTCTAGAAAATTTCTGATAATAATAGGTATCTAATGTGATTAAAGAATGATAAAGTAAGCTTCAGTGAATTTTAATGGGAGGGGGATCCCAGTCCTCAAAACAATAATACTTTGGTTTCTTCTTTTGAAAAGGAAGACATTGTTCTCAGGGTTTGACTGAGCATTGCAAAGCTGCATTTTCTCTAGGCAAGAGCATACAATCCCATCTATCCCATCATTTAAGTTTATTCAGCAAATGAATCTTGGGTATTCTTAACACTGTTTTTTTTTTTTTTTTTAATGGTTAAGTTTTTAAGTTTTTATGCATGTTTGCACCAGTGTTTTCTAATGTACTTTGTGTTTTGAACCAAATTAAATTGTGGAATGATCACTTTCACGCAGGGCAAACTCAGAAGATGAATCTTTTCCAATCCATAACCAGTGCCTTGGACAATGCTTTAGCCAAAGATCCAACTGCAGGTACCTTATGCATGTTAGTTTGTTTTGCTTTATATAAATTGTCTTTTGGTTTGCCATGTGTTTACAATATTTACTGTATTTCTCATGATCTTTAAAGTTTTTTAATAACTTACTTCTACGCTTTGATCTCAAATCTTAAAAATGTGTTGCATTAACAGATTACTAATGGATTATATGGTCTAAGATCCAATTGTGTCTTCTGTATTAGCTCAATTTCACTTGAAAGTGAGGACAGAAGATACATTATTTAACATGCTTAAAGTATTACTGCTGAGAACTGTCCTTGAGGCAGCTTGAGTCCCACTAGTAGGACTTTTAAAAATGTAAACATTACTTTTACATTTCTTAAACTTTCTGTTCCCTAAAACCAGTATTTTTTTTAGAGACCATATATTCCTTGCTCTCTACATTCTGCTTTTTTCCCTGCCCTCCAGAATTAATTTACAGCTTTACTGATTTCTGTTCATTGCTGTGCATAGGCAGTGTAAGATTTGCTAGGCTTTTGCGGTCTGGATAACCCAAAACTTGGAAGATGCTACTTCATTATAGTGGGATTTAAAAGGCTTATCCTAAACCATTGCACAAAACTATTTACTCCACTTTTAATTCTTATACGTGACAGGAGGTCTTTTGCTTCTGTTGTCCTTACAAAGGCATGGTGGTGGCCAGATATCTGAAAGAGATGCTTCATGCCATGAGCACAGCTGCAAAGGATGCATCATCTTGTGTAATTTTGGGTTTTCTTTTTAGTAGCCCTTTTTGGCACTGCTTGAATCACTGCTCAACCTAAAGTCTGACTGATTGTCTAATCTGTTGGGACAAATTGCATGTTGTCTGTCCAGTACTATGCCTGTATACATTGGCTCTCAATCTCAGCTGTTCTAAATGCATCTCGATTAGATTAAATTAATTAATTTAGACAACTGAGGGTAAATTAGGCCCAAGAAGAGATTTTATTACCATTTCTATAGAATCAGCCATATAAAAGCAAGTAGAATGTTAGTGCAGCAGGTACCTAGACTCATATATGATCTTGAGCATTTAGAGAACCAGTTGCTCTGAGATTCCAGTCTCACTCCTCAGGTTTGCAAGGCTTAGTCTTTGTAAAGCCCTTTGCAAGACCATGTTGGAGTTCTCCAGTCCAGATGTGAGTTCTCAGAATCACAGCACTTACTGAATTAATTAGGACTTTTCACAATAGAAAACATGTCCTTCATATGTTTTTAGTTGTATGGGAATTGAGCAATTGTTGTTTAAGTGTGGAAATCCTCATACTTGTGTTGATGAGAATTAGAATCTCTCCAGGAAAATATATTTCAGTGGCTGAACTGAATGAGTAAATCCATTCAAGTTTGTGGACACCAGCATTAAATAGGAATATTTTTTGTAGATGCCAGCTGGTTCAAAATAAAGGAGCCATATGGTAACAGAAAGGACTTAGAAAGATTTTTAAGTACATAAAATCCCTCCCAAATTATTGTTAAAAATTAGAGAAGTGATCTAGGGACATAGTTCAGTTGTACACTCCATGAGTACATTCATTTTACATCTTTGGAGAAGTTATTTTTCTTTAAGTGGTGTTATTGATGTGATTAGCACAAGTGTGCTAATCCTTTTAGTGAGTCCAATCAAAAATTATTTTTATTTAATTACGAATAATATTTGAAAGGCAAGAAGGTTAACTTATTATTTTGTGTCCTTTAGCAAATGATGAATATGGAAGAATTGGGGAATAATCAGAACTGACCCTGGTTCATGCAAGCAGCTATTGGTGATATTGCTGCACATTTCAATTGAAATGAACAATACATGTTTCTGTGAAACATAAAAATACTGTTTTAAGGAAAATTAGACATAACCATTCCCTAAATGCAAAGAAAAAAACCCTAACAGATTAGTTGATATGAAGCTAAGTTTTAAAGGCAATTACTTTTAATGATAAAACTTTTTTGACTACAGTAGTAGTGTTAAATACTGAGAACTGTCCTAGTTATTAAATAGTCATCTTTTCTGTAGAAGAGTTCCTTTGAAGTAATTCTTCAGGGGTCTGGCAGGTATTTTTGGTTGTTTTGAGACATTTCATATTCGATTGATATTTTGGAAAAAAGCTTCAATTTAATGGTTTATAAACACTATCTCTATTGAAATCTGTGGATGAAGAATGCAAATAGTTACCACTTGAAGCAGAATTTCAATGACTCTTCAGTGACTGAATGTAATTGCTTTTTGGGATCTTGCTCATTTAGTTTCAGACACTATGTTATTATAGGATATTTCAAAAAAATGAAAAGCTAATGAAAGCCTAGCAAAATCAGTTTCATGAATTTTGTTTTGAGTCAGCTGTGTTGGTGTTCTGATTCTTCATTAATCTTAGTTCTTCAGTTGTTATAGTCAGGCTGTGCATGAGAAATGCTTAGATCTAGATAAATCTTGAAGTGAAATGAAATGTTAAGAGTTTCTGTTAGTGTCAAATATAAAAGCTTTTGAAACATGATGGTTTAAAAGTAAGATGCATTGGAGTAGTGTTAGCCTCCCTTACTGTTCTCATTTTCAGTTATATTTGGTGAAGACGTGGCCTTTGGTGGAGTCTTCAGATGTACAGTTGGCTTGCGAGACAAGTATGGTGAGTTAATTTATAAATGTGACATCAGTTTCATATTAACATCTCTGCTCTTTTTTTTTACCCATTTTGCTGTGAGAAGTACTGTTGCTGGAATGCTAAGAAACCATAAAATCCGTGTTTCATGTGTGGCAGGCTAGTGTATAGCATTTTACAGGTCTTGGAAGCTGGTTGTGGAGACAGTAACATGATACAGCTTTTAATTTGGCAATTGCTACTCCCTCGCTGCAATCACTACTCCCTCACTGGGCTATTACAGAGAAGAAGAGGTTATAACATATTAAGTTTCAGCAGCTTACTTTCTTCAAGGCACAGGGATGACTTGGACCTCTTGCAGCAAGTGATTAAATCAATTTAATGATAATAAAGATGTGTTACAGCCATCTTGGAGAACAAAGATTTTTGAGTAAACAAAAAAAGGGAGAGAGGATGAAGACTATACTTCTAAGAAGTTTCAGAAACACAACGTATTTTGTTGTCTTACTTCTCTGCTACAATTACCATGTGGATGTTCTCTTGCTCTCTAGTTTACATGTTAATGTTCAAATAATTTGGATAGAACTTTTGTTAGCCATGATCTTTAGTGCTGCTTGTTGAGACTGAGTTACAGCTCTGTAACTGGTGTGATGTGTTGACTGTGTGTACTAGACTCCACATGAAAACCAGGCCTCTGAGACAGCAGCCAGTTGCTGGAAACATAGGCAACAGAAGGTGTTTGGGAAATAAATAACAGGAGCAGATGATTGTATAAACAACCTTCTTGGGTTTTAGTGAACATCTCCAGTTTAAAAGACAGAAGGGACAAACTTTATATTGTTAGGGTGGTGCTTTGAGGGTAATTTGATTTTTTTTTTTTGTAATGTAAGACAGTCATATAATATTGGAATGAAGGAAAGAGATTATTTAATCTTTGTGGTAGAATTTTATTGGTAGTGTATTCCAACGTGCCAGTGCTGTTCAAAGACTCTGTGACAGCCCTGACTGCCCTGACAGAGCACGGGGGGTCTGTTAAGGGAGTGCAGAGGACTGTTGACACTCTGCTAATCAGGATGATAACCAGCAGTCACAGCACATCAGCAGCCTAGCTAGAATCAGGTTTATTTCATGGGTATAATAGCAAAGGTTTTTAATGAGATTTTTGAGGAAGCTATGATGTGACTTCAGGAATATTTGGAAAGAACTCCTTTGAAGTGTGAGAGGGAACATGAGAATTGGGGAAGTACTTACATGAACATTGAACAAGGACTAATGAAACTGCTATTGCCATTTCCTCGAAAAGGATACTGACCTCTTCAGGGTGAATAAGAGGATAGATTTTATGAGGAAAAACTAAGAAGTGCTCTTGTTTCAGAGGATCTCAAAGTAAAACAGATGAGTATATGAAGTGCTGGTGAGATCAGATTAACAAGGTAGGAAGCTGTCTTTTCACATTCATTCAGACCATTGCAAAGATCATACCCGCTAAAGGAAAAGTGTGTCAGCTAGAAGAGAAGAAAAAAATTTAAAAGCTTTTTGCCATTTTCCAACATTATTAAAAGGTTTGTTTTACACATTCTGGTGTTTAGGTCTATATGAAAAGTGAACTGAAGGTGTTGATAGTGATTGAGAGAGAAGGAGGTAGAGGAGGCATGACTTGATGTGGTGGTTTGACCCTGGCTGATGGCCAGTACCCGCCAAAGCTGCTCTGTCATTCCCCTCAAGTGGACATGGGAGAGAAACTGTAATGAGAGGTTCATGATTTGATATAAGGATCTGGAGAGATCACAAACTGATTACTGCCATGGGCAAAAGAGATTTGACTTACAAAACTGGTTGAATTTATTACCAATCAAAATCAGAGTAGGATAAGGAGAAGTAAAACGCATCTTAAAAACACGTTCCCTCTACCCCTCCCTCCTTTCTGGGCTTAACTTCACTCTTGATTCTCTGCCTCCTCCTCTCCCCCTGTGGCACAGGGAGACAGAAAATTGGAGTTATGGTCAGTTCATCACTTGTTGGCTCTGGCATTGCTTCTTCCTCATGGAGAGGAGTGCTTTCCCTGCTGCAACGTGGAGTCCCCCCATGGAAGACAGTTCTACATAAACTTCCCCAGCATGACTCCTTCCCCTGGGCTGCAGCTCTTCATGAACTGCTCCAGTGTGGGCCCTTTCCACAAGGTACACTCCTTCAGGAACAGGCTGCTCCAGCATGAGTCCCACATGAGGTCACAAACTCTGCCAGCAAAGCTACTCCAATATGAGCTCCTCTCTCCACAGGGCCACAGGTCCTGCCACGAACCCGCTCAGGTGCGGGCTTCCCATGGGTTTGCAGCCTTCTTTTTTTGGACATCCAGCTGCTCTGAAGTGGTTCCTTGAGGGGCTGCAGGTGGATCTCTGCTCCCCCAGGGACCTCCATGGGCTGCAGGGGCACAGCCGTCTCACCATGGGCTGCATGAGTCTGTGCCATTTTTTTTTTTCCTTCTTAAATATATTATCACAGAGGCATAACCTTGCTGATGGGCTCATCCTTGGCCAGAAGTGGGTCTGTCTTGAAGCTGACTGACGTTAGCTCTGTTGGACACAGGGGAGGTTTCTGGCAGCTTCTCACAGAAGCCACCTCTGTAGTTCCTTCTTCTATCAAAACCTGACCATACAAATTCAATACACAGGAAAATAAAAGTTCTTTATGATGCTGCTGAGGCTCCCATAAGCAAAAGAAAGACAATATCTGAAATACAAGTTTGAAGAGAAAGAGAGTCTGAATATAAGGTCCTGAATTCAGGACTCATTTACAGAATGGAAATTCAGTTTGGTAAGGCAGATAAGAGGATATGGGTAACTCAGCTTCTTTCTTCACTGATAGTAAAACTCAGTAGAAAATAGGCAGTGGCTGAAGAGGGAATGGCAAAGATGAACTGGAGGATGTACTGAAAATATAGTTAAAATGCTGAGGAGAAACAGAAAAGACTGAAGTTGCAAAAATTGAAAGGATAGCATGTTTGGGGGGTGTGTCTGCCTATCAGTACAGTCTCAGACATTAAATAAATTCTAGATGGAATGCTTGTTTTATGAAAAAGCTAGACACCATGTAAAATAAGGAGGAATTCTAGATGGAAGTGGCAACCAACTGACCTGATGAATCTTATGATGAAGATTACATACACTTACTGACTCTTTCCCCATATCCCTCCTGAATTTACTGTCAAATTCTAATAAGGGATGCAAGTAATATAATACGAGGTTGTTTCTATATGTTGATATAAAATATGAAGAGATGGATGGGTTTTTTTCTCCTATCCTGGAAGAGAGAGGCTGAGTGTTTTTTCATTTGTTTAGTTTAGTTTTCCTTGTAGATAATTAAAATCACTAGGTGGCAGTCTATGCCTGTAAGTTGTTATTTTGATACAAATTGATAGTTCATTTTTAAGCACTTTTCTAGAGGTCAAAGTCTAAATATCATCTAATATTATAGCAGGAAAAATTTAATATATTAATACTATGTAGTAGTATTATAGAGATGGTTGCTGTCCAGAATGTTATTGAAGTCTCTCTGGAGAGACAGAAATTTGCTTTTAGAATAAATTGGTCATTAAATATAAAAGCTGCTCTTTTTTTTT
>VWYP01022834.1:74156-300070 GCA_013400435.1 Pycnonotus jocosus
TTTTTTTTTTTTTTTTCTTTTCCCAATGCAGCATTATCTTGTATAAACACAGCCAGAGGCCTGTACTAATAAGTGAAGGAAAGCTCATTGGCTTTTTAAGGAAATAAATACAACCTTTCAATCAGATGAATTTTTAACATGCTACCAGGAATTTTGTTTAAAAATATTTAATTAAGGAATTGTATGTAAATAAGTCAGTGTGCAGAAGTTTCATTTCCATGATAGTATGACTAAAGATAGTATGTTTGTTCCTATACATCTTATGTAAAGGTCTGAAATACATTATTCCAGTTTTCTGGGATTGACTGGAATGTTTAAAAATCTGTCACTGTATAATTCTGAAAATGAGTAGACTTTTTGAAATATTTATGCAGAGTGCTCCATTCTGATAAGGGAAATAATTGTTGTACACTTTTTTCCTTTGTCCCCTCCCTCTGGTCTGGTGCACTGGAAGGCATATTCATGTTTTATTTCTTATCTCTTTCCCCATCACCCTCTGACAGGTTTTTGATTGTCATAGTTTTGCAGAAGTTGTGTCCTCTAACTTATAGAATATCTTAATGAAATAAGGAATGCTTGCTGTTCCATAGTTCTGCTGTCTGGAGGAGTTTCCTGTCCTTAGAACAGTGTAATATAAACTGCCTACTGTTTTTATAGCCTGGGTAATGTGTGCAAACATTTTTTTAATTTTTATTTTTTTTAAAGAGAAGTACATTATTATTCCAATCCTTTGGAGAAAATGCTGTCCATTTGTCTTTGAGTCTGCAAATGGATTTGAAACAATGATCTTGGAGTGGGAATACGTGTCCTGTTGCTTTGCCTGAAGTGTGAAATAAAGTTGCAACATGTAAAGATCGCTATCATCCACATGACAGAAATATAGTGGAGATCAGAGATAGTAAGTAGATGATAGGAGGTAAAAAAATGGGAGGAAAAAACAGAGGTTAAAAAAAGGTAGAAATGGAGAGAGTGGACAGAAGTGAAGACTGAGAAACAAGAACAGCAGAAATAGTGATTGACAGGGGATGTCACTTAGAAGAATACTAGGGCAGATGTTTTTTGTGTNACAGGGGGAGATTTTTTTTTGTTAAAAAAAAAAAAAAAAAAAAAAAAAAAGACCTCTCTCTCCTAATGTGGCCAGGAAATGAAAATTACATAAACAGGGAAATGAAGTGTGTGTGTATATATATATATATAAAATACTTCCCTTGAATGTTCTTTCTGCTGTCCTCCAAACACCTACAGCTTGGGGGCTTCCTTGTCTGGAAGTGCCTGTGTGGTGATTTGGCCTCTGTGGTGATTTGTCTTTCATACCATTCTGGGCTGCACTTGCTGCCATGTCAAAAGATTGTCCTTAGCAAGGGTAAGGATCAGGAGCTTTCTAACTGTGTCAGAGCTCAATATTGTGATATTTTGAGAATGTGGAATAGGATCAGTCCTTGCTTGCAACTCTGAGGGTCCAACAGAAGGTGAGCTTGGCTGGTCTTTCCCCATAGCAGTGCTTGGGTAGAGGCTGACTTTTTTTGGGTTTATACGTTCACTTTTACGGATGAAGTTTGCAAACTTTTTGAAATTCTACTCAATTCCCTATTGCACAGCAGGCTGCTATTCCTTGTCATGGAATGTCCTTCTGTTTGCTATCAAGGGAGTCTAGGTGACTGTGTAAGTTAGATTCCCAGTATTTGCAGACCTGAATAGATTGTTTTCTAAGTTTTTGAGCTATTGAAAATTATTTTTGACTGAAAGAGTAGTGGAAATGAGTCTTTTACTTTTCAGTAGGGAATTCCTGAATAATGCCATTTTCATTTCCTTGCAACTATTTGCAAATGTAGGTAGAATGTGAATACTTTGAATGGGAGTTATTTCAAAGACTCTCTCAGTTCCAGGAGGATGTCACTGTGGTATCTCCTGCCAGAAGCAAGTGTTTTCCCAGGGTACAAGAGACTTGTCCTAATGCTGTCCCTTGGGAGTTCTGAACTTACTCCACAAAGAATTGACTTAGATACCAAAACTGATTTTTGGGGAAATACAGCAGAAATGCTTTTTTCAGCAGTTGTTCTTTTGAAATGTTTTGGAATGAATTTGTCTCTTGCTCATGTGATAAGTTTGTCACTGTTTGGGATCCTCTGTGTGATCACAGAGTGAACAAAAGGAAGATAGGTTTCTTCCTTTCTGGATTAATGTCCCATCACTGTTTGGATGGGTTTTGACTCATGGATTTTTATTTTTTATGTGTTCTCTTTGGTCTCTGTTATTGCTGTTCCCCCTTTTTTTGTTTGTCAGTGGACACAGACATGTACTGCCCACAGCAGCTTATGGTATCCTCAAACACAGTCAATTAGAACAAAGTGCTTTTCCCGAGGTTTCTGTATAACATTTCTGAAATGTTCTAGAGTGGTGTTTGCTGCCTTTATTAGCAATGCAGTGTTGACTGTCAGTTTATGGTCTGATTTAGTCCCCAGGTATTTTTCTAATCTACTGCTGTGCAGCCACTAATTGCTTTTTTTGCTGGGTGGACACTTGATAAAATGAAATTCAGTAAGAACAACTGTGTGTCACTCCTATACCTACGTAGGATAAAACAAATCAATCTCAGATCATTTCCTTTTAGGTAATTCTGAGTTACACATGTGGCTAGAGACATTAATACATGCAGATAGTAGTAAATGTGTAATAAGCAGCTTTTTTTTCTCCTTAGTCATTTTACAGTTTTGACATGTAGAGTGGAAAAAGTATGCACAAGTAACCTGAACTTTAATTCTCTTTTTTTCCCTAATATTTTCAAGCTTATAAGATTGTTTTATAAATAATCCTTCCTGTGCATTATTACTATTTTTTTTTGATGCAGCTAGAAGTGTATAGTTGCTAGGATTATTTTCTTCCAAACCATATTTTAAAAAAAGTGTGAAATAGGTGGGGAGCAGATTGTAAACAGTAATTTCTGTCTATTCAATCAGTTCAGGATATTTTCTTGCAAATTGATAAATCATAGGAAAAAAAGGAACATCAGGAGAAGAGGTAACACTTGTGTTGAATCCTGTGAGAATAGGGGGATTTGAATCAGAAATTCCCCTGTGGCAAATTTCAGACACGTCAAAAAACGAGTGACTGAGCTACATATGAAACCACAGTTGTAGCTGTGAAAGAAAATAGTATCCTTATGTTCCTTATGTCAAGATGACCTAGCCACATTAGCAATCAGCTGGATGCTTTAAAAATGATTTTATTTATCACTTCCATACTTGTTTTCCTTTCCTTTCTGTCTGCCTTACAGAATTTTCTCTCTGAAGCACAGGGTATGTTTTGGGACACATCAGCTGGCAAAGGCTGTTTTTAGCCTCCAGGGGTGAAGTTTTTCTGGCTTCCCTATGCACGTGGTCCCATTGCAGGATTATTGTTATGGTTTGAAGCTTTTCTTTATTGATCAGTTGTCTCTGAGCTCTAGTTGCTGCAACTGGAGGATATAGGGCATCCAAAACTGGATACTTTAGTCTCGTGTTATACTGAGGAAAACCTGGTTGCTTACAGCTCTCTGTTGTTACAACTCACGATAATGCTAGCTTGTCTTGCAGCAATAGTATTTATTTACAACACACGATCCACTGTAATCCCTGGTTGTTATTCTGTAGATCTTGTGTCTAAGGTGTAAACACCTGTGTGAGTTTTCAGGGAACCCTTCATTCTCAGTAAGTGAATCGTTTATTTATAGTCCAGTAAACGGATTCAGTAGTCTGTTTATTTGGCCAGGAGATGGCTGTACCTAGCCATGCCCAAGGGACACCAGCTTTTCTAAAAAAGTAGTAGTCATTCTTTGAAGATAAGTGTTTACTTGAGCACAATATTATTTTATGAGCTTTAGCTGTAGAAAACTCCTGAAAGCAAGTTCTGTGTTTTAAGTGAAAAGCTTATGGAGAAAAACATGAGTGAGAAGATAGAGTTGTCCCCATGTTGTTATGGTATTTGGTGAAGGTTGCTGGCTGAAGTTTGGATGTGCTTGCAAAAACTGCTTAATGTCCTGATGGCTTTTAGTAGCATGAAATGATGGGAGAACCTTTTGAAGCTGAACTAATAGAAGCAGATATAATATAGGGTTGTTTTTTAAAAAAATCTGATAGTTTGGCTCCAAAATACATCAAATACTTTAAAATGTTTATATTGTAAATATTTTAGTGATTTCAGGACATTTTTATTGTGTAGACTATACTTAATGTTACTAGTAAGGGAGCAGAGATCTGTCAATGGAGATTCTGGGTTTTTCTGGTTGTTCTTCTGGTCCCAAATGTTACTGTGCATGAGTAAGAAGTACAAGAACACAGTTTGGATGGGCTGTAATGCAATATATTAAAACAGTGTGTTCTGCCTCCCAAAAGCTACTAGTAGTTGGGTCTTAACAGGTGGGAAGACAGTCTGAAGTTTTTATGTGGAACCTTTAATCAATAATCATGGTGTCTTTTATATTCTTTTAGAACATAACCGTATGCTATCATGAGGAGGAGGAAAAACTCTGCCTAGAGTAGCATAAGTGTTAGGGCTTTAGTGTATAAGTGGATAGAAAAATGTTATCTCAATGCTTCAAAAGCAGACTGCAAGCTTGCTGGAGAAACATGGTGCTGCTTTGTCATAGGTCCTGGTCCTTCCTAAAACATGGCATTTGGTAGAAGGAAGGAGTTCAGAATTTTTGACATTATGGACATAAGCTAAGAGTGAAACATTTTTTTCAGCGTTCAAAATGACTACTTGTGTGTAGATTGAGTAAAACCCAAATAGCCTGGGGTTTGGTTATTGTCATTTTTTGTGGATAGATTTAAATGGAGAATTCTGCAGCTTGCTTGCCTGGTTCTCCCAGAGCAGTTTGGCAGGACCTGGATTTGTTCTGATTTATATAAATGTCTTTGAACAGTAACATCTGGAGAATGTGTTCCAGACTCATTACACAATAGTACATTTTGTTCATTTTCATCTTAAATAGCCAATTCTTTTTTTAAGATTTACAGTTAGAAAAAGAAGAAAAGTTATTTGAAAACTTGGTAAAATGTAGTATGTCCTTTTTACACCTTTTGTATCTGTGGGATTATGATATAAATCAGTCTCTGTCAGAGCTAAATAGCTTTTATTTTAGTTCTGTTTTTCTTTTCTTTTTAATCGTTCTCATAGTGTGCCTGGTGTGAAAAATGTATTTTATTTATTTGGGGCCTACTGAGATTTATTATGTGTCTTTTCCTATGTTGTAAACCTCTTTGAAGGAAAGATAAGGAATATATTTTTTAACATAGAACTTCATACTCAGTGCAGAGCTTAAGAAAGCTGTTCTCACATTTTTAAGATATTTCAAGATACATTGCTGGGCAAGAAAGTATGTGCTGCTGAACTTCATAAAAATGGAATTTTCCACTTCAGAAAATACTCGCAGTGAAATATATAAAACCAATATTTTGATAATATCATGTCAAGGAGGATGAAACTCATGTGTTAAAGACCCAAGGTGTAATTGATGAGCATAACTAGTCTTTGCAGTCTGTATTAATGCCAGGTCTGCAAGCACATTTTGTGTACCTTCTTTTAGACATCTCTCTTTATGCCTTTGCAATTCCTTAGTTAGAATTAAGTGATTCTCAATTTCTTTGGTTAGTCCTGTGATTCCCTCTGTTTCATTTGTATGTTTGTTTATCCTACTCATCAACTGGGATTGATTCAATGTGTCTGCTGTTTTTTCTGCTGTGAGTTTGGTGGTAATTTCAGTTTTAAGAAGGTGCTGCAGACTTTATTACAAGGAATAAAACTCTCAGAGTTTTCTTGGAAGTAATTTGCTTGAAGCCTAAAAGGGTAAAAAAATCAAGACTAATATCCAAGTCTGGGAATTGTCTAAGCAGATTTGCACCAGAAGCACTTTGTGGTGTAGGTTAATCTTATTTTGACTTGATTCAGAGCCTTCTTCCAGTGACCAGGTTGACATAATATGCTAGTAATTTATTACAAAAGACCTTTCTTTTTTAATTTGCAGAAACATTAAATCCTCAAAACCTGGCACAGAGTTTTCACACTTAGATGGAAGCACCAAGTATAGACTAATTTATTAATTCTTCTCATTGACATGCTTTGCATTATAAAGGGACAGGCATGGTTACCAGTGAGATTTGTAAGATGGTTTTAGTTACTGCAGGTTCCTGGTCATTGAGCTCTTTGCTGCTGAGTACCTCTACAGCAGCACGAGATCCTTGCTCTTGTGTTGAGAATACTTGCTTCACAATTCCAGGTAGATTGAGCATGCTTTCGCATTTACCATAAAATACGTGTACACTACTGATACTAAGGAGCATGAGAGAGAGTAACTTGTATTTGACATTTTTGCCTACTCCTTGATTTGTCATCCAGATGGTGGGCACAGCTTATTACAGCAGAATTTTCATTAACAGGTTGCAATACTTAGCTTTGACAACTATTTTGTGTTTCCTGTTGGATCTCTGTCATGTCATGTTGCAGACAATGTGAAAATGCATGGCATGCAACTGACCTAAGACTTTGAATTTTAAACTGCTCTGTTGTCCTCTGCTTATACCCACATATATGTATTTGGTAGATGTCAATTTTGGGGCATATTTTTGCAAGTTAGCCCTCTGTCATGTGGAATAGCTTCTCATGTCAAACTGTATGTCAGTTATGCTTTTCTGCAAGTGTGCCTCTCACACAGCAAAAGTTTTTTGTAGTTGACAAAAGAATATAATTAATCACAGCTGGAGGAATATTTGAATGCTTTGTCCAATTAGGCATTGCTCTTTTTTATTTGGGCTGCAACTGGGTATATGAGCCAGATGATGAGGAGGGTTTCAGTGTGGAGTGGGCAGCCTGCATGAATGTTTGAAACTAGCATTTCCAGCTCAAAGTATTCTCAACAAGTAATTTTCTTACTCAGGATGATGCATTTTCCTTCCAAGAGCTCATTAGATCAAAACTAGTCTTTCACCCCCTTTTCCTCCAAGAGTCCCTTAGAAAAGTGAAAAGAAATTCTGGTGAGGAAATCTGCCACTGAGATGTGAGCTGCTTTTAAAATGTTTTCCTAAGAGTGTGGATCTGAATCAGTACTATTTTATCAATGTCATGAAATGCTTCCATCAACAGGACAGGTGAAAAGGACAGGCATTAAAAGTTTTGGCTGTCAGCATGTAGCCCTGCTTGGGGCTATTAGTAAGTCATGGAAGGTTATAAGGAGAAGATGTTGAAATTGATGTGTTTCAAACCAGTGCTCAACACAACGCTGAGTTTAGATCTTGTCCAGGTGAGTTTTGAACATGTCCAAGGCAGGAGCTTCTACAACCTCTTGGGACGGCTTATTCCAGCATGTGACTACTGTCGTGGTGAGGATTTTTTTTCTTTAATAGAATCAGTTTACTTTTTGCATATTCTTTCACTTGACACTGTGTACCTGAAAAAAATCTGCTCTTCCCCCTATTCATACTGCTGCTTGGCTGCTCTTTTATTGTGGGAGGATTGAATGACTTGCAAGGTTACCAGCATTCAAAGCTAAAGCCAAAGCTTTGCATTAACCTCCCCCAGCTCATCCCACTTCTTCCCTAAGAAAGGGAGAGAATTGCATAATATATTTCAATATTTTCAGTGTATTCTTTAGCTTTCGGTGGCTGCTAGTTTGTCACAAATGACAGGAAATCTGAACTGGGGGAGAGGGCTAGAAATGAAATCTTCACTCTTTGCTTTAGGAAGGCCAGAGGTGTTAAGGGAGTTTTTCTGAGTCCTCTCTAGTCCAAAAGTCTGTAAGCCTGACAAGGCCCTTCTTAATGTTATATTCATGCTGTGAACTTTTAGAATTTACTAAGTTTTACTAGAAAGTTTTCCTTCCAAACCTGAAATTTGGTAACTGTGCAGATTGTAAGAATTTCTAGGTCATGGAGGAGGTTACTCCCTGTCCATGGTAACCTTTTCTTTGTAATTCAGCAGTTCTCCTGACTCTGATATTATTTGTAGTCTTTGAGACTGAAGGTTAAATGAAAATGCAATAAACATGTTTTTCCCCTGAGGAAATCTTGGGGGAGAGGAGATGAAAGTGTAGTTGTGATCTAATAAGCTATTAGAAGAAAAATGCATTGTCTTGTGTCAAAGAATGACTTGTTGAGAACACTTTGAGCTAGAACTACTAGTTCAAACATTCATGTTTCTTCAAATGTATGATTTAGTGACTGGGGGAGACTTAGGAGGAACAGACACCCTTCAGCTGTTCCTAATTTCCAAATTACTTGAAGTGCTTTTCTAAAGTGTTGGTTCTGTCAGTAACATATGTGATAAACCTGTGAAGAATTCCTATTCTTACCAATGCCCAGGCAGAACAGGTATCCTTTACTTTGGGCAATACAGTGGTGACAAGTGGTTCAGAAGGATGCATTTTTTGGTGGGATTTTCTTTTTTCCCCCCCAAATGAAGCATAATTAAGACTCCTGTGAACAAGTGAAACCAAGTAAGAGAGACTTATCTGTCATGTGATCTTTAAAACTTCTGTTTAAAAACTTCTATCCAAAACTAGAATGAGAAGTCATCTCCTTTGTTGCAAAATAGAGCATGATAGTGGATTTTGCAACAGCAGAATAGGAAGAAGCTAATTTAGTTTAGTGCATGCAAATCTCATTTCTGACCGTGTTGTCAGTTGCTCACAGATTTTGGCAGTATGTTTTTTTAACTAACTCTTGTATCTTACTGCCTTTTTGGAATATTTATGGAAAATGTAATGGGAATGCCGTGTACTTAGTTGCTAAATGTACACAATTTGAATGACTTATTAATTCAAGGTAACGAAAGGTTGAAATTGGTTTGAAGGCATAGGCAGTGTATACACAGTGTGTGGATACATGTATTTCTCCTATTAACAGACCCAACTCATTGCACTTGACTGGAGGCTACCCTGACTTGTCTGAGGGCCAAGACCTGGTCACCCAGCCCTGGGGTTGGCTGAGTTACGCCAGAGGCATGGCTGGGTCTTTGAAGCCTGTTATGAGTGTTTGGGCACACACAAATGTTCTTGGCTTTTGCAGGATACAGGGTTGGGGAAGAACAGGAGAGGAGTATAGCTAAATTCTGTTAGTTGTTATTCTATGCACAGTGGATAAAAGTCATCTTCAGCAGCTAAAAGTTACTTAAAATCCTTTTCATTTCATATAATCACTTTTCATCAGTAAGGTGAAATAATGTATTTTAACATGGATAGCTCTGGAAAAAGCAGCTTTTCAAACAGCACAGCATGTTATTGTGCTAGGTTTCAAGACTGAGAGTTAAACCATCTCTGTGTCAGTGAACCTGAAGCCCTGCTTTGGACAAGTAGATTTGAAATTTCTATATAAAATAACGTTAATGTATATTTACTGGTATTCCCTTCGGAGCAACAGGGCCTATTTTTTAAAGCTGGAAAGCTGTGACTGGACTATCAGTAGGAAAAATGGTAGAACAAAATTATTGAAACTCATAAGTTATTGGAACTACTTTTTGTTAACCCTGGAGCTCTAAAAGAGCTGAGTATAAATTTACCAAATTTACTTGCTGTTTGGCCTGCCCTCTTGTATAGTATCAGAGGAATGGAAGACTGCAATTATCACCAGTTGTAAAATGGGGTTTAAAAGGGATGGTGGGGCCAAGAAAGCTTAAATGTTGAATAGGTTGTGTTAGCTATGTTGTGAAATAAAATTAGTAGATTGATGTAGATCTCTGAAATATCCTAGATATTTTAAGGATAAAAAACGTCTTTAAAGGCAGGGCTGATTGGAAATCAGTAATTCTGATTTGAATTTTCTACACAAAGTCCCTGCTGAGTAGCAAAAAAGCTCATCTGCTGGGGCTTCCTTTTTTTTCCAGTCCTTTATATATGTGCAGCCTGACTGCTTTGGTTGAACTCCTAATGTATTTAGCTTCTTAGACTTTTCTGTTTGAATTCTAGTGGATGTTTTAAATGGAAGTCAGTGAGATCACTGGGACAAATAAAATGCTGTCCATGTATATTGTTAATATTGCTCAGTACTGACATCTCTTCAGATGTGTTACGCATTTTTTTTTTAACACCAGTGATGTAGAAGTATTTTGAAAGCAAAGCACAGTCTTCCTTTGGCTAAATCACCAGCAGTACTCCTTAAACCACCCAAATGGTCCAGGGTGGACTCATGCAGAGCATTATGAAATTAGTTGGAGCATTGGGTGGTGTGTTAACATTATAGGAGATTTAGTATTGTTTGAATATCTCATTTTTAAAGTTAAATTAAGACAGGAACTTGCCTTGTTGCAGTTACTGCAATCTGAAATACTTTTTTCCTGATGCCTTGGAACAAAAAAAGATGAAGCAGCCAAAACATTAATGCACAATAATTGACTACAAATGTCTGTAAACATGTTCTGTTAGGTTGCTATGAAACTCCTTATTCCTGGCGAACGCGAAGATGACAGTGAGACTGCCTTAGAGCTGTTGTCTCTTACAAAAAGGGTCAGTGGTAATTTGAACATCCATGGGGTAGTCTTTGTTCTGTAAATCACAAAGACACTCCTTTTTTATTTAAGTAAAATTGAACTGAGTGTCGCTTTTCTCCTTAATGTTTATTCTTCATAATTTCAGATTTTCCTTATTAGAGAAGACTTCTAAAATGTTTTTTCATTTCCTTAACATGCATCTAGTCTTACTCCTGAGTTATTGGGATGGAGAGATGAGAAGATTCATTCTTTTTTTTTCACATAACCCTCTCTGTTTGCTGTACTGCTTCCCTCAATAGCTGGCAAAGGGCACCGACCTGTTCAGATGGCTGAAACCAGGGATGTTTATAAAGCCAGGCAGGTCAATTGAAATGCACACCAGCATAATGTCTTCCTGCAGAGGCTGACGCACCTGGCTTCAGAAAATGTAGAGGTGCTACTTTCACCTGGACTGACAAAGCTCATTGAGTTGGTGTTAGTTTGTTTTGAGCTGCTTGACTGACGCAAATCACAGGAGAACAACACTATAGCAAGTGTTTCTTTGTTGGTAAGGAAATTAAATGTGGAAACACAAGTATCTCTGGGTTGTTTGTCTGCTTCAGTCAGATTTCAGCTGACTTAGCTGGCTTGCAGAGGGTGATATGAATGGCTGTTTATCAAAATGGACTTTGCTTTCACATTTTGAAAAAAGTGAAAAAATAAGAAAATGTGAAGTGAAATGAAATAGATAAAAATACACAGACTTAATGCATTTAAATGCTAAATATTTAAATATTTTTTGTTAGTTTTAGTAATGATTTTCATACTGTATCAATAAAAATAGAAGATTAAAGCAACACCATACAGTCTTTAATGTTTGGGGAAATAAATGATTTTTTTAAAATCCTAATAATGTATATGTCTTTTTGTCATAAGGGGCTAGCTGTCTCATTAGATTTCACTTTTGCTTTATTGATTTTTGCTTGATTTATTTCATCATCCTCGGTTGATAGCATCATGATGCCTCTCATTTAATATCTCAGTAGTATTTCAGCAGTTTTATTAGGTTGTATTTTGTGTTTTGAATTATAGAGTTACATACTCTACATACTCCAGTGTGGTGGAGCTAACATGCTTTTAAATTAATTCACCACCCTAAATTGATAGTAAAGGGTTAGTTTTCAAGTTTGTATCAGTTATTAGTTTAAAAACTCATTTTACAGGATTGTTCAAATATATTTAGATTTTTGTGTGAGGGTTGTTTATTTATGGAACCTGTGTATTAGGCTATTTCAGTGTAGTTTGAAAAATCTGTTGATAAAGAATAAGGTTAGGTAAGCTATAAGTCTTAGGTCAAAATACCCTGTAAGCAAGTGAAGTGAAAAATAGTGTTCTGCCAATGGATTTATTAGAAGCAGGAAAGTAGAAAGTAGGAAAGAAAATTACCAATGTTACCATACGTCTTCATAATGTTAATACATTTTTAGTTTACTAAAATAAGTTTTGTTTTAAATGAAAATTAATTGTGTCAGTGAAAGAGAAGGGAATCAAGATGGCTAATTCATGGTATGCTGGATAAATAAAAGGGAGGAAAGGAAGTGTTTGCCAAGTTTTTATAGTGTTACAAATGGATATGGGTACAGGGCTTCTGCCCTGTGAGGACACCTTCACAGTTGTGGTGGTAGGGCCTGGGACAGCTACACTTTTGCACAGGAAGTTTATTTTCCTCTTTTTTTTGGCCATGATGTCTGGCAGCGGAGAGAGTGCACAAAAGGATGCAATGTAGGAACTGAGATTACAAGACCTTCAGGAATGAGAACAATTTACACAGTGAAGAGTCTCTCTAGGGGAAAAAATAATCTTGGATGCTCTTTGTTTCCACTGTCTTGTATGAGAAATCATGGTGTATCCTGCAATTGTGGCAGTTCTTTGGACTTGTTGGTTTGTGTAGCCTCAATGACACCACCAACATTGTAGTATCATTTGATGGCATTTGTTTATTTACTTGCTTTAAATGAATGTTCCTGATGGAGAGGAAAAAAAGAAAAGGAAAGCAGAGGGAGAGCCAAAAACATATCCACTGATATATATACATACATACATGCATATGGACAGGATACAAGGGGTGACAGTGGTGTGCTGGGTGATGTGTGAAAATGAAAGGTGTGTCCTTTAAAGGTCTGTTAAACATACCTCCCTTTAGTATATTGCATATACAGCCTTGGACAATGATTTTGCCCTAATCTTCCCTTTCTGAAAACTTCTGTTAGCTTTCCTTTTTATATTTGAACTTACAGATACTGAAATTAGAAGTCCTCCGAGTAACAGCTTTCCCACTTATTAGTTCAGTCTGGTTTTTTGGTTAGTTTTTTCATGGTTATTTTGTTATTGTTTAATTTATTTCATAGCCACTGGTGTGCACTGTGCACATTTTTTCCATCCAATTTGAAGTCTTGGCATTTTCATGCATGATGGATTCCTATAGAAACCTGCTGTCTACCCAGTGTTCTAAAGGGAAGATTTAATAGCAGACTGAGATTTTTCTGCTATACTCCCTTGGCAGAAAAGTACTGCTGGCAAATATTGTAAATATGTCTTATAGAGGATATTGTAGTGGTGTTTCATCTCCCTCCCACTCCTTCTTGCTTTTAATTTCATGAACTGAACAATTTTGTGTGCTACTATCTACTAGATTGATGTGTATTTGGGATGTGAAATTACAGTGGCACAGAAATATGGCAGGATTAAAATAACCTTTTGCACTCCCATAGGGAAGAAATGAAGTCAAATGTTCTGGGTTTGTAGTAGGAGCTGCAGTTCCTTGGAGACAAAGCAAATTATATAAATGTGGCCTTACTTTGAGAGACAAGACTGGTAGGCATGGGCAATGCTGATGAAGAGTTTGGACAAGAGGCAGTGTGCTTTTGTACAGATGTTCCTGGACATCTGTCTGCCTTTGAGTAGGGACAGTTGCTTTTCAGTGCCTGGAAAAAAAAAATGGAAGAAACATCACTTACCTTTATTATAAACCTTTAAAAATGCTTGTCAGTATAGTTTACTCCCATAGAAGCATGAGAGGTATGCATGTTTAAGTGTGAATACATCAGAACAAATTTTCCTTCAAGTGTTAAGAATGTTGTAAGTTGCAGAAACTGTTCTTAGCTTTCATTTAGTTTCTCCTTTTCTTCCTCTAAGTTGTAGCAAGTTAAAGTATCTGTACCTATAATGGATGGTTTTTGTTTCTACACCTGAAAAAGCCCATCTAAACAGCCATATCTTAATTGCATGTGAGTTTTTTATGAGTAAAATATTTCTGGGACAATATTTTCCACTTAGAGCTGGTGTATTAAAGGAATTGTGTGTTTGTTACGTATTTTTTTTTTTTTTTTAATATAGGTAAAGACAGAGTTTTCAACACCCCTTTATGTGAACAAGGAATAGTTGGCTTTGGTATTGGAATTGCTGTTACAGGTGCTACAGCCATTGCAGAAATTCAATTTGCAGATTACATTTTTCCAGCATTTGATCAGGTTAGTACTGATAAATTAGAGCGCAGTTAAAAGAAATCTTACCACTGTTTAAATTACTCTTCTGTTAGCATTAGTACTGGTTTGAATATGTAATTTTTGCAAATATAACCACAGCTGTATTGCTAAAATTTATGCATGCCTTAGGTAAACAGGCATAAACTGCAAACAGTGCTGGTACTGTATTGTAAACAGTAAACTGTACCATGGCCAATTTGAAGACTTATTAAATAATGGAAATTAAAGATCTGCTTTGAGGCAAATGTCTGTTTGTTTTAATTTTTGGTTTTGTGGCTGTGTTGGCTTCAGCAGCCATAAATTCAGCAGCCTGTGTCTTCTGAACACAGTCTCATTTCTGTGTACAGCTGCACCTGGCCATGTGTCCACAGGACAAAGTACAGATCTGGGCTGGGCTGATTGACAGTATAGAATGAGGAAACAACTGGGTTATAAGGCTACCCCTGAGGCTTCGGCATCTAACTTGAACACAATAAATTATTGGTTTATTGTCTTTGCTCTGACTTACAGTATTCCTTTGCTTCTAATTTTGTCCTCTGAATGCCATGCATGGAACAGATGATGTAGTTGCATTGCATGTATTGAAGTGTTATGGTGCATAACTGGAGGTATTGGACTGAATGTGACTTTTGTATATAAATCTTCCCAGATTGTTAATGAAGCAGCAAAATATCGTTACCGCTCTGGGGATCTGTTCAACTGTGGGAGCCTCACCATAAGAGCACCCTGGGGCTGTGTGGGTCACGGTGCACTATATCACTCTCAAAGTCCAGAAGCCTTTTTTGCTCACTGTCCAGGAATAAAGGTATAGTAACTCTTACTTTATAAAGATTAAATTTTTTTGTTTGTTTATTTTATAATGGATGTGACTGGCAATGAGTCTGGGTGCACACAGGGGAAGAAGAATAGATATCAATCCACTACAAAATATCTCAATACGTTAATTAAAAACTATTAGAAAACTTAAATTGTGTTGTTTGAGAATTTATACCCATTATTGAAACAACCTTTAGTAGACATAGCATTTTGTATTTGTCTGGTTTTTTGCACTACAAACATACATTTTACATGGTCTTGTGTCCAGTAGAGTCCAGAACCTAAAAAACTAACACTTAGTAAGTAGTACTTTTCTTATTACTTTTTTTATAAAAAATTCTGCATCTCTCTTAAGTGCATTGTTGAATTAATTTTTTTTTAAAGACAGTGATGGGCAGTAGGCACAAACTGAAACACCAGAGGTTTTTCTGGATATGAGGAAGTGCAGATTGCCCAGAGAGTTTGTGGAGTCTCCATTCTTGGAGGTACTGAGAATTTATCTGCACGTGGTTCCAGGCAACTGGATCTGGATGGCTCTGCTTGGTCAAGGGCATTGGACTAGATGACCCTCTGGAGGTCCTTGCCAAGCTCAACTGCTTGGTGAATCTGAGTGAGAACTTCAGGCAAGCTTTCTGCCTGAGCTGGTGTCATCCCTTGAAGTGAAGATGCCTAGTGCTTAGGTGAATAACTTTACTAGAGAAGAGGGAGTGGCAGCATCTAGTCATCTCAGATTAAGTGAGCACTGTTTGTCAGGCTCTCCATTTTTTCCTGATGAAATTTTTGTCTGTGAACTTGTACTTTTGGGTTAGCTGGCATCCAGGCCATTGGGCAATGATTCATGACAGATTAATGTAGAAGATTTAAGCAGAACCAATGTTTGTATTCTAAAGACACATGTTCATTGTTTATCTGCTGTTTAAACTGTTGTCTCTCTATGATTTTGGTGTCCTAGAGCTTCAGATATTACTCATCTCCAGGGAGGCCATAGCCATTTCTCCTGCTTGTTCTTCTCTTAAATAAAAAGCCTTGTATTATTCACACTTTATTTAATTGTATTTGAGGAATGGGATACATTCTTGTCGTTAGGTTTTCTTAATCATATTTGAGGTCCTCTTCTGAACTTGAGAGTATTTCCTGATTATAGGCAAAAGCATCTACAATGTCTTTTGCCAGGTTATTGAATCAAATGTTTTCTAGAGCTTGTTTAAAAACTAAAGTAGTTTATTATTGTATGAAAGCAAAACATAACTTAGATGATTAAAATGCTGACTCCAGGTCTAGCCAATTTCTGCTGATCTTGTAGGTCAATCTCAAATTTTTATATACTAAACCAAAGTCTGAGGTTTAGTGGTCCACTGGTGATTAAAACTCTTTCTAGTTCATACCAACTGCCTAGACTGATGGCTAGTCTTATCAATAAGTTAGTAACTCATAATTAATTATTTAGTCACTCCAGGTAAAAGAATTTCTTTGTTCCCATCTTTGATCTTTGTGTTGATTTTTCACTTTTCCTTGGGTAAAATTCTAAAATAGGTTGCTACCACTAAGATCTGTAATCTCAGTTATAGGTAAAGGCACATTAATTCTGTGGAACTGATGGAACAATCTATTAGTTTCTTGTGCACAGAGAAGTGTTTTAGACTCCTGTCTTTTGAATATTGTTGTTTTGTGAAAACAGTGTTGTTCCTTTAATATTTTTTTCAAAATTTGCAAAAAATTTGCATTTGTTGATGAAATTCATAGTGTTTCAAGATTGCAGGTATTTTTGAATAACCCTGGCCCTCAAAATAGAGATCAAGAAGTTAAAATGAACTGGTGGTTCAGATGCATTTTCAAGAGTCTCATATCTAAGCATATTTTCTCCATATTACAGGAGGAAAGACAATGTCTTACAAGCTGAGAAGGGTAGGGTTTGATCTTTGGAAAGAGTGGCTTTCAAAACAACCTTCTTATTAAACTTCATGAAAGGTTTCTGGCTTTTGGTTTTTCCTTAAGTGGCAGGCGCAGTTTGGATTGCCCAAGCCCAAGGGAGTTTGTACAATTTTGATTATTCAGGGGAAGGATTGTGGTCATTGTACTTAGGCAGTGCTTGTTGGGGTTTGAGAACACTATTGGATGGTTGTATCTTTAATCCACTGTTGTGAGTGTGTACTTGGAAGACATTAATATTGACTCTCTGCCTTCCTCTGTAAGAATATCTATTCTCATGGTTAGAAGCTTTCTTTTTAATTTCTGGCTTAAATTTGTTCTTGACTAACTTGTATATTTAACTTATCTGTCCTTCACCATCCGTTTTATATCCTAAAACACTTGTATTCTCTTTAGTCTTTGTTTTGTTAGACTAAACAAATCAAAGTATCAAAGAAATGTTAACAATATCTGGAGCTCTTTTGATATTTGTTCCATTTGTTTCCTTTTGAAAGAAGAATCATTAAGTGTTCCAGTTGAGTTTCTAGCAATGATTTTTGCAATAGCAGTAACAGTTCCTTGTCTATGTTGTTACTTTTTGTTAGGACTTTACTGTATAGTATGCTAGTCATCTTTTGAGAAGATAATAAATTCAGATCTGAATTTCTATTCCCGAGTTCTAAATCTGTAACAAAAATGTAGTCCTCAAACATGTGACTTCCAGTATGTATTTTTCAGTTTGTTTTTGTCAGTTATGTCCTCAGTGTGAACTGGGTCTTTTTAGTATCATCCTCTTTAGTGTAGGGACTTCCAGCTTTGGAATAGTTTTCATCACCGTGTTCTGATGTAACATTGTAAATGAAAAAGGTGAATAAAATCTGTCCTAAAAATGATTCATTGCTAAGGAGCTGTACTAGAGACATCCATGGGTAATTTTCCACGTGTCTGTTACCAAATGTTTTGGTGAAATATTAATAAACTGCTTCTCCCTTTTTTAGAAAAATCACTCATTGAGTTAAATTCACATAATAAGAGATTTAGGCTGTGTTTTTACTCTTTTATATTACTTTCATATAAATAATTGATATTACTCTCAAAATATATTTTGAAGCCATGACTGTAGTTAAAATTTTCGTTTTAAAACAAGTGCTAGAATTAATATTTTCAGTGACTTCTAACTTCACAGATACAAGAGTGTTTGCTGGTAGACTTCATGCTGCATGTTCCAGCTCTTTGAGGTCTCTGGGATGGAATTTAGTTGGTTCTTCTGATTTGAGGGAATTTGGTTCTTGGTAACATTGTCATTTAAACTGGAATAATTTGGTAATTTTCTTTTCATAATTGAAATGATCTTAGATCATCCAGAGTTAACTCTTGTGTTGGCAAATGAATTATACTGTTTCCTTCTGAGTATTTGGATTACATCTTGCTTAGTTTTTTTTGCTTGATGATAGTTTAAGGCATTTTTTGGTTACCCATTTCCAAAATGAACAAATTTCAAGGATCCACCATAAGCAAAGAAAGTCAGCTTTAAATAGCTATTTCCTTTTGTAGCCTTCAAAACTAAGTCTGAAGACCTTTAAGGTCTATTCTCGTGGATCTTTACCCAAGTAACTGAGGATCACTCAGCTGTATTTTTTTGTTATACATCTACATTAATTTTACTAAGTTTATGTATATGTGTGTGTGTATATATATATATATTTACCTGACATTTTTGTGTTCCTTTTACCTCAAATGTTAGTGTTAAGATGTTAGTTCTACTTTATCTGACAGTACCTTAGTATTTAAATCACTGTATAGAGGACAACTATTAAAGCCTCGTCAAAGAACAAAATAAAATTCAAAATTTGGAGTTTGTTTTCATAATGTAGCACTGATGTTAATTCACTTTTTAAGAACAGCTCAATCTGTACATAGATTTATTTAAAGCAAATAATTACTTCGTTTTAAGTATTATTTAGGAAGTTTCTGGCAGAATTGCAATTTTAAATAAACTACTTAAATATTTTTACAGGTTGTTATTCCAAGGAGTCCTTTGCAGGCCAAAGGATTGCTGCTGTCATGCATAGAGGACAAAAATCCATGCATATTCTTTGAACCTAAAATACTTTACAGAGCTGCAGGTAAGGATTTGTATGTTGTATTTTCCAATAAAGCAACAGTGCTTGGGGTTTTTTTACATATATATGTTGATAGTCAGAGCTAAAGCAATACTTCAGTAGAAGACTTGACTTGTTTGGTCTCTAGCTAGTTGTGGGCTGGGTTTTTAGAGGAATTGTGAAAACGGAATAAATTCCTGAAGTTTGACTGCAGAGATAAATGAACATTTACCATCTGATTTATGCTCAAATAGCTTTGTAAGTGGAATGCTTTTCAGCTTAGGGTGAAAAAAATAGAACTAAGAGATATTATTTTTTATCAAATTCTGATATAAATTTGGCAGAATTTGAACTGCTTTCATGTGGTAACTCTAAATACAAAAATTAGTTTTTATTTTTCCAAAAGAACTGAGCCCCACCATTACCGTTTTCCCAAGGTTAAAATTTCTTTGAAATGCTTACTTTCTAATACTCTTCAAAATCTGCCCATTTAGATTTTAACCTTATTTGAAAGGAAATGTGATTGCCATTACTTTGTTTTTAGTCATAATGAACTTTCTGTTTGAGGGTAGTTTTAACAACTCTCAATTATGTGTAATGTGTTGGAACAGCAGAAATTGACAATGATGATGTTTGAGTTGGTTCTAAAAATCAGCTTGTTATTTCTTTGGACTAGAGAAACTTAACAAAACAGAAAATGAAATGATGAAAAATTTTGCATGTGGATGCAGGCAGAGCCTACTGATGCACTGGATGAGGAACTGATAAAATAGAACTGAAGCCATGACTTACCCATAGCGTTTCCCTGTCCTGTGGCTTTGTATGCAAACTATGCTTGATCCATCAATCCAGTTTATAAGTTGAATCTGTGTGGACTGAATTTGAGTGACAGAAAAAATGTTTCTATTTTTGTACTTTTCCATCAGTGCGTCCATTTTGTCAGTAAATTTATCCTCTTCCTAGAGAGACAGTAATAAGGGAAAAATTTAGAAAGCATACATCAAAACTACAAAAAAAAAAAGTAGTATAACTAAGGATCAAATAGGCTATTTACTGGTAAAACTGCTTATTTGCTTTTATATTTTCAAAAAAGGCCCAGAAATCCCATTAGCAATGAAAATTTAAAAGTGCAGCTATTTTTAGTATGGTGGAATGTGATGTATCCATAGGATATTGCATTCCTTAAGTTCAGTGTGTTTTAAGAGCCTACTAAAATTCAACCAAAAGGTCTCTGTCCATTCATTTAGAGGAAGTAGTTTGAAAAAGGAGCTTGAGTCTGAGTCCTGTTAAACAAAGAAAAAAATGAAGTGTTTTTAAAACAGGCCTTTGTTTCTCTCTGTTCCCCCCAGTATTTACAAGTCACAAGTACGGACTGTAGAGTTAATAAAATACTTGCTTTCATACTGACATGAAAGGCTGCACATCAATATCACACAGCTTTCGAGAATCTAGGGAGGTTTTTGTGTTTGAAGAAATTACTTGTAAAGCAGCTGCTGGATCATTTTGTGAACATAAATCAGGCTTATGATGGAAATCTTGGATAAAGATGTGCTGGAATAGTGTTTAATGCAATGTATGTGCTGGTCAGTAACCAGCTACAGCATTGTTGTTGGTAATTATTGAAAGTGATTTCATCCTGTAGTTTCATGGCTAATTTTCAGAGACTTTACCCATATTTTTTGTCTTAGAATTTCTAAGAACATCAATTTAGTGGTGTAAGTTGAAATTTATAGTACATTTGCATCAACATGTGATAGGAATGATTTTAACAGTGAACTTCTGTCATCTACATGGATATTTTATTATTTCTACGATGTAAAGCGGGAATATCTTACTATATGGAATGGTTTTTATATTCCTTTTACTTTCATTGTGAATCTTTCTCTGTGTTACCGTTAGTTTGTCATCTTTACTATTAAGCTGCCTTTGTGGGTTGACTCAGCTTGGACTGGAAGATGACTGCTGTCTGGGAGTTTCTCCTATAAAATTAATCTCTCTTAGAGTTCATTCTTAGTCTCCTGGCCATAGTCGGGGTTTCTGGTAATGCCACCAGAGAAACCAAGTGGCCTGGTGAATTCAGTAGTGGACCAGGGCCATCATGATTGATAAGATCAAGATGCAGCAGCAATGAGACACAGGCCTGGTAAACAAGAATAAGATAAATGGTGGAAAGAAGGGTTTTGAAAATGTGTCTTGTGTTTCGTAGAGAAAATTTTTGCAATACCCCGTGTGAGTGTATTGATTCTAGCAGGAGAAAGAAAATCCTACAAATTCAGAAATTGATTTAGACAGTAAGCTTGAACTATGTCTGTATTTATTGTGTCTTTCCATTAGTGTCTCAAAATGGTACAGGGTCTTCTGAAGGCTGGGAACATGCAGGCTTTCCAAAACAAGAACACAAAATGGTATCAGTTTTCCTCTATTGCTTAATTTTTTTTTTTTTTTCCTTTTTAGCATGGTATAAAACTTCACCTAAGATTTGGGATCTCATTGTTCCAGACAAAAATAATTTTTTAAAATTTCCATTATGATGGCTGAGTCATTGAATAATGAAATTATACTGCCCCTATCATAGCTTTTTTTTCCTTCTTCTTTAGCTGCATGTAAATAGACACGTTTGTTCAGAGAGCTTTGTGGCTGATGTGACAAAGTGGGTGTGTAGGGACTTGTGCTAAGGATGTTAATGGGAAGGAAGATTTTCTCTCTGTAAAATTAATGTAGGCTTTTGAGCCTCATCATTGTCCTCTAATGGACTTTTCTTTCTTCCTATGCAGCCTCTAAATATTTGTGTGTGATATTTTGTTCAGAGTTGTTGATGTATTTGAAATTACAGCTGAAAATAAACTGTAGGTGGAATAGTCTTTAAAACACAGGGTATCTGTCCTTATTAAGGTGGCCTGAAGCTAATAATGGTTTGTTTAAAACAAACAAACAAACAAAAAATCAAACTAAAATAATGACAAAAAAATCCCACTCCCATTTCATTCCAATCACCAAAAATTTATAGTCCTTCTCTGAGTGTTCTTGACAAGGTTTGTTTCTTGTCTTAGTTACATTTGTCTTCAGGTGTGCGTCTCCATATTTTGTTTATAGCTTCTTTTTCTTTATCATCCCATCAGATAGTTTTACTGAAAAAAAAAGACTCTTGTATTCCCCATACCCTTATCAATAAATGTGACTGAGCAGGTTTGGTTCTTGTAACTGCCACCCTCAACCTTTGTGGTAAGGTTTGTGTCCTTATGGCTTCTCCGGCTTCCTATTATCCCCTTTTGCATTTGTAAAGATCCTTGTCTAGACACCCTTCAAGAAGCAGATGCTGTCTTCTTGCACATTACCATACAAGTGTTTATCAGAAGTATTGTGTATGTTAATTTTCTTTCAATTGTATTAGGACAGAGCAGAGAAATACAAGCCTTTCTGAGTAAAAATCTAGAGTTAAATATGCAAGTTTACATGCTAAGAGAGAATTCTGTTGCTATTTAACTTACAAGATCATAATGTTATTGAAAGTACTGTAGTGACATCCCCCTAAATGTCAGAGATACTAAGAAAATATCTGAATTAAAAAGGAAAAAGAGGCTTTGATTTATAAAAGTGTTAACAGCCTGTGCAGTGTCAAGAGAACATAATGGTTATGAATCAAAGGAGAAGATGAGTCACCTTGACATTATCAGGTTTAGACATCTTGTGGAGAACCTACTCTGATGTTTTTTGACCTTTTCAGTTTCATTTAATTGTACTATATATGACATTGGTGGTGTAGAAATAAATACGACTTGCATCAGTGGTTGTTATAGAGACAAGGCAGGTAAGATGAGAAAACATGTATTTTCCTTCTGCTGTTCAGACTGCTCCTTTAGAAAATGCAACAGATGTTGTAACCTCTTAAAATTAACTGTCATGGCCCTTTTTCACTGATAATGACTTTCTGTTAATTGCTGTATTTGAAACATTTGATTTAAAATACTTTATTTCTTTAGTAATAGATGAACAGGCTGCTTTGTATGTAAACATTGTTATCTTGGATTTGATCATTATTATGAAAGAATATTAATAGAATAATTTCATATGTTATTTTTATCTGTATTAGTTGAATTGGGAGAAGAATTTTTGAATTTTCATTCAAGGGCAATCAAGAAAAATCCTTCCAAATTGCACTTTTCTTAAAACTTTTGACAAGCTGAATTTTCCATTTAAAATTGTCAGGTATTACAGATGAGTTCATTTAATGGACGTTTTGTTGCAGAATGGCTTAGCTATAGTAAGAAATTAGTTAATTTGTGTAATTGTATGTTATATTTCATTGCCCATAGTGGATAAAACCATTGCACAGAGAAATAGTTTTTATTTCTGTATCATGTACACCTTCCAGTTCTTTGGCTCATCTCACTCACTTCAAAATCTTCACATTTGTGTCAGTATCCTGGTTTTCCACTCGAAGGTCCCATGGTATCTTTTTAAGTTTCTTGTTCTCCAGGTTTCATGTAGGTGACCATTTCACGACAAAGACAGTCATGCAATGCCAGTTAGTATAGTTCTGGGTTTTGCTGTCTTTCAGGCTCTCTTTCTGTTGCCTGAGAGTTGTACAATGTGTAAAATCCATAGAAACCTGGTCTGCCACTAATGAGCTGTGAGCAAGGGCTGGATGTGCCTTTCTTACCTTTCCTTCCCAGCCCTATATTTTTCTATCCGCTAATTTCTATTCAAAGAAATTATTACAAAGCAAGATGCTTGGACTAGGTGATCTCCAGAGGTCAGTTTCTAGATCTCATCCATTCTGTGATTCTGTGACATACATGGTATTTATATATCGTTATCAGCAAGAAGAAAGAAAATTGTCTGCTATGATTGAAAATTTTTTGTTACTTCATTTTTTAAAGTTACGTTTGGAGCTTGTAAGCCAGGAACAAACCTAGGTCATTCTGCTTGTATTCAATCTACCATAACAGTGAAGGAAAAATATGAACCACTTCACTACTGGTATCACTCAGGGTGATTCTTTATTGTAACTTCAAGAAGCAATTTTGTTCAGCAAGAACGCAATAAGTGTTTTATGAGCTATGAAATAAGTTAACAAAAAAAGGCAGAGTGTTTTCTTTATAAATTGTTTCTGTGTATTTAGAAGATTTTTTTTTCTGCTTATCACTAGAGTATGTTTCAAGAAGTATTACTTGACTTTCTGGTGCATAGACAAATTTGTCTTTAGATTAAAAGCAGTATTTCTTTTAAAATAGGATATATGGATGTCTTTTATTATAGTTTTAGATATTAAACCAGTCAATGTATGGTGCACTAATGTTTGAGCACTGATGCAAAACTAGCACAACTGACCTTACATTTTTCCATCTAAAAATGAGTCTTGAGTTGAGATACCTTAAATGTTTTAGAAGAAGACAAGATGCCTAATTCTTGCCTTCTCTCTTGAATTGTGGTGTATTTTTGGTGAATAGATAACATTGTTTTAAAGGAAAAATATTTAGACATATTTAAAACTGCTATAATCAGAAGTTCTTGCTGACACTTCCTATGTAGGTTCTGAAAACTTTTTTACCTCAGTTTAGACAGAGAACTGCAGAGCATCATGCTTGGAGCATCAAGAGGATGCTGGCATACCTGATCCTTCTTGTCTGAGTATTAAAGTATAATTTCAAGACTCTTCTGATGATTACTAGAATAATCAATAATTCTGATCAATTAGTGGTTACTTGAGATTTTTTATCAACTGTAGCAGTGTCCATTTCCGAATCTGATGATGATATTTTGACTTGATGTACACCAGAACTTAATACTATCTTTTGCATGTGTATATATGCATCATCTTGTTGTGGTATGTAACATAAATTAAACTCTGCACTGAACATATTAGTAAGTTTAATTAAAAAGAATTTGAATTGCATCTAAAGCTTTGAAATGAATGCTGATACTCAGTTATTTTGGCCTAATGCTAATAGAATCATACAATTGTTAGGGTTGGAAGGGAGCTCTGGAGATCATCCAGTCCAACCCCTGTGCTAAGGCAGGGTTACCTAGAGCAGGGGACAGAGGAACACATCCAGATGGGTTTTGAGTGTCTCAGAGAGGGAGACCCCCCAAACTCCCTGGGCAGCCTGGTCAGTGCTCTGCCACCCTCAACATAAAGAAGTTCTTCCTCATACGGTGGTAAAGCTTTTCTGTTTTAGTTTATGGGCACTGCTCCTCATCCTGTCACTGGATGCCAGTAACATACTCAGTATAATTTTGGTGTATTATTTTAGATGGCTTTAACATTGAAGAAAAATTTTGGTGTATGTTTTTATGAGATAATATTGACTAATAAAGGAATCTAATGCTTTTTCCCCCCTCTTTTCTCTTTTTTCCAGTGGAGCAAGTTCCTGTAGAGCCCTACAACATTCCACTGTCTCAAGCTGAGGTGGTGCAGACAGGCAGTGATGTGACAATGGTTGCTTGGGGCACTCAGGTTAGTAATTCTATTACAAGGTATTTGCCACCCATCAGAGCCTGGCCTAGGAGGTAGGTGATGTTTGCATTCAAGCTCAAGTGCCGGACATTAAAATGTGTGCCATCTTCCATCATTGTATGCTTGAATGAATGTTTGCCAGTGTTTATATTTCTGTGCAACCTGCTTTTTATTAAAAAGATTTAAGATTTAAGTCATTTTTGATTGAAGATGACTCTGGAAGTGTGGAAGACCTGTGCATCAGGTTAATGATTTTTCTGATTATGAAAATGATAGATTTAAGAATGGGCAATGAGATGTAACTCTGAGGAAGGCATTGGGAAAGAAAAGTTCAAAATAGTATGCTGAAAGAAAAGTATGGATCTTCACTGTATGATTTAAAGAAGTGTAACCTGGGGGTCCCTTCATACAGAAAGTTAAAAATCCATGGAGTGTTTAATACAAGTAGAGATTGGTATAGTTTTGATTCTAACAGTTACATTTCAAAGCTGTTCAGGAACATCATTGGCAACTCTCTCCCTTGCCATCCCTGTCCAAGTTAAGATCTGCAAGTATTGAAAAAGCTGTTATGAAAATACATCTTTGTAGTCCAGAATTATAGAAAAGATATTTGAGTCTAATTTGGACTAACCAGAAGTTACTATTTTCTTGGCCTAGTTGTATCTGAGAAGCTTTTAGAGGAGAGGGTCTTTGTCACTTTTCGTGACAAAGAATATTAAACTGATCTCTGGGTTTGTGCCTTTTTGTTGTTGGTGTTATTGGCTTTGTTTGTTTTGTTTTCTTTGAAATTTCTAGTCTTCAGTGCTTGTCCGTGGTAGTTTCCTTGTCTTCAGACTACTTTATCTCCTTTATATCTATGGTTATTCCTACTAGTTTCTGATACTTTGCACCGCTATTAAATTATGGACTTCTTAAATATCTTTACTTGTACTTCTTTTTCTCCAGCAGATTGATAAAGTATTTGACTTCATAAAATAATGACTTAAAAACTGGCTATGGAGATTTAATAATATCCTGAATTTACCCAGTAAGCAGTAATGCAGAGAGGACTTGGAGTGACAGTCTTCAAAAATGCTATGTGTTCTGATGCTTGGAAAAAGTTAAGACATAATTTTCTTCTGATATGACTAAAAATAGGACAGATGTGCAGACTAATCTAGGTTTAGGAGCTGATCAAACCATGAGTGTGGCTGTGTCATACAGCATGGGGGCAGATGTTTCACACACGTGCAGTGAATGCAGTGTGTTGGATTGTCACTGGAGGTGACAGGATTCTGCGGCTCAAATACGTTCAACGAGTTTGTGCTGAGGATGTATTTAAGTGAAGCACATAAACTTGGAGTTCGATTGCTAACTGTGCTACCAATCTGGAATTTACTGTCAATCGGTAGAGAGGTTGCACAGACTCACTGTTAACTTCTCTTATGGTTTTGGATGTGAGGTAGCTGCTTGCCAGCTGCTGCTCTGGTGAGGTTCCCTGATGCTGATTGTCCTGGATGGTGCTCATGAAGGGCAGCAAAGGCTTTTAGTTCCTCTCCACTTGTGCTTAGTCTTTTCTTGTCAATAACTAATCCATATCCCCTCTGAGCTAGGAAAATGTTTTTACTTTTACATACAAACAACAAAAACATCCATTCTGTGTGCCATGTTGAAAAATTTTCAAACATTTCTTACTACAGCCTCAGATGTATTAAAAGTTTAAACAAAAACACTGCAAGCTGTATTTTCTTTCTGTTATTGCAATGCTTCTATTGGTGTCCCTTTTAAAATAGTCCTTTTGCATTTAGCTGTTCATATATGTATACTATAGTTTGTGTTTTAATCCTTAGTTGTCTTGTTTCAGTGTAGAATTTATGCCTGTGTAGGATTTATTAATGCCCTCTGATCTTTGGGCAAGTGACACTGCCTGACCATGTCCGTGTTCCTAAATTCTGTTGCCTTCCAAGATGAAGATGACCTCCTCCAGATTTATTATGGGGGTGGTCCTTGGCTTCAACCTCTTAGCTATGCCTAGAAGTTGCTTGATGGAGGTCATCTTCCACAGTCCAAACCTGTAGTGTGAAATGTTCTAACAATAAAGAGTTTATTGGCAACATTATATTTAGAATTTTTTTACCCACATATCTCATGAGTAAATGCTTCTTCTTGAGATATTTGTGGAGGATAGTCCGAGTTATAACAGTTGTTATTTTTCGTGTTGGAGCATTCGCTTGCAAATATTTGTTTTAGGGAAGCCAATGCTTGAAATACATTTTGCTGAAAAGTGTTTTATAACCTAATGTGAAGATACAATTTTGAATGTATATGGTATTACTTTCTTTTCTGTTCTTAGTGAAATACACCTTATGGAAAGGATGGGAAAAGATATGGATTGTTTTATATCTACTCTTATGCACTACTACTAAATAGATTACTTGACTGGTGGATAGAGAATAATTTGTATTCCAGTTCAGTAAAAGCCTCCTGCTAGAGGGGAATACTTTTTTGTTATAGTAAAATGTTAATTGTAGTAATCAGGTAATCCAGCATTTGCAATGTTGGTGTTAAACTGTACGTTGGAAGAGCAATAAATGGTTATAATGTCATGTTACTCCTATGCTTTGATTGTGGGCATCAGGACTGGATATTTACAGGTAGTAGTAACTACTTTCTCTCCTGGCTGTTCATAAGATAATGCTTTGGAGATGATCACTTGGCTATGTTTCAGTAAGTTAGAGTAAGAGTAGTTACTGGGACTACTAAAACTTTTTCTTGGCTTTTTGGCTAAGATCAGGTGTAGTGCAGTATTTCTGAATGAACTTAATGTTTCTTGCAGGATTGCATGGGACTGCTACATTAAAATACATTACTCTGATTTATTTGAGTATTAGCTTAGTTACAGTCCTAACAAAAAACTTCTACAACTCATTCAAACTGATTTTAAAAAATAAGATAGTGAGGCCTGATACTATTCATTGAAAGACACTTCTCTTGAAAGCAAATTTTGTCCTCAGTGATTCTTCAGTGAATTTAGTTTTTGGAGTAGTATGAAAATACTGGAGATAATTAGGTACTAAATAAGAAGAATGCACTGAATAGTAAGTGATTATTATTGAATAGGAAGGTCTCTGCTCAACATGCAGGTGATAAGTTAAATCACTGCTTGTATTCCATTTGTGTAATTTAGAGCAATTTGCATAACTTAGATTATTTGGTGATGATACATTGTTTTTCCAGGTACATGTGATCAAAGAGGTGGCAGCAATGGCTCAAGAAAAGCTTGGTGTGTCCTGTGAAGTTATTGATCTGAGGACCATCTTACCGTGGGATACAGAGACTGTTTGCAAGGTAAGGAAATGATGCAGATTAATTTAGAAACAACCTATGTTTTTTTTTTAAAGACCTACATTTTTTGCTTTGTTTTGTATATATTGTTTCTGTATTTTTTGTTCTGTATCGTAAATGCAGAGTACATGCACATTACATGGACCAGACATTTGCTTTAGCATTGAAAGAGAATTATGTTTCAGGGCTCAAAATAATGTCAGAATACATGTTCTTTACTTTCAAGCAGAGGGCATGATTTAGTCAGACTTCTACCTGAAAATTGCTTTTCCATGATTTCTGAGTCTTAGTGTTTCTGACATCTTTTCTGTCTTTGGAAAAATCTTTCTTTTCTTTCTTTCTATCCTACGTTAGATCTTCATCTAGTTGTAGGTCTGCAGTAATGTGCCTTAGTGTTGTGTATCTGTATTTTTAGAAACAAATGTTTTGATTTAAGGTATACAAATCCTTGGGGGAGAAAAAGCAGCATTTACTCTTCTCAGACTACCTAGCTTGGAATTCCTGGGTACTGGAAAGTCATTTTCTTCTTTGTGGAAGTCTTTGATGTCACTAACAGAACACTTACTGCTTCTGCTAGAGCTGAGAGTTTCCTTAAGCTGGCAAATCCACAGTCCTGCAGGACCATGGCTAACAACTCCTTGGGTCCTAGTTCAAACTTGGTTCGCTCGCTCATTTTCTGCTGCTGAACAAATCACTTGGAAGATGGAGAGATGTCTGCAGCTTTCTCAACTCAGGCCTAGTAACTGTAGTGTACTGAGTTAACCACGGGGATGAGAACAGCCATGGGCTTGGAAAAAGGTGTGTGATTCCATCAAATACTTTGCCTGCAGTTTCTAAGTTAAGGCAATATGATGTTATATTTACAGCTAACTCAGACTGTACAGATGTTTAAATAGGGCAGATCAGGCACATACCTGACTCTGTATACTTGGAATATCGTAGTTGTGTAGACAAGTGTTTTGTCATTCTGTGTTTGCTCAGTAGGGGCCTTGCTTCTGATCAGGTAACATAGTAACACATTAAGTATGATAAGGGGAAAGATGAGCCATTGGTCTGCTACTCTATGGCAAAGCTTGTATTTCTCCTCAGTTTTATTTATGTGGTGGGCTGCGAGTGGGATGGGATGGAATAGATTATGAGAGGAAAGATCCATGTTGTGCGTTCTGCTGTCTGGTTGTGGATGTGTTACAAATTGCATACTTATATGTGTAGCTCTGAGTTGCCTCATGTAAATTTCATCTTCTTGGTTGAAGTGTTTTCATTTTTTGTTTGAAGTGTATTTCTTGTTACTTGGATGTACTTTATAGCTGTAAAAAATTAAATGTGTTGAGTTACTGTCATCAATATGAAGTGAAATTTTGGCCATAATAAATCCTTTACAATCTCTTCTGGACAAGTAAAATGATTTTTTTTTAAGCTAATTTTTATTCCTACTTTGAAGATTTGAGCTTTCATTCTTTGAAAATAAAGTATGTCTTTGAAAGAGTAGTTAAGCCTGTTTTGTTGGGTTGGACCTGCACTGAAACGTCATCAGGAAAAAAATAGAACTGTGCTTAGGAAGTGCAGAGTTTTAGTTCTACAATAGTTTGCAAATATGTTCTTTAAATTTGGATAGTCCATGAAGATTTTCAGCTCATGTTCTACCCTGAACATCTTTCAAGGTAACTGTGGCATAAATAAAAATATCATAGAATAGTTTGGGTCCAAAAGGACTTCAAAGATCATGTAGTTTCAACTCCCCTGCCATAGACAGGGGCATCTTCCATTAGATCAGGTTGCTCAGAGGCCCATCCAGGCTGGCCTTGAACACTTCCAGGGCTGGGGCATCCACAACTTCTCTGGGGAACTTATTCAGTGCCTCACTGCCCTTGCAGTGAAGATTTTTTTTTTTTTTTTTTTTAACAATCTAATCTAAACCTACTATCTTCCCCCTTGTTCTGTCACTGCATACTCTTGTAGGAAGTCTCTCTCCATCTTTATTGTAGGCTCCCTTCAGGTAGAGGAAAGCTGCAATTAGGACACCCCAAAACCTTCTCTCTTCCAGGCTGAACAATCCCAATTCTTATGGTTTCCTTGTAGGAGAGGTTCTCCATCTCTCTAAAAGATGGAAGAGATGGGCCTGAAGCTTTAAATCTGTTAATAAGTTTACTATTAAGAATTAAGAGAAAAATTAAAAAAAAAAAGTATAGTGCCTGTTGGCTAGGCAGTTCAGCTGTTTGTTATAATAAATACCAAACAGTAAATGTTTTTAGTTAGCTTTGCTGTTATGTTAGTTTGGCTGTATGCTGGCAGGTCTGATGGGAGAAATTTTAAATTCTCTTCTTCTTTAGAGCTTGTCTGTTTTGCTCAGCTGAAAATAATTAGTTGTTTGCATTTGTGCATTAATTGGTTGCATTATGTAACACTGAAACTTTTTAAATTTAATTTGCATCCTGGACAGCTTTTAAGGTAATTGCTAGTGTAAACAGAAGGATGGAACTACAGTTCTAGCTGCTTGTTGTAGTCTCATCCCAAGAGGAACTGCTTATGGCAGCTTTAGCAGTAGACAATGCCTTACAGCATCAGTTCGCGTGATGGGACTTGTTATTCCCTTCCTGAGATGCCAGCGTTAAGGTCCAAAAGAGCAGTGGAAAAGTTGGCCATTCCAGAGAAAGTCCTCAGCTGTCCATTGGTCTGCTTATGTTCTCTCTGGGGGCTCTTAAATGATAATGGAATTACTTTTAGTCCAGTCCAACCAATAAGCAAATTATCAGCTGTTACAGGCGGCCCTTTGCCTCTGACTATTACTTGTGGCAGCACTCGTAAACATCAGGCCAGCTTTTTGTTTTCCCTTGTCTCACGTGTGTTTGAAATGCTTCTATTGTCTCTTTGTCCTGTTGGATGCAGATGATGGTGCATGTAATACGCTGTAACCTTATTGCTCTTCTGCTGGTGCTGGAATGCATGATCCATGGTTGGTGGGAGTCTGTGTGGTGTTGGAGACCAGGACTTCAGGTTTTGCTGTAAAAACCCATCCCTCAGTTTCATTGCTGGGAATGGTGTCCTTTGTGATCAGTAAAGGCTGTCATTTTAGTCTTAGCTGGAAATATATGCAACTTTATTTTGATAGCTGCGCTGTAGCCATGAAGAAGGATAGGCTGAAATTGTTAGTGCTTTGGAGATGGGCAGTAATATGTCAATTTTCACTGCAAATCTAACTCCTTGGTCTGCTTTCTGTAGCTTTCTCTATACAGAAAGTTAAGTAATCAAAATATATGTTTCCTAGAACTATGAGAAGTTGTACTTCACAACTGCCAGCAGAGGCCTCTTCTAGTCAAGTTAAGCATCTGTTTTGATTTTGCATTGCTCCTATGAGGGTGTTTATGAATGTATAGCTCTGAGGGAAACAAACATAAAGAATAAATACAGTGAACAAAAATGAAAATTGCTGCCTAATTTTACTGATATTCTCTTTGCATTTTTAAGATTTTGAGATTCTGCTCAGTTTTGAAATAGGTTAGCATTTGCCATCTGGATGAGGAGATGAGGTTGCACTGGCCTGGAGCAGACTACCATGGACTTTGAATGGATCACAGCAGTAACTGAAACTCTTTTTGTACAGCTCCTGGAATGGGTCAATATGCAAGCCAGGGCTAGATTTTCTTTTGTCGATCTTCTGATGTCTAAGAAGGAGAAATGAAGGTTGACCTAGTTGCAGGAGCTCATAGAGCTATTCTAGAGAAGGGGTATTTCGTAAGGATCATTCATCACAACTGCTTCAGCAGTCTGTTTTTTTTCATAAGATAAATCAGTCTCTGGAAATGTCATGGTTTAAAAGTTTGGTATTTAAAAAAAAAAATTAGGGAAACCCTAGTTTTCCTAGAGTAAAGTTAGGCGAGGCAAATTGAACTCTGATTTTGTAGCTGAGAGATGACACCTGCTGCTGACATAAAGGACATAGATAGTTGGCCTGTTTAAAAAAAATCTGACATTTTTACTAGGATGAAAGCAAAGAATCTCTGTGTTTTATGTACATTTCTTAACATTAAAATGCATGCTGATCTGTAATCTTTCTAAGGTCTTTTGCAAGACCAAAAAAATGGAGTAGATTGTATAGGTCGTACATACACAGACTCCCAGTATATTGCCTCTGAATCAGACACGAATCAAAAGCAAACATATGCTTTTTCCTTGCAGGATTGAAAGTAAAACAAACATTAACTCCCAATATGTAGCTGTATAAATCAACTTGAAAACTTTTGTTGTTATGTGTCAGAGAAGTGACACAATCTTGTTTAAAGAGTATGTGCTGCCTTAGCTGCTTCCTTAGGAAGTGTAACAGTAAAGGCTGTCCTTAGATTACTGAGCAGCTTGTCTGTGTATACATTTTCAAAGCACAATGTCATTGTGGTCAGTGAGAAATTTGTTAGGTCTCTTGTTTACTTTGACAATCTTCACTGATTTCTGACTAAAACTCTTGTTTTATCCACTAGGACTGGAGCGTAAGTGGTATAGCATTTATAATTCCAAGAGAGATGAGCTAGCTTTCCATAGAGTTGATTTTTTTTTTTTTTTTGAGGGAGAGAATGTTTTCCCTGTGCTTATTCTAACATCAGCATCCTACATCTGTGTGTTTTATTCATGTATGAGTGGACTGGGATCAGGAGTGATTTTTTCCTATTACACCTTCACCTGTAAACAGAAATGCATGAAATTAATGTGTTTCTCAACATACCCTGCTGATCAAGAAGCCTCTGCCTTGAATGCTCTGCTGACTCCCCAGCTGTTGCACATGCATGCAGACATCTGCATTTAGTGCAGCCACAGCAATGATGTCAGTTCCTAATCCAGATGAATAACACTTTTCCACTACTTGATTGATGAGCTGTGTTGTTATTGAAAGACTAAGCTGCCATGAGGGATGCTCCTCAGAAAACTGAAACATGAGTTATATATGAAATATCTATAAAATCGGTTGTTTATAAACCACAAAACTGTTTAAAAGCACTTTTTCTCCCATTCAGAAATGAAGTTTTTAAACAAAAGTTTTATTTCCTTCACTATACTTAACAGATTTATTTGGACACTTTGAATGGATTAGGCTGTGTGGACTTTCCTGTGTATGAACTGCTGGGTGGTGTGGTATTGATTAAAAAGCCAATGGCGCATTTCCCAGTGCTTCACTGGTAACATTCAGGGTAAAATTCTGTAGTTGTAGTGGGTTTTATATTGAAAGATACATGTTACTGGAAGTAGGAAGTTTAGCTCAGGATTAAGCGATTTTAAAGGATTGTGCAAGTTACTGTAGTTTTTTTCATCCTGAATTGAGCCAAGAATGTTAATTTAAATGTTGAACCGGTTACTAGCAATCTGCCATTTTAACTCTGCAAGTGAAAACTTGCAAACACACATTTTTATACTTTTGAATTATTTAGAAGACAAGTATTTGCCAATGATACCTAATTAGTTGTCTTAACTCTGTCTCTGAATGGTTGCCACCTTAGTGGAAGGAAGTGTTGAGAATAGTAATTCAGAAGTTCCTTCTTTAGGACACTGTGCTACAGTCACGTGAAGGCGTGTATGCAGTTCTGGGCACTCAGTGTTGCTTTGCTCCTCTTCAGGAAGGATTCTGCAGACCCCCCGTCTGGAGGTCAGCATAAATGCTTGTTAGGCTGCAAACACATCTGCTGCTCATTGGAAAGAGCAAATCTGAGCAAGAGAAAAGCAGAGTTCCACAGAGGGAACCAGAGGGTAATACAGATTGAGCAAACTCTGTGCCTGTTTTCCATTGAGGCTCATGATGGGATCCTTTCTTTCCAGCATGTATTAAAGCATTATCCTTAATGCACAAGTGGCATTTTTGTCAGATATCATCAGTGAATAATTTTCAGTAGTACATCTTTCATGTCCTATACTTCATAGGCAGCATGTCCTAGCAGACCTATGGGTCTACCAGCTTGTTCCATTCCTTTAAGTTTACTTCATCTATTTGGACTGTGAATAAAAGGAAAAATCAAGATCAGCAAAGCCTGATGTGGGTTTTTTTATGCATTAACTACACTCACCAGGCATTGAACTGTACGATTGTAGCACAGGTATCCTGGGATCAGATTTATGTTTCTTGGCTATCTGTTCTTGATCTTGTGCCATTTTACATGTTTCTCCTTGGATTTCTTACTGAATGGATCTTGTACCTATAAAATGTGATTAAAGTTGTACTGCTTGCATGATGACAGTTAATTTTGTTACTGTTTCCATAAGAAAATTGTGTCTTTTGGTCTTGTAGTTTCAGGTTGCTAGAGCGTGCTGTGGACGGTTGCTTGGCTTCCAGAAGCAGAACGCTGGAGCCATACTTGGAGGCAGATATTTAAAAGTTACAAGAATATATATATAACCATTTTAGAAACTAATTATTCATATCTTTGCTCTTCTGTGTTTTAAGAAAGCTTTGAATAGCAGCCTTGTTTTTTGTTCCCATGCATCTTGTTTTTTCAGGGAAGTACCTCAGTGCCAAGTTGTTTGTGTGTATATAGTTGTTTTCTCCTTTCTCCCTCTCAACATAAAAATAGTTCTCAGTCATTTTGTCTACGTATTGACAAGTGGTACTTGAAGAAAGAATCTGATTAAACCATGATATAAGTTTAAGATTATGCAATTAATTTGGTTTTTCCATTTGATTCATATGCCTAAGCAACGTTCTGTTTAAACTGTAGTTGCATTACTTGGATCAGCAGTGAAATGTGCTCTGAGTTGGAACTGTGCTTTGGTTTGTGTCTTGTAGCTTAAAACTTGCAAATGTTTACAGAAAATGCTAATCAAACTTTACAGATGAGAAAAAGAGGGAGTGGTAATTTAATACCACTTGGTTACTGTATAATGCTTGTGCTATAAATGTGCATAATGATTTCCCCTTCCAGCTAAAAACCCCCATATTGCCAGTTTTAATAAGTTCTTGATCTGCACATGACAAAACTGTGAAATCACTCTTTTGGCATGTGGTCAAACATGAGCAGTAAGGACTAATCTATACTATATTATCACATCTGGCACTTGTGGTGCATTTACTGACATGCTACCTAGACTTTGAAATTTACAACAGTGCTGTGTTCGGAAGGTTATGGATTTCTTAAGGAAAAAGGACTTAAATGGCTTTGCTGTGAAAGGGGAATCAGTTTTGAGTTTAAAGAGCAAGTGGCATCTATTTTTCATTTGCTATTAAACTGGCACATTACTCTAGTATTAAAGGGAAAAGTTAATTTATTAAAACTTTTTCAAAATTTTAAAAAGATTTCTCTTAAAAATTCAATTTCAAAACTAAATGTAGAAGATGGATGTTTTCTATCTGCTTCTTCTTACAGGGAAAATGATTTTTGAGGAGAAAAAAATAAATTTGGGTTATTAAGCTTGGCAGTGGTACCTAGTTTTTCATGTGTTAGTATGGAACTATTTGCAGTATGATGGGAACAATTATTGCACTTTACAAGCCCATGGAAACAATTAATTTCTGATTACCAGCTGTGGTGTTTTGCTGACATTAGAGAACTGTTTTGATACTGTCATTTTTTTGGCTAAGATCTCACTGATGTTTTAAATAATAGATTGGCTAGAGGAAGGTGTGATTTTTAGATCTTAAAACACTGTCAGCAGTTTGTGTTAATATAATTTTATTTTCCAGTGAAAGAAAATAAACCTTTCAGAGTGATCTGTCTACATAATTATCACTTGTAAATTGTCCTTTCTACTGGACAATCAAAATGTATTTGAAGTAGTTAATGCATATATTACTGGGTATGTATGTGTCTAGATTTAAAGTATGATCTTGATTATCTAGACATTTAAGTATTGTCAGGATTGATCTATGTTAAGTTAAACCTGAAAGATCTTGGCTGTTGTATCTAATTGCATAGATGCAATACTGAAATGTTGCAAAATGTAGAGATATTTTAGGGCAGTTACTTGGGGTAATTGAAAAGCTTATATATGGACCCTTTCTTGTTTCAGAAATAACTTAGTAATGCACTGGAATTTGCTTAATAGAAAAGATAAATTTAACTATATATTTTTTTCTCTGTGACTTCAGTAATTCTCAAATATCTAGTAAAATTTTAACTTGTTTTGCTCAAGTCATCAGTGTTAATTTTCTGACCTGTTCCACACTAGAATAAAATACTGTTTTTTCCCCAGTATTGGGAAAAGGTCATAATAAAGGTGTGTAGAAGTAGTCCCCCTCTCTCCTGTATTCATTTAGTATTTATTTCATTATCACCTAAAGTAATATCAGAACCAACACAACTGAGCAGCTGATGATGATTCAGCAAAGTACAGAGGAAATTGCTGATGTGAAGAAGTTTTGAGCCTTCACCATCTGTGTTCTAAAGAAATAAAATATTTCTTGGTACTACAGAAATGCTGATCTTTAAATAAATAAGAAATTCTAAGCAATCTAAAATTATGTCATTTAGAGGCTCAGTGGTTTCATAAGTACACATCGTTAGAAATGAGGAAGTATGAAGGAAAAAATTGTGAATGGCATTAGTCAAGTGCCTTGTAGATCCTTTAAAGTATTTGTGAAATCACTCAATTTCTTTATGCTGTGATCTTGCCTTTTATAAATTTTGTAATAATCTTTCATTTTTCCAGTGTTGCCTGAGATAAATACATTAATTACTTAGGGCTTCCAATAACTTTTAAAGTTTTAGGTTTTTTGTATCATTTTCTTCAAGTCATTACAATACAGACCCTTAGTCTCCCTTTCCAATTTTCTGAATTTAGAATGCTGTTAAACTTCTGCTTAACCAATTCCCCTTTGAGGAAAACAAGTGACAACAAAGACTAAGTAAAAGTCTTTCTCTAAAATGATTACATTCAATTCAAGAAAATTTTACTTGAGAAATCTAGAAACTGTGATAAACTTGCTTCTGAAGAGCTTTTTGCAAACAGAGCTCCAAAGAATATCAGAGAACACAGAATGTGTTATGGGGCAGTAAGTTGCTGAGCTTCTGTGAGAAGTGGTGTGCAGCCAGTGCTTTTCTGTAAGCAAATGTTGCTCAGAGTTAAAAAAGAAATGGTTCAAACTAGTAAACAACCACATGCTGTTTGCTACCTGCAGTGCTGGGTAGTTGGTCTGCCCTCTGGCCCTTCCCCTAGCAAACCAAGGTTTTTAGAGATCCTTAACAGAACTACGGCTCTGCTAATTACTGCTTTCCAAAAATGAATTGACATTCTGGTCGAATACAGTTTCTCTCTGTTGACAAGAGCTTGATCTTGGTTATGCTTCTTTTATTGACATGCTCTGAGATGTACAAAGCTCCTTGGTATTTCCATGGGTCTGCGTTTAATGAGGTTTAATGCCTTCTCTCTCTGGTCCCTGCATATATGGAAGATGTAAATGAGGAGATCTCTACAGGCATTTCAGTGATTACAGAGATGCAGCATTAAGACCTTCCAAGACAGGAAGGTCTTATTTATGCCTTGTCTGGTTCTTACAGCAGCTTCATGATTTTTCTCTCTGTATCCCATTTGCCATCAAACATAAAAAACTGCCTTAGCGATTTGGGAGAAAAATATTCATGTGACACACAGTTTAAGACTATGGCATTTCAAACTGTTTAGAGGAAAGACTGTCTCAGATATGCAGAGTACAAAGTAAGCAGATAGGAGGGAACAAAGACTATTATTCAGCAATATTCAGAACTCTGCAGTGAATGAATTACAGGCTTTGATTATTTATTCTGTCATGTACAAGGATGACTGCTGTCTTTTAGTTGATAAGCATGTAAAGGGTTCAACATCATTTAAGCTGCTGATCTAAGTGAAAAGTGCAAATGCCTGTGTATCTTGTTGAACAGAAGAACCCAAATAGTTAATTCTTTGAGGAATATACACCAAACAGATAAGGAATATTTTCAAACTCTTATTGCTGATAATTTTCTCATGGTGCTGACTCATTGTAGTGCTATGGTGATCAATGATCACTGAAAAAAATTTACATCAGGCTGTTTTTCCCAGATTACTTTCACAGTTTTTTCAGCTCACCAGGAGAGGCTATGTAAAAATAAAATGTTTCTTGGTCTACAGATAGAATTTCTTTCACGTACATTTAAAAATTACTATAGTTAGTGATTCTTCTTGGGCTAATGTGATAAAAGGTTCAATGTAGTGATTAAATGAAGCTCTAATGTAAGTATCTGTCTGAAATATGAGGCTTGATTCGGTGTTTGTTGCTAAAGAGACTTCCACTGAGATCAGTGGCAAATACATATATTTTGTGATAGTTTCTGTATATGCTAATGCTTCACTGTCTTGTGCTAACCCATCAAATGTCATTGCCTTACGTTGCTCTCAGTAGCCAAAAGACCCTTAAACTTTATGGAAATGAATAATTAGAGAATGACTTTGGTTGAGTACAAGTAGCACTAAATGGCATATGATTCACCTTAGTAATGTTTTTGAGCATTGGAAGAAGTTCTTATTTTAGTGTAATCTAATCTTTTTATTAGTTTTAGCTTGGGTATGGAAGACATACAGAACATATTGGAAGATTATAATAGTGGCATTTGCCAGAAAATAGAATCATAGTTTCTAAAATTCAAGCCTATCTATTAAAGGAAAGATTGCTGAATATTAACCTTTGTTTATATGATACAATGTTGGACTTTTTTTACATACAATTGGTCCAGAAAACAGCAATAATAAAGCCTGCAAATTTATAATAGACTTGAGTCATCATGTGATCTTATTCAGTTGATATTGAGAAGTAATATTTTATGTTTATCACAAGCACTGCAGCTGTAGTCTCTCTTCTGAGAAAAAAGAAGTTATATCCAAATTACTGGCTTGAATGACAGACATCAAAAAGATAAAATTAATTGTTATAAAAGCAACAGAATTATTACTTAAATAGAAAACAGCTATTTTAAATGATATTTTAATGAAAATTTAAATTAAGAAATGATGGGCAAATTACTGAGTGGTAACTTTGTGCTGATGATTTAGAAATCCTAATGGCACAGTAGGACTATTCCATGAAACAGAAGCTTTAAAAAAAACCCAGAGAACTCTCAGATATGTGTTCCATGGGTTTTGCATTTGGCCTTACCATCTTTTCCCTTCCCATGCAATGCTGTGAAGGCACAGACTTCAGGAGGGATGAAGCCTTTTTTTCTATGAATTTATGTCCCATATCTCCTGTCTACCACCATTTCATGTCCTCCATTTGCCTACATTAAGATTCTCAGCTCCTTTCTAAAATGGATGGCTAGACAAAAAGTGACAGGGACAATTTATTGGTGCTTACTGGTTGCTGCTGAAAGAGCTGTGAGAGAGATACTGCTAAGTGCAGCTCTCTCATGAGCTTATGAAGTTAGCAGGAATACTGATTGTCCTTATAGAGACTGATTTTTACCAAGCTTTCAGGAACTTAATATTTTTAAGACTTGCATTTGGCTGCAAAATGCCTATCAGGACACTGACAAATGGACAGAAAAATGAGATCAGGTTGCGGGACCCTCATTTTCTTGGCTGACAGGCTGAAAATTAGTAGATATCTTGAAAATGACTATTCCTTCTTCTAAGTTGAAGTAGGTCAGATAGGGAGATAGTGTAACTGATAGAAAAAAAATGGAGATTGTAGAAGAAATTACATGAGAATTACTGAGATGGTTTGAACGAAGAGAGCACAGAAGATAGAAGAGAGAATAGGACAAAACATGCTGAAAGAATGAAAGGAGAAGGTGAATTCGTTGTTGCTTTAGAAAAATAAATGAGAAGTAATACAGAAAAATACAGAAAAAATAAGAAGAACATTAACAAGGGATACAGTAATTTTTAAAGCATACGTTTGCAAGATACTTGGCATAAAATTCTGTAACAATCTGTTGTTCAAATAATTCCACATTTATCACTTCATCTGCTAACGCTTGTTTTTAAAAGGGGCAGAGATGGCTCAGCTCTCATTTTCAGACATCTACTTGATCATCCTGGCCTACTTAATATTTTTATTTAATTATGTAATGATTATTTTGCTCAGATCTTTTCCGTATATTAACTTGTGCTTTCCCATATAGTCCATGTTAGTTATTCAGATACTAAGTCCAATAAAGCCTAAGTGGGTTCAACATCTGCAGTGAAATGAATTCAGCTGTCTGTGATGAACTTTATGAATTTGTGCTATCAGAACTGAAAGTAATTTAGGAAATAAGGAGTGAAGCAGATGCTGGATGCGTAGATGCTGAAGCTCCCAGTTCATTGAGAGGTTTGGTGAAACAAAGTCCCACTGCTGTCCTGGTCATGCTGCAATTCCCAGTATAAACCAGAGTGAAAAACAAATGAGGGCTATGCCACAAGTGGCATTGCCAGCACTTTTCTCAGTTCCTTTCTCCATACCTTCCAGAATTCAGATATTTTCTTTCCAGAAATTGGCATCTCTCTTGCCATGGCTTTTCCTTTTTTTCTTGCTATTCTTCATCAACATTCCTGCACTTTTCATTTTCCAGAATTCATGTTTTTTTCCTGTCTGTTCTGCCTTCAAGTTCTTCTATTCTCACAGTCTTCGTCTTCATCTACAAATTTAAGAAACATCACTTTTATTTTAATCTCTCACTTTGGATCAAAGCAGGTTTTTTTTTGCTGGGACACTCTAACTATTGTTTGTCCTATGTGGTTATTTGAACTGTGTTAAAAGCTACTGAGCAATTCAGTGGGGGGAAAATGAAAGTATTGTCGTCTTCAGCAATAAAATTTCAGTCTGTTTTACTTATTTTATTGGTGTCTGGATGCTGTTTTTCTCTTTCCTTTTAAGAACAGTTGTTGACTTTTTTCAAGTTCTCCAAAACTATAGTTAGCTTCTGTAAAATTATTCTGAGGAGACCTGTTATGTGGGTCATACCTGGCAGGATAGTATTTTGCTTCTGGATGAATACTGCCAAGATTTTTTCCAGACAGTTTTTTTTTAATGTGTGTATTGGAGTGTGAATATGGCAGTGAATTAGCTTGCCCGTTCTTAGGTCCTCCAGGACAGCTGGGGAAGTTCTCTATCTGGTGTTCTTCACAGAATGTATAGTACAGTATTTGGACTGATAGAGGATTTATGGATCTTACAAATCACTGGATTGTCAATGGGAGGCCTTTAAGAATTGCCCAGGATCCCATCTGTTTTTTAAGAATAAAAGAATAGCTGAGGCACTGTTCATACTCTTGTTTTATAACTTGACTTCACTGTCTGACTTTTTGATGTGACTCTACTTGAGAATTAGAGCACCTGGAAGGGCAAGGTACTGGACAGAAAGAATGATGGTGGTAGTGAGGAAGGGAGATAAATAAAGCTAGCTAGATGCTCTTAGTATTCCAGGGGTTTAGGTACCTTCATAATCATGAGGTCGATCCCTCTAAGATTTTGGGACTTTCATCTTATGGAATGTGGATGTTTTCCCTGCCTTTTTGGCTGTGGGAGACTGCAGTCTTTCCTTAAAGGTTATCTTGGAGGAACCTCAAAAAACACTCAGACTCAAAAGCTTGGATTTTATTTTTTTAATGAAAGTACTACAGTGAAAAGCATGTGTACTATTACAGCCTGATTATTCCAGGAATGTGAGGGACAGATGAAATTTTCAAAACCTGAGAATATTAATAAACAATATTCTGAAAGGCAAGGTAATCTTTGAAAGGCAAGAGGAGGGCTAACTAATCTCAAATTTTAATTTATTAATAGACTAACAACATTTAAGGCCTATAAAAATTGTGCTGGATTTCAATATGAATATAGAAAAACCAAAGAAACAAGTTAATTTATGAAGACACTAATTTGTTTGTCTAACAATTAATTAAAACTGAGAAAGGACTTTTCTCCATGGAATGTCAGCTGAATGTGGTGATGCCAGATGGACTTGAAGAGTGTCTTGTAATGTGTCCACGATGATTTTTGGGATGAAAAGGATCTCTTTAGTGTAAAGGATCTCTTTGGTGTGGTATTGTTCATCTATATTTCCTGAGACTTCCTGGTTTTGCTCCCGTAAACAGGGAATTACGAGGTATAGAGGATGAAGGAAGGATAGATCTATCCATGGTGTTTTATTCACACTGGTGAAGGTTGGAAGTTGCTACAAAAGTTCCCATTTTCTGAAACCTTTGCTATTAAATTTTATGTTTTAGGCTATAACAAAGAAGGATTAATTGAATAGAAGTATTTAATTGTGGTCAGGTAGACTAATATAATTCAAAATATTGAGGAGTCATGAATTACCAGTCCAGTGGATTAATGAATATTTTCCTTAAGTTTAGTTGCCATTATACTTTAAATGTCTGTTTAAGGAATCTGCTCATAGCTATTGCTAGAACACAGTGACTGGGAAATCTAGAGGCATTTGGTTAGAAGAAGTTTTTTTAATATTCATGCTACTTATTTCAGTAGTGTTAGTAGACTGTATGTGGAGTCCTCAGAAGTAAACATACTCTTGCACCAAATGTATAATAAACTTATTAATTGTCACTATTAAGGAGAGCTTCCAGTGCCAGGAAGTAAATGAGATGTGAAGAAGTAGAGTAAAAGAATGCAATAAAATTAGTGTAGTGTATCTGAAGTTATAAGAACGAACCAGATGGGTTTAGTTTTTAAATTTACTTTTGAATTCTGAATCAGTTTTCTTCCCTAACTGATTCATTCTACTGTGTATGTAGCACTTTGTCTTAAGGATATCAAAAAGCCATGCTGTGGAATTCCAGAAGTACTTTTTTTTGCCTCACTCTTAATGAAGTTGATTTATATGTTCTTAAATATTTCTAAGTTAAGCAGGAGTCTCCATCTGCGCAAAACATAATTTTTCTCCATTGTCTCCACAATCCATGGCCATTATTATCATCTATTGTTTTCTCATCAATTATCTGTTTCAGGGTATGTGGAATGATGTAATGAAATTATTACAAGAGGGTTTGTAGCAATGCTGTATTACAAGAGTAAGTTTACTGCATTGGAGGATTAATCACTACTTGATAGAATATTAGTCCTTTTAGTCTGCTTTAAACCTCTTTTATTAAAAATTATATCACGCAGCAAAATTAATACAGCAAACTGTATTGAGATGCACCCTGCTGTGCGTCATACCTCATTTCTCTTTTCATGGTCTCAGCCATTTAAATTGCAAGTTCTCTGGAGAGGAATTCTCTGCTACTCTTTATATGCTACTCTACAAACTGGGAATCTGTCTTTGGTTCTTGGCTTTGCAGGAAGCTAATAAATTCCTGTGTTGATCATCTCAGTCATACACTGACTATGTTGTGTAGGATATAAAGGCCATAACTGTTTTTATCATCTTTTCATTGCTTCTTAGGATGTTCTACCTAGCCCTGTAGCAATCCCATTTGGTCTTGAGTGCAATTTTTAAAATTTTAATTTTCCATGTTACTTTGCATTATTCCTGTGCTTGTTTTCATTTTTCTTTGTCTCTACACCACCATCTTTACACCACAGAATTGTTCTTGGTGCTATGCAGGAAGAATCCACATCAGTATTTCAGAATTTTTTTTGGCATTCATCATGTAAAATGATACATACTGGAATATTAAAATCTTGGTATGTCAAGTCAGTAAATTCTATGGTTGTGTTAACATTTCTCTGCAAGATGTTTTATATGTGCATCCCTGCTGTGGTCACATTAGTTTTTTATGGACTGTCTCTGCCATACATACAACTTGTGAAAAGATCTGTCCCAATGTGGATTTCATTATGCAACGTCAGCATAACAACAGAAACTTTGCCTCTGGGTGCCCCTGCAAGGAGCCTGGCTCTGTCTTGTTTGCACCCTCCCTTTGGGTATGTAGATACATTGATGAAGTCCTCTGGTCCCAGACCCTTTATTTGTCTTTGTGGCCCTCCATAGGACTCTCCAGTACATCCATGTCTCTCTTACTGAGGAGCGCAGAACCAGATGCAACATTCCAGGTGTGGCCTCACCAACGCTGAGCAGAGTGGCAGCATCTCCTCCCTTGTCTGGCTGCCAGCACGCCTCCAAATGCAGCCCACGATACCATGTGCCTTCTTTGCTGCAGGGGCACGTTTCTGGCTCGTGGTCAATGTGGTGTCCATTAGAACACCTGTGTCCCTTTCTTGCCAGGCTTCTTTCCAGCTGTGCTGCCCCCAGTGTGTGCAGGTGCTTGGAGTTGTTCCTCCCCAAGGGCAAGGCTTGGCGCTTCCCTTGTTTGAACTACATGAGGTTCCTGTCAGCCTGTCCAGGTCTCTCCAGATGGCAGCACAGCTCCTTTGGCCCATCAACTGCTCCTCCCAGTTTGGTGTCATCTGCAACTCTACTAAGGGTATACAGTCTACCCCATTATTCAGATGCAACTGCAGATTTGCCCAAGAAGAAAAGAGTAATAACATTTTCTAAACAATGATGTAGAATGGAGATCTGAAAATGTTTTTTGAGATTGCTGGAGTGCTCCCACCTGAGCATGTGCTCACAGGTGCATGTCTTCTGCTTCAGTGAACACTTGGTTGCCTTTTTGTGATCGAGTTTAAGAAAATGTTTTGTATTTCATGAAAGAATCATCAGTAAATGCTTTTTAAGCTGTTTTTGATAAAACTACTGTTCTTCACCCAAACTGAGACTTTCGCATGATTTCTGAATGTATTTATGAGATAAGGAAAAGTAAGCATGGCCTTGCTAAGGATAAATCCGTGATGCGTATGTGGATCTGTGGACAAGGGATGAGCAATGAATGACATCTTGATAGCAAGAAAGCTTTTGATACTCTCAGAATACTCCTGTATCCAATGAACAGCTCTGGTCCAGTGGACAGCTGGATAGGTAAAATACTGTTTGTGTGCTTGCATAGTCAAAGTTAGCAGTGGAACTATGCTAACTACCTGGAAGTCAGTGACAAGCAAGGACTGCAGAGATCTGTACTAGGGCCTGTCCCCACTCCCTTCCTTCATCCATGCTACTGTTACCATCATCTCCTACTTCTGCCTTTGCACTGTCAATAATATAGCCCAGGTTATCTCTGTTCCAGATTGTTTGCTTGTTGCTTCCCCTTCCTTTCAGCTCTCATTAGGATTTTCTTCCACCTATATATTGCTAATACTAAGGAGTTGGTAAAAGAACCAGAAAGGTAGAAGCACAGTTGGACTGATTCTTTAGGTGAGAACAGATTTAAAGAAGGTATGTAAAATGAACTAAAGTTTCTTCTTTTGAGATTTGCTCCTTATTAGAAGTCAATATTCAAATGCATGGTGTTCATTTTCAAAGAGCTGAGTAGACAGCATGGTAACTGTCTACAACATACTACGCTTGTGTACATGGTTTATTTGATGAAGCATTAATCATTTAGTTTCAGGTAAACATTTTATTGGGCAGCAAATACATTTCTAATACTTCTCTTAATTTTCCTACTTTTTTGTCCATTGCAATAATACTTACAGTTCTAATGCATCATACTTTTAGATCTTTGTTGATTTTCTCTCATACCTGGTCTTTTACTGTGATTTCAAATCAATTGGAAAGGAGGTTAGACTGAAAAATTCTGGGGTTTTGTGTGGTGGTTTTTTTCAGGAGAGGGTGTTAAGGGTTTTGTTTGTTTTCATCTTTTACTCCAGAGAAAGCAGGTAAAGATACAGAGACAGTGTTAGAGGGGGTTTGTGTAGCAGAACAGCCTCTCTTAGCGCTCTTGATATGTGAAGGTCACACACTATGTTCAGCATTAGTGGACGACTGTTCTCTGCTCTTTCTCTTGTCACAGTTTCCTGTTAGTGTTGTCTTCTTCTGTGTTTTGCTTCTCCTTAATAGAAACCAGAATCAAAATATCTTCATCTTTGTGCTCTTTGCAGTCTGGGAACCGTAAATGATCTGCTCATCATCATTCTTGACATGTAAATTAGTTATCAGAGATCCTTTTGCTTTGGGGAAACTCATTCTGCACTTCTGAAGCTGGCATTAGGTCTGAGCCTGTCCCAGCAACTTTGGTTGTGCCATCTGAAGTCAATAAATTCCAGACTTGTAGGTCAGAAAGCACAGACCTTGGTTGCATCAGCTGAAAAAGCAGACAGGAGTGGATTAGAAGCCTCAGCTTTGGTTAAGCAGTAAGAGGAGGACTAAGATTTGTACTCTGCTAATGTGGGTGAGTTCAGCTTGGCAACTGTTTAGCTGTTTGTCTCAAGCTAGAAAGGTGATGGACTTGTTTTCCATTCCCTGCTGTTAATCAGCATATTTGTCTATTACAGAATTGCCTATGTTTTTTTCATTTTATTATTTGATAAGTTTTGGTTAAAGATTTTTGCCCAATGGCCTTGTTAAGCAATGTAATAAAAATGTCTTTGTTTTCCTTCCAAGTAGATTTATCTTTGATCTTCATAGATTGTTGCCAGTATTAGGCTTATATAGCTGTTCTGTGCTATACAATTGCAATAGTGTGATAATGTTTATTATATTTACCAGAATCTTAACAGAAGGAGGGTAAGGCTGGCTGCCTTGTTACCAGTAGTTGAGAAGTCTCATTCACGCTTTGGGTTGTTGAGCTGATGAAATAATGGTTTTTCATGTCTTTGTTTATCTTGGAATTGTCTTGGTTTTATTGAAAAAATGACTCAATGAGTTTCAGTCAACTTTTGGAAGTGTAGCATAGACACTGTGATAGCATACATCTCTCGTTTTCTTTCTCTGGAAATCTAGTTCTGTTGAAACTCACAGCAAATGATATTTTTTTTTCTTGTTTCATTTTTTCTTCAATGTTAAGAACTATTTTTGTTGGTTGGAACTTTAAAGAGAACATCCTTCTCCTAGCTTTTCCTACTTCTAGAGGAAGGCACTCTTGGGCAACTATACAGCTATAATTTGCAAACTAGGACATGATTGTTAGGAAGCTACAGGGTTTTTTTGTGTCCAGGCTATTAGGTCACAAACTGTTCCCCTTCCCTTCTATTCCTTCTCTTAGGACCCTAGGGGAAAAAAAAAATAGTGGTGCTTGAGGATCTGTTTGGTTTTCCAGGGCTCTCAAAAATCCAGTGGGATTTGTCCTCTGGGGTGTCTGGAAATTTGGGATGGAATAACTGCATTTGCTAAGACTGTCAGTGTATCACATGCACAAACAATTCATTGTAGTTGGGATGTATCATCTTGTGAATCTGCATGTGCTAAGTGAATGTAATCCTCAGGGATTTATCTGGCAGATTATGTTACATATTTCTCTGTGGGAAGTGCTGAATAGAAATCTGGGATCTTATTTCTATCCCTATGCTTGTGGTGTTCAGTACCAAGAATGCTGCTATGCAATTTGTTATTCAAACATTAAAGGGAAGGTAGAACTAATGATTTGGAGAAAGTAGCCTCCCTCAGGTTTTATGTTTTCCAAGCACAAATTCATTAAAGCTGGTCTAAAAATGAAAAAGGAAAATGTTTTTCAAGACATTTATTGAAACTTTACCAAGTAATCTTTTTTAAAGATTCCATATTCTGATTTGTTTTTAGTAAAAGCACGTAACAATTAATGTTCATTTTTATACAGTTTTATAATTGCATCATACATGCTCAGTACAAAATGGGATAGAATAAAAAAATATAATTTCAGTATTTTTGCCAGCTTTTTAAAAATAATGGTGGAAAGCTAGTTTTTCGATTATGCAGGAAGTTTTATAGTCTTTAAGGAACACAATTGCAAAAAAATTTAAATGGGAAAGTGAACATTAAAAAAATTCCTTTTATGTAAGAGACAGAAAATCTTTTATTTCTTCCTAAGAAAAATAACCAGCTTGCTATTGTGACAAAATAACAGCTTTTTAAGGAAAGTCTGACTTTGATAATTTCTCTAAAGGCAGTGTCTGTGTTAGTGAAGCAGCTGGTTAAACTGGGAGTTGTGGTACTGCAATATGTAGAGAGCAGTAGTGTTAAATGTGGCTTAGCATCAAACTCATTTTGGTTGGCTGCTTCCTCCTAAGTAAGGGCAGAGTATGTTACTGGTATTGTCAGCACTTGGATTTCAAAGTGCTTGGAAGTGCCAGGATTGTGTTGTTTTCTTCTGTCATCGGTGCCTGTAGGAGCAGAGAAAACACAATGAATTGAGAGTTGAACAGAGAAGTGATTGTAGAAACTCTTGGATAGAAAATGTGGTCAGGGAGGTTGAAAACAATTTGCTGAACTGTTCCACTATAAAAGCACTGGGCTGCATCTCAGAAAACCTTCAGAGTGCACCCTGAAAACATTTGTTTTGCAAAGGCATTAGGTTTTTAAAAATTTCCTAATCAGAGTAATTGTGCTGTTAGCCTTTTGTTCTGATGCACTATCAGTTGTCATTCTTGTGAATGACAGCAATGTAAAACAGTCATGACAATGAAATTGAGGTGGGAAAGTACAGTCACTATTGATTTCTGGGTTTGTTTTGGGGGTAATTTAATAGTTTGAAGCCCTAGAATCTCTTCTCTAATGACTAGATGTGGCAGAGGTGACATTGGTATGTCGTCTCCGCTGCCTTCCAGAAGGAGAGAGCTAGGCTGTAGCTTTTTTTGTGCAAATCTTGATGTGCCTTCCATCTCTAAATGTCTCTGAAGTGGTGCTTGCTGCTCTGTGCTAATTGTACAGGATAAATCAGATTATCCCCTTCAGCTGACTTTCCCAGTAGCCCTCTCGGTGCTGAGGAGATGTCAAGGATGGGCTGGGAAAAAAGAGGTTCATGACAGGGTAGGACCTCTCCCTTTTGGAAGCCCAGGGTTGTATCATCTGAACTTGGCTGTGACAGCACAGAGTGACCATGATACAATGAGAACCATGCTCTCTAAGTGCCTGGATGTTACATCTGACTTCCTTTATGGTCTTTTACTAAAGATGGTAAAAAAAAAAAAATCAATTTTCATTTAATTTGAGACATGATATACATACAGAATCTCTTGGTGCCCTCTGAAGTATATGTGGGCTTTAAAGATTAGCAAGCAACAACTTCTAGTTGTAAAGAAGGTATCAGTGCTAATCTCTTAAACCATACCACATTTTTTGAAGATATGTTTTCAAAAGTACTCTTCATGAACTGCAGAATGTACATGCATTTCAAAATTACATTTTTTTACTTAGGTTAGAAAAAGTGTAAAGACTGTTGTTTTGGAAGACAGAATGGGGATGTTGAGGAAACGGGGGAGAATCAATCCCTTACAGAAATACAAGTGATTGGTTGTGAGGGGACAAAATACATTGTTCTTTGAAAGGCCATCCTTTTCTCTACCTAATCCAGACTAATAAAACCAATATATCTGCCCACCTTCAGAAAATGTGGTGAAACAGTAGGATTCTATGCTGGCCAGTTTGCTACACTGTGCAGATTTAGCCACTGTTTTCTCCAGTTTTATGCAGTGGTGTTTCTTTTGAAGTTTGAAGGTTGAGGACCCCATTGCCTGGTGTTACTGAGCTGCATTTATTTGTACACTAAATAGTCCTCTGAATATTGGGCTTTAGTTATCTTGGAGGTTGAATGATCACCTTCTCTAAATTAACAGGGATAAATGTTTTGCCATGGATTTAAAAAATGAAATTAATGTCTTATAAAGAGCAATGATACCAGCAAACAGTCATTAACCATGTCTGCTGTGCCCTGTAGATAGTAGAGCAGCTAGTTTTGAAATTTGCACTTTTAACTGAATAGCTATTTTGCTTCCAGGAAATAAGGTTATATCTTCATTTGAAGATATAAAAATTAAGTGTTAGCTATCTTATGACACTATGAATGTATTTGCCAGGCTTTGTTCAAAGCTATGTGGATTGAAATATTTTTTCACGATAATAGATATTTAAAAATTGTGTCTAGAAGAATCCCATTGGTTGATATTGTCTGCTGTTATTACTGTATTACTGTGCTATCAAATGTAAGATAGAAAAAACAATGTCATAATTAAAATTAAGAAGGCATACAAAGATGGCAATGTGTTTGCTAACTGAAAGTATCTCTTGACCAGGAATTTTTAGTCTGATACCTTATGGATCAGTTTTTCCACAAAAAACTTGTACTAAATTAATTGAGAAGAATAATCTGTAAGCTCAGAAGACATTATCAAGAAAGAAGCAGCTATTCAAAAATAATGAGAGATACATGATCAACAGTTCAGCATTGTTTGAAAACATGTAATAGGTGCTCAAAAATAAATTATCATAGTTTGAAAAGTAAGACATTAGTAGTGAGCTGACTCGTAACTGTGTGGCATAGAAAGGCATTGTTGATGAATGGAAATAGTAGTCTCAAGGTCCTGCAAAGTTGGATTTTGAATCTGTTTTTTTAATATTTCTATCAAATACATGGAAAACATTATAACTGTTACTGGTAAAAAGTTAGAGGTAATAAACAGCTAAGAAAGAGATAAAATAGACAGTTACTGATAAAGAGAAGATAAACTCATTACTGAGCTAAGCTCAGGCACATAAGATGTTTTTCAGCACATCCAAATATAATTTTGTGTCTTGAAATAATAAAGGTACACTATATTTTCATCTTTATTCCAGGAAGCCATTATCCTTTAACCTTCTTTCCCACAAGCAGGGAGTTGCAGTTCTCAGTAAAAGCTGGACTTGTCCTGTTATGCTTTGGCCAACAGGCCTCATACATCCAAGAGCTGCAGTAGTGCAAGCTGCATTATCTCTGCATTTGATGGTGTTTTGAAAAAGTGTGGAATGGTGGTTCCAGATGGGTGTGCTTCAAGAAGGACATGGAAAACTGGAGATCATTCAGGATAGGGTTGTAAGAATGATAAGGAATTGGAAATGTGCTGTTTGCTGAAAGATTTAGAGCTCAGTCTGCTTAATTTAGCAAAATTGTGGTTAAGAGACTGATCACAGTCTTAATGTGTTCATTTGGGAGCAGAAATGTGATAATAGATAGTGCCTCTTCTAGCAAACAGAAATAAACCACAGCAGATTTGAAGTTATGACAGCCAAATTAATTCGGAAAAAAGGTGCAAAACTGTAACCAGGAAGGGTGTTAAAAACTGGAACAACTTCCCAATAGATGTGATGCATTTACAAACACTAGAAATACTTAAGATTACATGTGTTCCTGAAAAACTCACTGTAGGCTTGGTTAAGTACTAAAAGCACCAAACCTCTCCATGATTTTGTACCGGGAGTGATACATATAGTGTCTAGTAGGGCTGAGTTATTTGTATGCAATGCTTGGTGATCACAGCTGCTTGACCACCCTTAACAAGCTCCCACAGACGTGGACTTCATTAAAGCACGTGGGAATCATATGTAAAAACAGGAATTTCTTGTGAAGTAGAAGCAGATTACCAAAGAGAGATTATTTTTCCCTTTTCATTTTCTTTATTTACATGGATTCAATTTGAGAACAGATGAAATAAAAGTTACTAATTATTTAGTACAAAAGACCATATTGGATTCAAGAAGCTGGAGATGTGAAAATAATTGGAGACTGAGACATAGTGAAGAAACACATTAAAGGTCCTTTTTTTATTCTTCCCTAAGCATTACATTATCTTTTTAAGGAGATAATTTACTGGACTGACAGATTATTGGTCTGACCCCATGTGAATTTTCCTATATGCTAACAGTGTTTGGTCATATTCTGTTATCTTTTGAGAAATGAAATCTTTAGGTTGAGTGATAGCTTGTAATGTATGAAAATGTGAACCTCTCAGAACAAGTATATGCAGAAGAATCTTTCTTTAAAATAGAGGATTAAAAAGAACTTGAACAACCAAACTGAACTTTGATTAGTTGTATCATTTTACTGTAGCAGCTGATTGTATCAGTTTTAGCCATATCGGCATATCAACATATTGACTTAAAACTGGAGCGTACATTTTGTTCGTGGAACTGTTGTTCTGATGTAGTGGACAGATTTATAGTGCAGTTAATACCTCTGTTCCTTTAGATATGAGTTTCCAGTGCTGGAAAAATACCCTATGAAATCAGCCTATGTAACTGGATTACTTTCCAACTGCTGAAATTACTTTTTCTATATTGTTTACCTCTGTATATTTTCAGACCACTTCCATAGTACAGTATATGGAACATCTTCATCGCCTGTGAGTTGCCAGTACATCTGTGTATGAGCTGCTTAGAGCCACTGATTGAATCATTGCTAGAAAAGCAAAAGAATTGGTAAAATACTTCAATCAGAGAAAAAGTGTGGACTTTCTTATCTTCTTTACTGTTAGAACTGGGATTAAATACTCGAGAGACGGATTTCGTGTTCAGACTCAGATGTTTATTAATTCTTATCTGTGGTACAGTCTCACAAGCTGTGAGTTCTAGCTAACAAAGTGAAAAATGGCTCTGTCTCTATCTCTTTACAATGCCTTTAAAGGACAAACTGTCCAATTATGAAATGACACCTAAATTATTTTTACTTCTAACCCAATAACCAACCACCTGTGGTCCACAATGCAGATTTTTCTACCTAATTACAAAATACCACCCAAACTGGTGAAGAAGCAGGTGAAAAAGAAAAACTTAGCTTACACCCTAAAACCTCCATGTTGCTTTATATATATATATATTACTATATTCTAAAACCTCAAGCTCTTAAGTTTTCCACCATGTGATATTACACACTTCTATTCAAACTACACACCCATAATCCCAGTGCTATCAGTCAATTTTGGAAGCCTTTTCCAAGGCCTCAGGTCAAATGCAGCATTTTCTTGGGGGTCAAGGCCTGTCAGCAGAAAAAGTCTAAAATTCTCAGTACCTAGGGTTCCAACAAGAATGCTGCATAATTAGGGCATTGCCTTTATGTGTCCTATTATGTAGATAACATGGAAATGTCTGACTGGAGAGTGTGCTGGTGTAGACATTAAATTGAAGATCACAGAAGGTCTGATCTGATAGTAAGCATTATCTTGGGCTCTTCCACTTGATGAGTAATATTGGACCAGCAGTACACTATGTACTTATCTTCAATGTGAGACTGTTACTGTTCTTGAAAGATTAACAGACACAATAATTTGGTTTTTCTTTTCTGATGTACATATCTGGAAGTTTATGAAACCTTTTAATGAGCCTTTTTATTACAATTATTTTAAAATGTGTATCATGGAAGCAGAGACTTTGCTGCCATATTTCTTACTAAAAGGAATCTAATGCTGTTTGGTTCAGGCAATTTAGCATAGTTGCAATAAACATCAATATACTTGTGTTTGGTGAAGCTTTATGTTTCCCATCAGATTAAAAACATTTTGCTTTCATTATTATGTTTCTCAGTGAACACAGTTTAGGTTTTTTTGATCAAAGATGCTTAGGTCATCTGTATATATTATGCTATTTATTTAGCTACAAAGTAGATTACATAAAAACTATACAAACATTGAAATCTAAAACTAGAAAATGATACTTCTAATTGCTGTGTAAAATTTAAATACACAACACCAATCTACACATTTTCTTGCTAAAATTTTTATTTAGCAACTTTACCGAATAGCAATGGTTCATGACTTTACATAGGATCTGTTTGTACAAAGATATCAGTGAAGGATTTCTTTGTGTACGTGTATTGTAGAATTTTGAGGACTCACATTTTTACTGGCTACTTGTTAAAATCCTTATTCTATTTAGAAATGTTACAGTTTGCATTGATAGAGTAAATTCATATGAAATTGGTTCAAATTTATTCTTGATACTTGCTTAAAATTGAGTGGAAAATGTGAATATTTTTATAGTAAGTATAAATTTATTAATGGCTCAATTTAGTATTTTAGGATAATTTATTGTTCATTGGAAATGCAAGAGGAGAAAAGTAGCTGTGTTCCAATACTGCTAGCAAAGTCATATGCTTGATATATTCCACGAGTAGTACAAGTAAGAAATCACAAGAGCTGTAATTCGATGACATTTTGAGCGTTTGTTTTTCCTTTTCAGTCGGTGGCAAAGACTGGACGGTTGCTGATTAGCCATGAGGCTCCCTTGACAGGAGGGTTTGCATCTGAAATCAGTTCCACAGTTCAGGTACACAGCTTATTTGTTTTTAAGTGTTCTGCATGAGTGAATATGTTTCCCTGTAGAAGAAATATTTAACACTACATTAAAAGTTGAGATTTTATTTTTTTTTAAAGTTATTCTCTTTTGCAGTTTTGTGGATGCTTGCCTTACTTTATCTGAACAGCTGAGAAATCATGTACCTACTAGGCACTGTGCATAGCGTCTGCTAAGTTAGAAATTTAACTTCCACTGCAAAGCAGGGAGAATGTGCACTGTGAGATGCAGGGGAAAAAAATCTTCGTGTATAGTCTGGTTTTAATGTTTTTTTTAATTATTATTTTTCTCATGTGCTTATCCCTTGAGCGTCTTAAAAATACATTCTAGGAATGTTGAAATCAGACACAGAAAAAAATATTCAGGTCCAATACAGTATAAGAGTGTGACACACAGTGTTCAGAGATTTCATTTGAAAAGTCTGCAGAAGTTGTTCACGTATGTTTGTGGTGATGCTCATGCACGTGTTGAGCTCGTACACACAGAATAGCTTGGAAAGGCAGAGATGTACATCAGTATCAGTTTCATCTGGAGCATTAGGTTTTGGAAGGCCTTTTTAGATTTCTGATGTCTTTTATACCTGTACCTCCTTGGAAGTTTTCTCCTTAACTTGATTTCTTTCTTGTGCACATCAATGGTACTGGTTTGTAGAAACATCTAAATCAAGTGTGTCCATCACTATCCGATGACTCTTTTGATTATTCTAGCATAGTTAAATTATAGGACTAGAGTGAAAGGGGATTGTAAAATTCACAAAATATAAATCATGTAGGCAATAATTAAAGCTTGGTAATTAGCCTTTTTATGGGAAGGAATAGAGTTATAAGTTCTGGGAGTGTAATTCTAAATCGAATATGCAGAAGGAATCAGAATACTATGTTTCTTTATCTTTGTGGTACAGTTTCTTTTAAAGAATAGTTGTACTAATTTTAATGTATTTAAATTAAGGTAAATTAATTTTTTCTAACAAATAGTTTTCTCCATTAAAAACCAAATATTTGGTTTCATGGAGACCTCATAACAGCCCTCCAGTATCTGAAGGGAGCTTAAAAGGAAGCTGGAGAAGGGCATTTCATCAGAAACTGTAGTGATAGGAAACAGAGTCATGGATTCAAACTGAATGAAGGGAAATTCATGTTAAATATATGGAAGAAATTCTTTACTGTGAAGGTGGTAAGGCACTGGAAGAGGTTTCCTGGAGAAGCTGTGGATGTCCATCCCTGGAAGTGTTCAAGGCCAGGTTGAATGGAGGAGCTCTGAGCAACCTTGTTGGAGATGTCCCTGCCCATGGCAGGGAGTTGGAACTAAATTAAGGTCCCTTCCAACGCCACCCATTCTATAATTCCATTATTTTTTGTCCTTCTAAATAATCAGCATTTGACCTCCTTTCTTTAGTAGATAGTCTCTGATTAAACTAGGACTCATAAAGTCATAAGGTACTGCCAGCTGTGAGTGTAGGAAATTAATTTTCTTTACAAATTCTCACAAAAATGTGAAATAGAGTCAACCAAAAGAGCCTATCTTCTAGAATCTTGTATTATTATCAACATTTGAGGAGAAAACTATTCTAAGGTGAGCAGCAAAGTCAAAATTTACTGTATAACAAAGGAAAGCATATATCTTGGATAAAAAAAAAAAGCTGAAAAAATTTCTTATCGGTAAATATCATTGGAAAAACATGGGATACCCAATATATTGCTAAAATTACAAGGTGAGTTTTTAATCCTCAGACCTTCACTGAGAAAGCTACTTACCTGATTGATCCTTTAGAGGTGTTGTTTTTCATATGAGGGATATATCTGACAAATATCACTTAGAAAAAAAGTTGAAAATGCTTTAGTAAAGGGCTATTTATTTCTGTCAGTATTGAAAGAAATTTTTTTATTATTATTATAGTTGCTCATAATTTTATATTCATCTTTCTTATGAAACTAGGCTTTGTATCTCAAGAAATATTGATCTGTTACATGTGCTCCCTCAGAATAAATTAGAATATAACTCTTTGGCATTGCATTTATCCATGACAAGTTTCTTTCTTATAAATTGCCTGACTTGACTCTGTGTTATAACCATATTGTCATTATTCTGTATATCTATTCCTGAAGATTCTATCATCCATACTAAAATTTTGATAGGAGCACTTTAAAGATTATAGTGCAGAAGATATTAAAATAAAAAGTTAAAACTTTTTAAAAAACAGTATTGCTTTAGGCATAATAAAGACCTTTTCTTACTCAGTTAAAAATATTGATCTCTTAACGGTCAAGTTAAGTCCATATGTCTAATATCACTGTACTGTGAAAATGAAAACAAAAAGTGAAATTCTCTTTTGCTGGATACAATGCATACTGAGAATGCCAAAAATTGGGGATTGCAGTTGGCTTTAGTTTCTTCTTACACATGGAAGTAATAAGACTTCAATAAAATATGTCCAGTTGGATAAGATGGTTAGTTTCCATTTTGTTATTCCATCCTTGCTGTGAGGTCTCATCATAGAAATAAGGTGAATAGAAGTACATAGGCTTTTTTAAAAGTTAGTGGTCACATACACTTCATGGTGATATATAATTCAAGGAAAAGAGTACAAATGGAAATGATAGCTTTCACTCACAAACCATAGGAAAAAATACATTCAATACTTTCATTTTTGCATATGAGACATTAAAAGCAGTGTTTGGAGAGCACATTAAATCAGATTTGTTGTGTGTCAAGTACAGAATATTTTAAAGGGGCACATTAGTGCACTAAATGGCCATTTACTCTGCTCAGATATAAAACAAAAACCAAGAAGAGGTGGTGTACTTAAAACTCCACATGATATGAGTTTGCCCTTTGCTCCAATGTTTCACATGTGCTCTCAATGGGTATTCTGAAGTGAGCAACAGATACCAGGACAAATTCAATACAGGTACAGTTAAAAGTCCAAATAATTTATATTCTCTATAAAAACATGCAGAACTGTCATGTTCAGCAGAGAAAGTGTTAAACTAAAGCACAGTTTGAGAAGCCTTGGGAGAGAAGCCCAGTGAGATGTCACTTCCAGAATAATGAAATAATGAAATTGTGTGTGGAAATCATCAGTACATAACCATTTGTAATACACAGAAACATAAATCTAATAACTGTGTCCTGTTTAAAAACATTTAAAAAAAAATGAGGAAAAAATAAAGAAAAGAGAGAACCAGGAAGGATGGAGACAGCATGAAAAGTAAGGGACTCTTTGGATTACTTCATAGAGTTCCGGCCTGCCAGCCATGGGGACTTGTTGTGGGATGCAAGAGGATGCATTTTGCAATCATGCAAGTAATGTGGGATGTTTAGAGGAACTGAAACTTGAGAGATGCGGGGGTCAGGGTGGTTTGGGGAGACAGGTATGGGAAAACTGAGAGAGAAAGAGATAAAAAGGAAGCTTGTATTATGGCTTCAATAATATGGTGGTTGCTATTTTCTGATAGGACTGAAATAAATGTAGGGAAGTAGCATATACCCTCTGGCACTGATCCTGCAAATACAGGAAATATACATCTCAGGAAGATCTTGGTGGTTTTCTACCCATTCTTTGCAAGTGAGGGCTAAAATTTTTAAAAAGAGAAAATTACTCTAATAATTTTTAATGTTTTCATTTAGAGAATTTAAATTTTCATTTAGGAATTTTGATTTTTGTATACATTGATGCCATTATAGCAGGGTACACCATGAAAATATATGCTGTTATTAAAATAAAAGAAATGCGTATGAGTAAAGAAATTTGTTAGCTGACAAAAGTCATTGCTGTCTATAAAATAAGTCAGCACATTGTTTTTTGTAGACAGTTGCACAGATGTATCATTCTTGCAGGAACAGAACAATTCTGATTTAATTGTGGTTCCTGTCTTTGTAGCAGTTTCTGTTCTTACTGCCTGGTAAGTCCTTTGTCCTTGGGCATCGGTCTGCACAGGGGATGTTGGGTCACCTACCAAAGAAATGTACAGGTGAACACAGCTCAGTCCTCAGGAGCCCTTCCAGAGGACTCAGCATGTTTTTTTTAAAATTACACAGAAGTATCAGTCTTCCAGAAGACTGTATCAATCGGAGAATAGGACTCCGAAAACTCAGTGAAATAACCTGTTTCTGAGAGTTGAGTTCCATGATCTTATTTTTTCAAATCTTGCATTCTGTATCTACAAATTGTATATAACAGTATTTGACGGTTTGGTAAGTGGTGCTTTAGATTTCTTCCTTCTCCAGCAAAATAAGGCCTAATCTCCAGTAAGTGGTGTAATTTCCTGGTAGAGTGTGGCATTGGGGGAAACTATTAGATGGACTGGTTTTGTGAGAAGCATTTCAGGAAAAGGAAAAGTGGGTATATCATGAAATACCTTTCAAAAACATAAGAGTTCCACAGCAGTTTTGTTGTAAAGCAGGTTATCGTGGGAAAAAATGTGCCCAAAAGTTAAACAGCAAGAAAAAGAAATACAATTATTTCAGCAGTATGAACATTTAAAATAAAATGACCTGGTATTGACTGATACTGAACAGGAACTGTGTTGAGTAACTATTATTTTACAGAGTCCTAATGAAAAAATTTCACCTTTCCAACAAAATGCTTTCAGAATATTTGTCTCAAATACTTTTTCATACCATTACATTATCTGTCTTTAGAATTTGGGATGTTGAGATATTCCAAACAGTTCATTTATTTCAGTTTTCCCATGAGTAGACGTTAAGGTGGGATTTCCCAAGGAAGCTATAACAGTCTTCTGTGGCTCTCTGTGGTGCTCTGAGGAAAGTGTATGCAGTGCAGTACTTAAAAATGTCCATGGGACCAGATTTGAGTTTCAGATTATGCACCTGTGTTCATACTTGGTGCAAAAGGAACTGATGAATAACTTTGCTGGTGGGATTGATTTTGAAGTTATGGTGAATAGTATCAGATTTTGTGCTGGTGCCACTTAAAATCTTATTTTAATGAACAGGCTGTAAACTGGTATTAAAGTCTGACTTTATTGAAAGCAATGATTCTGGTGTAATTGTTATTCATTTATAGGTAAATGTTTTCATTCTCACAAGGTGTGTTGAAACAAATTGCCTTTTGAACTGACCTTTGAGACATAATGGGATATGTATGTGTTAAGAAGCCGGAGGAGCTTGAGGTACAAATTGTCAGAACTACATAATTGTGGAAATTAAGGAAATTTTAATTATTCTCTATTCAGCTGGAGAAATAATAAAAAGACTCAAGTATATTTCCCCAAGTTGATTAGAAAAATAATTGATGCCAACCTGGAGAGCTTTTTGTAGGACACAGATTTTTTTCACTGAGTACCATTTCATGGGAAGGCTAAAGAAAGACTCTCTGGACTAAATGAAACATAGATATCTAAGGAAAAGGCTCATTAAAACATCCAGGTGCAGCAGTATGGTTGTTCAGCTGATGTAAGAAAATTATTACATCTGGATTGATGTTTTGTAACTTTCTTTGACGTAATTACAATAGGCAGTAAGACTGGAAGAGATGAAATATTGACACAATGTGGTCCTTCATTTGTTATCCTATTTAACTTTCGCTATCACTGTTTTGGCACGTCTAGCAGCAATCACAAACTACGATGTAAAAGTCTGGTTTTATAGGTCACACCATCAGTTTCTGTCAGTAGGAGTATGATATAGAAAATATTGGTATAGAATATAAAAAAAAGCTAGAACAAATATAGGCAAATAAATTCAAGGTGGTCATAAATTGTTTAGCAATACAAAAAAAGAACAGGGATTTGAAGGAAAAGAAAATCAAAGTATACAGAAATAAGCCATAATGATGAAACCCAAAAAGATTATTTCTTAAGTGAGGGATTGGGAGCTGTAAGGGAAATATCAGCATAAAGTTGCCATTCAGTGACTGGAGACAAATATACATGAAAATGTTGCCTGTCTTTATTAAATATGCCTCCAAACAGTTCAGCAGACTCCCAATTTATGATGCAGGATGAACTAGAAGCAGTTTTTGCTATGCAAGTCTGAAGTCTTGCATTGCATTGAGTGTCAGCGTATTTTGTTACACAGTGTAGAAAATAAAGGTGAATAGCCAAATTATATGAACTCAGGATTTCTCAAAGAAAATGAAGCTTTGTTATTCATCTATTAAAAAAAAGGTTTATGCACTACAAAAAATGTTTGAAAAGTAAGATTCGGCAGTGGTTCTGAAAAGTTTAGTAAAATCAGTATTAAAAAAATCCTCTTACAGATTAGGAATTTGATGTATGAATTTAATGTGAATCATTTATATTAATTATCAAGCTAAAAGTTATTCTTTATCTTAAAAGAGCTTTCCAAAGAACTTGAATATATCAGTAAACATTAAGGATTTTTTTGTTTTTTTGTTTTCTTTTGTAAATAAAGAACAAACTCTGTGACTTGTACTCCACTGTGTGCCCTGTCCTAGAGCATTGCCCCTCACTGCTATAGTGCCTGCGTAGTCCTGGGCTTGCGAGTCCAGCTGTTGGGATTTGGTGGTTGTCTTTGGAAGAGATGGCATTTTTCTGAACCTGTATCACATTTAAAAGAGGACCGAAATCTAACAAGCAGTGCCTGTTCACAGGGTGGTGCCTGGGACTTTCTTCACACTAACTCTTCAAGGCCAAAATTGTTTTGGATGTTACACAAAAGTCTCTTATTATATTTTTTCTCACTGCATGGAACTATCTTAATTTTCATTTGTGTCCTGTCCTGTTACCTATACCCATACAGATGTCTTGGTTAATAACTAAGAGATGCAGTACAGGATATGAGCAGTTCAGCACAGGATTAAATGGATTTCTGAGATGTTTTGTTTGATGTTATCGTGTCATAAAGTCCAATTTACCCATGAGACATTATGCATACTTACTTAATTTTAGTGAACATAAGGAAGAACAAATTCTTCTACAATGAAAAAAGCAAATGATTGTAATAGTGGCATATGTTATCAGTTCGGCTACAAGGGAGTGTTGTGTTCTCTCTAGGCTGGAATAAATTCAACACTGAGCAAAGAAAAGTGACTTAATGAATTCAATATAGCCAAATATTGAACAGGACACAGTATTCTGTACTGTGCAAACCTCCCAAATATGTTTCTTAAAACAAGCAAATCCTAAAACAACATTCATTTGAAAATTAAGTGCTCAAAAACGGTGGTGGATTTTCATAAAATTGGCCCCAGAATACACTCTCTAAAGGTGTAAACACTGAGTGTTTACATGTCCAATTAGTCCAGTTTCTAGCCATAACAAATATCAAAATGTCTTATTCATCTGCAACTCAACTTGAACTCTCTTCAGCTTCTGTGAAGCACTGCATGAAGAGGTGCACACCAGAGTGGGCATGTGGACTAGGAGAAGTCCCAGCCATGAGGTTGCTCATGCACACTCACTCCTCTTGGCCTTGGGCTCAGTGTCAGTCCATGTGTGAGAGGGGGCATAAACCAGTGCCTTGCTGTCATGTGGTATTTCAGTCAGCCACTTGTGGCACATCCTTCTGATAGCAAATGGTTAAACCATCTTTGAATCCCACTAGTGCTGATTTGGACATGGATTTCTACACTATATGAGTGTGCCCCATCTACTTGGCTTTGAGTCTGTTCTGTCTGAAAAACATGGGTTGGAGTAAGCTTTTCCCATGTGCTATGGGGCTAAGGCTGTTCCTTTTTTTTTTTTTTTCTTCCCTTTAAGAGGCAGAGCCAAAAATGAGGCAGGAGTATGGCAGTTTCCATAGGTACTGAAAGGAGAGGAGAACAGTAAGTGCTGCCTCACTAAAAGTCTTCTGTACGTGAGAGGACAAGTCCAGCAGTAAGGTTTTGAGGGACTGCGCATGCCGGCTCTGCTGCTGCAGGACCAGAGTTCACAGATGGAAAGGATGGGTTTGAGGACAGGTGTGTGCCCATGAACACCTCACCATGGATGGAACAGGGAAAGCTCAAGCCGGTGATCAGCTTGCAACTGCCTGCTTCTCCAGGCTGACATTTGTGGTAGGCAAAGACCTGCAAGATAGACACTTTTAACAAAAGCATCCAACTGAGAAAAGAACATTTTTAAAACTTAGGGTTAATTTGAGTGCTTTCTATAGAGTTACTTACTTACTGCTTACTCTCAAGTAGTATATTGAGCAAAGGTTTTTGGCACTGAAACAAAATAACCCTATCCTGTCCCACTTTCAGCTGCATTGTGTCTTAGGCAGAGGGCGGCATTTCTTCCAGCTGCATCAAACCCTGTTTGTCTGTCTACTCCTGATAGAAATGGCTTTCCTTGCGTTGGTTGGGTACAGAAGTGTGCAGCCGAGTACTTTTTTTAAAAAATGCAATTCCTGAAGAGGCACAACCTGGGCAATATGAAGTGGTAAAATGGCAGAATATGCTGAAAGTCATTGTGGTTCAGTGAAATCAAAAGTTTTAACTACTGAACAAGTTCGGTGTTTGATTCACCTTAATCATTTGAGTGGAGAGTATAAAGTATGCTCTTAGTGTATCCAATGAGGACATTTTTTCCATGTTCTGATATTTAATTTGGCATGCAAATGTTCATATGCCTGAGGCTGACCTCCAGCTTCATTGTCCGGCTGATAGACCTGTGTTGATTCATTGTGATTTTTAACTTTAAACAATGTGTTTAGTCTTCCATATGCTAATTCTGAAAAACACCAAAAATATGGGCAGAATTAAATTTTTCTCTTTGCTGTTCACTGCCCGCCATTTGCATTTTCATCTTTCTAGCTATCAGGAATTCTTCTAATGGAAGGAACTTTTTTGTGTTTTTTACTTACTCTAAGGTAGAGTTTACATTTACAGTTTTAATGCAAACTGTTTTGCTTAGAATCATGTTTTGATTCTAGCATATCCATTTCTGATAGCTCTTGGAGCTGATAGAAATGAAGAAATGAAATGGTTTTAGTCCACATTGTGAGGAAGGCAAAAAAACCTTCTCTGAACTGCATAACTTATGTTTTCTGCTGTGTGATCCAGTGATATTTTCCATTTTTTTCTCCTCTAATATCATATTGTATTTCAGTAATGTTAGCACTTCTAACTGATATATAAATATAGCTAATGATGATTTAGGAGAACATTAAAACTATGAACTTCCCTCTAGAAATTTTGGCTCCCTATTAAGCCTATTACTCAGCAGGCCTTTATATTACACCCTGTCAAATCACCGACTTGCTGTTCAATGAAAATTAATATAAAGTTTTTTGAAATTCAGACTAGTCTGATAACAGATGATCTGTGACAGGGCATTAGAATAAGGGAACTCTGCAAAGCAACTTCAAGGATATTCAACCTCTCTTCTGTCTGAAAACTGAACAATACTGTGTGTAACTTGCTTTATTTTGTTTGGCATTATCTTTAATTCCCAGTAAATGATGAGTTGCATTAGAACTACTAGTAAGTGCTTTGAACAGCAGTTTATGATAGCAGGTATAGCAATTTAAAATGTACTAAGGCATCCTGGCAAGCTAGAGTAAAGAAAAATGTGGAATTTTTAAATTGCAGTGTATGTCAGGTTTACTTCTTTTGGACCCTTGTCTTATTTACTGAAAAAATTATTTTAGTGGGTTGGTTTGGGGTTGGAAAGTGCCAATTCATACAAGTATATTCTGTGTTTTTTCTGGCCTTTCATATTTTGATATGGCTGTTAAAAATAGTCTGGCTAGACTATTAATTTAGAACAACAGACATAGTTCAGAGTAGCATGATTAGAGAAGAGTGGCCTGTAACATATAGAAATCTGTGCAGAATAGGGGAAAATTATAGAGCAAAACAGAAAAATCTGTCCTTCTATGTTAATGGCTCAGTGAAGTTTTAAAAATAAAAAATAAATATGTAAGGAACTTCGCCTTCTTAATTTTCTTGCAGGTTTAATTTAATAAATACATAAAAAGCCTGCAAAACATTGTGTGTTTATTGATGTTTTATGTATGCTCACAAGATTAAATTATTTCAGTTCTGTGGTGAATGTATTTGTAAGAAGGGATGTAAAAAAGCCTCTTGAGCTCTTCTGAGCTTCTGTGCTCTTCCAGTGTACTGTGAATTTTATACTGTTGCTGTTGGCTACATTAAGATTTTTAATATAGAAGAGAAAATGGAGGGTGCACTTTTACTACCTCAGAAAACTAGTCTAGGAGCTTCTGCTGCTTCCTTGAGAAGGGAGCTGTCTGATCTCCCTGGGGCAGACACAGCTTTTCAGTGCCCAGATGTCAAGCCTGGCTTAAAGCCTCAAATCTAGATCTATGACAGTAGGTTAACTTATGACAGTGCTGAGTTTCCATGTTATAGGTAGGCAAAGAGGAAGAATTTTCAAATAGTCCTATTTGTCCAGTAGTCCTTTTGAATGCAAATGGGCACATGTTCATTGCACTCACGTAGGGATCTAGCAATTACAGTGATGCAATTAAAAAGTTACACAAGTGGTTAAAGGCAGTAAAAAAATGCCTGAATAGCAGATATAAGCCTGAAACTAGTTTCCAAGGGAAAAAAAAAATAGGTTGCAGTCAGTTACATGAGAAAAATGGCCATGCTGGGAGAGAACCTTTTGTGTCTGTCTCTTCCTGTGGTCTTACCTGTGACGTGATCTGTGCTAGAAAAAACTGTATTCTGTAGTATATCACCAGCAAAAGAGAATGAGCCAAGGTACTCCTAGTTGTGCATATAATTTATATGCTGTATATCAGCAGTGCCTGTGATGCTTTTTGTAGTTGTGCTGTTTGCTACCTCAGTGGCAGCTTTATTGGCAGAGCTATAACAGTACTAGCATCTTGTTGGAAGTGTTTGTTACTCTTACCACACATAACAGTGATCATAGTGAGCAGGAAACAAAGTTCTAGGCACACACAGCACAAATCCTTCTAATGACACTTATCTCACGAGGAGAGAAGGCTGGTGACGATTTAATGCTCGTTGTGACTGAGGAAGGAAGAAAGGGCTGCTTCCTCTGTACCAAACACTGAAGTGAAAATTTTATAAAACAACATTCAAAACTGAAAAAGTGTCTCTACAAAGAGCCAAATCCATCTCTTATTAATCTACATACAGAAGTTTCTGAAGTTTCTGGATAAGCTGATCTGTGTAGCTGTAGCTGGAATTGTACCTCAGATGCATTTGCTTGGAAATAATATTTTGTTTCCTGTTGTCACTGAAGAAGTGCCTTTTGTCCATGTTACAGCAAGTGGCACGCTCATCACTCAACTGTGTTTTGCTGAAGCACTAAGCATGCAAAAATGACTAACTGTAACTTAGATGTCTAAGGAGTGCAAATGTCTTCTTGAATAGATGTTTGAAGTGGGCACAGAAGTGCTTCACTTTTTCCCTATATATAGAGTGAAAATATACCTTTTCTCCTGTACAGTTTAAAGAAACTGCTGTCCTACATTTGGAGTAATGCAGATTAGGAAGGAATGAAGATAAAATATGACCTTCCAGTCAAAGCAACATTAGAAAAATTATCTGGATACCATATCCTCTCAATCTCCACATGTGTCTGGCATTATCAACTTGGCTCTGAGTTGCCCACAGTGAAATGTAGGCTCTGGTGATGAAGTCTGTAGAATTAAGGTTTCATTCTGACTACCTCTTTTTTAGTATTCTATTTCCTTTACATGTCAGTGCATAGAGAGGATTTGCCCTAAGAGTCACCTGTTTTTTTTCTTTAACTGATTGCACATGTGTACAATTGGAAAGCTCTAGTTCTTTAAAGCAAAGACTATAGTGCTTTGCTTTTTTGAGCTTTCTGTTGTTCAGCCAACAGGTTAGTTCTGCTGCACATTGATGAATAATCTTGCTGTAAGTAAATAGCTGAAAAGTGCCAAGAAAAATATGCCAAGACTGTATTCTAATATTACAGTATTAGGAATAATATTGATAGATATATATATAAAAGTATGTCACTGTGTGTTTTAGAGAGGAAATGTTTCATGCTTTTGCTCTAATTTTGTTGATTTCATCAAAATAATATCAGAATCCTATATAGCTTTGTACTTTATATTGCATGCATATCCAATACTTATTGTATATTGGAAGACCTAAACAAAGCTGTATAGCAACCAACTGTAAGAGTAAACTTGTAACTTGGACACACTTATTTTAAGCTCTATTAGTCAAAATGAAGTGCATTTTTGAGAGCACACAATGTTCTGCAACATAGTGATTCAGTTCAAAATTGCACCCATGCCACATGAAATGGTAAAAGCAGCAGTAAAGAAGAAATCTTCATTATCCAGTGTATCTTGCCTTGCTGGAAGTTTTAAAGGGCAATGCAATATATTTTGGACATCACACAGCCATCTGAAAAATATGCCACAATTATGGTGGGTCTGTCATGGAGAATTAGAAAAGGAAATTGTTATTTTAACCTTTGTTTTTAAAAGCCATTTGCAAGACTCCGCAGTCTTCTGTTTTTCAGTCTTTCTGTTTTTCTCATATTGATGCCTTTTTAAAGTTTTCTTTTTAAAGGTGTCTGGTTTTTTCCTTAAGAGACCTGTAGTTAACTAAGAAGTCTGTATTTGAGTACCTAAATATATAGCCTGACTTAAAAAAAACAAAATAAAAAAATCCCCATCTGTCTTGAAGACTACTGAAACATTCCTGCTTGCCTCTTTTTCTTAGAACTTCTCATTCAAGAAAAACTGAATGATTGAAAAAAGGTTAATCTAATCTACTCTAAGGTAATCTAATCTCCTAGTTCTTCCTTTTAAAGTTGATAGTCCATAAATCATCTGCAAAAGAAATGAGAGAAAAATGTCATAACCATAGTGATAGTTCTACAAAAGAAAGGACTGAAAGAAAAAGGAAAAGTCTATATCTAAGTTTTGTGTTCAAGGGTGATTGAACCACTGGTACCAACAACTCATTAGTGAAGTTTGGCATAGCAAACATTTCAAAACCTCTTTATAAAGAAGCTTTTCTATCTTTTGAGAGAGATCTGATTTTCACATAGCAATTTTTCACTCATAATTGTATGACTGAAAAGGTGTTGGGTTTTCTGTCCATATCGGCCCGTTTATTTACTGGTTTCAGAACTTCTTTAAATTTAGAGTGCTTTAGAAATAAGAAAATATGAAGTTTTGTGGTTTAAAAGGTTGTCTTAAAATGGATTGTAGATTTGGGAGTATCTTATTTCCTGAGTAGCAGCACTTTCCTGTTTAACAATGATGTGTTTCATGGTTTGCAAATTTAATGATGAAATTTGCCTCCCCATGGACAGAGATTGACATTTGGCTTGCACATGCATTATGCCAACAGATACAGAAATCTATTATGCTAATATGATGAGAATTGATTTCAAAATATGGATAAAAGGATAATATTTGGAATAAAATTTATTTTCCCCGTCCTTTCCTCTGATTTATTTCGTTACCTGTGGGCTGAACTTCCCCCTGAGTAAGCATTATTTATAGGTGGGATGGCATGCAAAAAAGGATGGCTGAGAATTATTGCAAGCTGTCTTTCAGAAATATTTCCATACTGAATTCAGAGTTTCCGTTCAGAGATGTGAATCTTTTCATCACAACTTTTAGAAAGTTGTGTCACTTGTGAGTACATAATTTGAGCCTCCTGTGGTTAAAAACATGGCTTTCCCAGGAACTGATTCAGTTAAAAGATGTAGATGTAATAATCTCTACCATTTGTTGGACAGAGGAATATCTTCTGGTAAAATAATAGGTTTTTTTCTGTTACACTGATCATATATTTTGTATTTAATGGGTGCAGTCTAATAGAAAGTAAGCAGAAGTAATTGAATAATAATTGATGCCATGGTGAGGCTATTACTCATTATTGTTTCTCATGAACATCACAGCTAAATACACATATAAATGACATAATAAAATTAGCTGCTATGAATTTTAAAGAAAATCCCACGTATCAGTTTTCAATACAAAATTATTGTGATACATACTAGAGTTGTACTGTGAGAACTGTTGAAATGCTTGCAGCCAAATGACTTTGTATTGCAGAAGTGAATTTCAGGTCTGAGTTGTGGTAGTACACAATACTACTCAAATTAAAGATGAAAGAAAAACCTGCTACTGAAACTTGCATTCCAGTGTTAGTAACTTAAAACTATGACCAGAAGAAAATGTATTTCTAAGCATACAAACATGCATTGCCAAAGTAAATATCTTCCCTAATCTGACTGCAGCCTGGTAGTTAAATAAAATTGCTGAATATCTAAAATAAAACAGTTTTCCAATGTTAAATAAAATAGAATTTTGTTTTGTTGTTGAGGTTCTATAGGCTACACATTTTTATAATTATGTTGGCAGTTTTTCTTTAATCAGCCCTTAAAATATTTATTATGGTAGGTATATTTTGCATTATTAAAACCGGGTCCTCCTCACTGACATTTTAAAATATTTTCTGGGAAAAAATTAAAAGCTGGTTGTTTGTGTATGTTCCAGTGCTTTAGTGCTTTACTGTGGGATGTAGTTCTGTATAAGTTAGTCCTGCTCTGAGTCATGAGCTAGCAGTGCTGCTAAAAATAGAATGAAGATCACTTTCACCAGTGGAAGTAAAACAGATTTATTTGACTTGAAAAGCCCTGTGCAATATTTAAAATTCATAGCAAGTGTGAGATCATGGTCCTTTATTTGGGTGCTAACAGGTATGGTGCCAGCTGCAGTCAGCAGCCCAGCACTCACTGCCTTGTCAGTTACCTGGCACTTTGAGTATGAGAGGTATGAGGGCCAATTATCAGGCCATGTGTAACATGTATCTTAATACAGTCCTGCTTTGCTATAGTCAAGGTTAGTAGCTCTGAGAGGCATAAAAATAGAGCCAGTGATTGCAGTGTTTCAAAACAAGGCTGAAATAAATTATGAGATATGTAAGGGCTAATATATAGGTTACTTCTCTTCTTGACTGACAACATTAATATCACAGCCAGGATTGCAGTGAAAGTAGACACTTAAAATGCTGATTGAAACCATCAGGAAGAAAGAGGTATAGAAGTGTGGGATAACATTAGGAAAAGTTGTGCTTCGTGATCTACTGGATATACAGATCTGGTAAGTGATTCAGCTGTGACTGAGTTTAGAACGCATACATTTCCTTTACTTTCCTCTTTGTCACAAGCAGAGGGAGGAAGGTCTCTTCATTTCAGCCATAGGGAATGATATGAAGCGTGTTCTCCCTGAGAGGAAAAATGCAGCCTGAGTAGTATCAAAGCACTCCAAAGCTGTCATAACTAAATCCCCTCTGACACTGGCTAGAATGGAGTCTCTGTCACCGGATATCACAATTGTGTTAACTTGAATAGAGCAAACAGTGTCATTTTCAACAAAATCTGAATGTGGTATCTTTTCCCTCTCTCCCTTGATATCTGTGGAGGGCTGGGAGGAACCCCCCTGTTTCTCTTGGGGAATTGTCATTTATACGCATGTCAATTGCTGAAGCCATAACAATTTGCTTGGAAATGCTTCACTGGGCAACAGCTTTATTCCTTGTAACTGATAGTTTTCTGCAAAGGCATAGAGACAAATTTGTGACTGTATTCCAGGCAGCTTCACTGTTTAGGAGTCCTGCATGTTCATCATGTCTTTCTCCTGTCAGTTGCAAAATGCTCTAATCTGTGTTTGCTTTTAATTTTGTCATAATTTACTAGCAGTAGATAAATTAAAACATGAAGCAGTTGAGGAAGATGGCTGAGATAAGAGTTTCAAATTACTATTAAATTTGGCTTGGCAGCTGAAGTGATTAAAAGTAATCATCTTGTAACATGCCTTTATATCTCCCCTGAAGAAAGTGGCAGTGCTTGTGCTTCCTGAAACCTTAGGGTACACAAATCATAAGGAAAAAGAATGGAGAAGTATGGCTGCAGATTTTACTGGCCATTTTTCAAGTTTGAAAACAGTGAAATAAATATTGTTTTGATGCATCCAAAATGGAAGAATAACTCTTAGGTTTTTTAAATGGTAAAAGTTTTTTCTTTTTTGGAGGGAAGGTTTTGTTCCGAGGTTCCTGACTGGACTAAGTTATGTGAATGATGCTGAACTGGTGGAATACATCAATCGTGAAAAGTCAAACCAGCCATCACATTAAGCTTCCTGTATAGGTGATTTCATTTTCCTCTCCATTTTGACAAAACATTTTTTTTAGTTAACAAGAAATAATAGGGAGAACTAATTTTTGGGGAGATACGTGCCAGCGTGCTGCTTTTATACTCTACTCTTACTACCGTACTTGCAAAACCCACAGGTTTACAGTAGCCATTCTGCTAAAGAGTCATGTCTGTGTTTCGTCCTAAAGATAAATATGAATTGAATTATTGCTCCATATTTTCTTTGGGGCTGAAAAGGATGTGTTTGTGCTACTGTTCTTCTGGACTGTTTTCGCTGCTTTCTCATTTGTACTTGGCAATGTGAGCTGAAACCTTCTAGAAGATTGTTAAGATCATTAACAGATCTTGGGGATATTTTCACAGCTGTGGCCACTCTTCCTTCCATTTTTGTGTGCCTTGGCAGTGGCATGGGAGAGAAATAACGGCTTTCAATTAACAGAGAAATGCATAATCTTGTGCTCTGTGTTTATGGATTTTAAATAATTGTGTTGAAAGTTAAGAGTGTTCCGTCAACAGAAGGTATGATACCTCTGTCATGAAATGCTAGGGACTGTACCCACCATGGCAGAGTGTTGTTTAGAGAAGGCAGAGCAATGAGGGCTTAGATTTTTCTCAGTTCTCACAGTAAATCCATATCTGTTATTTTAGAAAGTTTTCAAATCGTAAAAGCTTTTTGCAAAAGGTTGTCCAGCGTCTAATAACCCCACAGTCCTGATGTCAGTGCCTACGCAAGCAGGCTTTCTGGTTTACTTTGCACTTCCCCATATACAATGCAAACAGATAGCTAATGACTGGGTAAATACAATGGGAATGTACTTTGTGCACTGTGTGTTCTGAGCTTGAGTGTTTTGGTCTTTATTTTGTTTGCCTATTTTTATATTCTTTCACAAGCACATTTTGTAATGATGGAATATTACAGAGTTTCTAGTACAGTACAGAGGAATAACACAAGGCATGTATTGTGCTCAGTCTCTTTAAATCTGAAATCTTTGCTGATGCCAATTATTTTTGGCTTTTATTCTTTTGAACTAATATAGTATGAACAGGGGTTATGTGTTACGATTCATTAGCACAAGAGTGTTCATTTAAAGAAAAAAAACCAGACAAAAATGTATTTGTCAGACTTCGACCTATCTGTTTTCCTTTCCTAACTTCTTAATTTATTTTTTAAATGAAAATCCATGAAAAGTCCAAATATGTGAAAGAAAAGACAGTGAGAGCAAAGGAGGAAGTCATTAGCTGAGAACTACTCCCAGTTGTAGTATTAACCCACGAGGATTACATTTGTATTATATAAGGAATATGATTTTCAAAACCATGAAACAAAGACATTGAAAGCAAAGTCTTGAAAACCCGTCTGATCTTGGGCTTGCTAATACAGCCCAGAACACCATTATCTGCCCTTGATGGAAGTGCCTGATGCTACCTGTCATGCAACTCATTGCCTGACAGGATTCCCAATGTCTTTTCCACAGAGCTGCTTTCCAGCCAGCTGCCCCCAGCTTGCGGTGGTGCTCAGGGTGCTTGGGTACTGGGTGCAGGACTTGTGCTCCATGAGGTGCTTGTCATTTCATTTTTCTGTGTGATGAGGTGCCTCTGAATAGCTGCTCCATGTCCCAGCTTATCAATCCTTTCCTGCCATGTTTGTCCCCCCTATATTTTTGCTATGTGTGCTCCATCCCATCCTGAAAATTGGTGATAAAGCTGTTAGTGGACACTGATCCCTGAGGAACAGGTCTACTAATTACCTGCCTATTGAATTTTGTTCTGCTGATCACCACCCTTTGAACCTGACTGATCCAGACAGTTTTTCCACCAATGTTCATTTTTGCAACTTGTGTTTCACCAGCTTGACTAAAGGAAGGCAGTTGACAGCCTTGCTGAAATCCTGGTAGAACAGTATCTACTCTTCTCCCCTGGTCCATTATCTTTGACATTTCGTGTTAGAAGGCAGTCAGGTTGATCAGGCAAGTTTTTCCTTCCCTTGTTTAATTCATGTTGACCATTCCCGAACAACTTTTGTGCTTGGACATGGCATTGAGGCCCCATGGTGGTTTTGGACATGGAATGGAGAATGATTTGCTCTATCTTTCTAGAAACTTGATATTAGGCTGACTGGCTTACAGCTGTAGATTGACATTTCTATAGATCCTGCTTGCCCTGCCTAAAAATGTGAATTAATTATATTGTTCTGCAGATCACATCCCTACTCTGTCTGATTCATATAATCATACAGGATTTGAAGAAGTCAGCTGTCATAAATCTGTGGTACCAGGGAGTCCCTCTAAGCAAAAACTCCAACCCCATGTCAACCACCTGATTTAGTTGAAAGGTCGTGCTGGGTTTTGTTTATACAGTACCCAGTGGCCTGAACAGAATGGATTGGCAGAAGTGCATGGGCTAGTCTATTCTTACATAACTAATTTTCCTAATTAATTTAGAATATTATGGTGGAAAGAAAACTAATGATAGCATTTCTGAAAAAAACCCCATTGCAACTCAATGCCTGGAAGTTATTGTGTCAATATGAAAAGCTTCAGTGACCATATGAGACTGGAATGCTTTTGCTATGTATTGTGTTAACATCTTTCACTACCTAAATTACTTCTCATCTGGTCTGTCAAGCCCAGTCATCATCAAACAGGTCAATTTGGGGTTTCTTTGAACATTCTCTTGACATAGTTTAAGATTCAAACAGTGACACTTTGAGATATTTGGAAAAGATAAGCTGAATTAATATTTTATTATTTTTGAGGGAAAGAAAGTATTTATTTTGGATGTCTGTTAGGCTTCATATCCTGCAGGGATGCATGGTTTTCAGCACTGGATTTCTCTGAAGGTTTTTTTTTGCACTGAATTCCTTTGCAACAGCTGGAATTGGGCTCAAAAAGTAGACAAATGGAACAGTGCTCAGAAGGAAATTTGGAAAATTTTCTCTCCTAGATTCCTGGTTTGTATATTGCTGGCTGATTTAGATGAAAGGGGACTTTAGTTTGAAAAGTTTGGGAACCCGTGATGTGCTTGTGTGTGAAAAATTAGCAAGAAAAGCAGCAGAGCACTGGAGCGTGGGTGTTTGTCTCATATCTAGGGTTGCTTGAACGTACTTCTCCTGATCCTTGATGCTAGATAACCCTTGACTGCTGTTGAGAAACGGCTTTTACTTTATCTCTTACTTCTTGGTGTCACATAGTTTCTGTAGAGTTATAGTGTATGAATCCATTTTATCTTCGGGATTACTGGAAGCTATCTGTGTGAGACAGAATGGTTCTGTATGGGGCAGTGGGCTGGATGTTCTGGAGAACACTTCAAATCTCCACAGTATCAAGTTATATGGCCCTGTTACATAATTAAAGATTAGGGGTTTTTTTCTTACTCTCTGTTTTTAGCATACCTTTCTTATTTTAATTTTTGCCTTTTCTCATGTTCAGCACTCTTCAGTTGTTTTAGCAGCTCTTGCAAATATTCCTGGAGGGAAAGCAATCATATGGTCTCATTTACAAGAAAATATTTTAAAATTATCTAAGGAAAACCTGCAATGGTAAACGGATTTGTTTTTAACTCAAGCCATAAAAATAATTAGAGAAGCATTTTGAAGTTGGAAGTAAACCTGTTACTGTCGTAAGATGCATTGCAGAGTAAGCAAGGGCACTCTGTAAGGGATTTTGCAGAATACAGCACAAAGTCTTTCCAGAAGTTGCAGAGGTGCAGTGGCTTAGAATGCAGAGGACATCCCTTAAACCTTGGCAGTATTGACAAGTAGCTAATTGATCTTGCTGAGACTTCTGCTCTAGGTAGGTGCTCATCAACAAATATTGTGTGGTTGTATTGAATTACTGCTTAATTGAGCTCCACTGCTCATGTAATTTACCTCCACTTGGCATCAGTGCAATCAATAAAAATGTCAACAACTGAAAATAAGTTCTTTAAACTTTGTTTTATAAAGCTTGCTAGTTTCATATACAGATGATAGCAATACATATGATCATTGTACCTCAGAGATGTATTGATTGGTATCTGATTATTTTGCAGTACTTAAAAATTCTTTAATAACAGTCAAAGAAAATGAATTTATTGAATTTATTGAATTTATTACATTTGTGACTACTGTATATTCTCATGCTGCATATATCTATGCTTGACTGGGAATGTTCTGCAAAGGCAAATGTGCTGCTTCTGTAATTGAATATTACACAATAGTTTACATTGTATTGTGAGTAGATAATTTCTTAACGCAAACTACTTCGTCAGACATTGTTTTGATTGATTAAGGTCAGATTTTAATCTTTTTTTTTTTTTTTTTTAATAGCAGCTGAAACAGGATTTTGCACAGAAGAGGATGTTTAATCTCTGCTGTATCTTATATTTGGTGCTCGGTTAGAACACGTGACTTAAACTGAAGTTAGGGAGAAGTTCCACTCTAAGAGGCAGTAGTAACAGACAGCTGAACTAAACAGAACAAACTGCATAATTTACAATAGATAATTTATGAATTCCATGTCTGGTAAGAATTACATGCTAAAAATACCTCATTTTGAGTGAGGAGTGCTAATGTAATCTCTTCAGATGATCCATAAACCTTTGATAAGACAGCACATTGTTTTCAGGAGTACTTGTTCAGTTTTATTGTTTAAAGGAGCTATGTTAATAAATTATTTGTGATTAGCACTTGAAGACACTTCGGTGTGTCCATTCAGAATCAAACAATTTATCTCCAGATAAATAATTCTTTATCAAGCTGCAGGGAAGGTTTATGTTGGATATTAGGAAACATTTTTTCGTGGAAGGATTGTCAAGCATTGGAACAGACTGCTTAGGAAAGTGGTGAAATCACCATCCCTGGCGTTATTTAAAAGATGTGTAGATGTGGCAAATTGGGACATGATTTAGAGGGGACCTGGCAATGCTACGTTAATGGTTGGACTCAATGATCTTAGAGGTCTTTTCCAACCTTATATATTCTTTGATTCTGTGAGCCTATTGATAAAATGTGGGTGAAGCAGAAGGACCAACTACCCTTGAAATACCTTTGAATATATCTACGTACCTCTAGATTGCTATAAAATAAGGATTCACACTTAAAAATCTCAGTGAGGGAAAATCTGTGAATAAGTACTGATGGTATCATAACCCAATCAAAATTACTATGTAAGGTACCATAGCATCTTTAATAAAGATCCTGCATGATCTGAGTTTCCTGCAGTTTCCCAAGTATGCAGAATCCTTAGTTTTATATGCCTAAAGCTCACCAGATTGTAGCAGCCCCTTGTAATGGTGTCTGTAAAAAGGGAGAATTAAAGGCTAAAGATATACCTCTTTTTCTGAAGACAATGGCAAAAACAGTCTCTTACCCTATAATAGCAAATATTCAATGGGAAGTTTGTAAGAGATATCAAACTGAATTTTCAAATCTCAACCTTACATTATTGTTTAAAAAGCAATAGTGTATCCTTTAAAATGTTATAATGTACATAAAGACTAAGCAGCAGTGTTACCCACAATGCAGCTGAGAAGTGTGAGGATTAAAAGGTTTTTAAAATTACTTAAATAATAATTCTCTCTTAAATAATAATTCTAATATAAGAAAATTAATTTGGTCTGTCAAAAATCTGACTTATTCAGTATAGTGCTATAGATAAAATGACATTTTACCAAGTGAAAGGAAGCAGAAATTCCTTCAAAATTTTAAGTATTACTAAGAAATATACCAACAACATTAGATTTATCAGTGTGGTGTGTTTGCTCAATGCCCAAGTTTTCAAATATCCTAAAAGAGTCACAGAAATTTGGATTTTTGTCCAAAGCAATTGCTCTAATTCTAATTCTCTCACCAATAGTACTGGAAAGAAGTAATACTGGAATTCAGAATTGAGTCCAAAAGGAGGACTGAGTTCAGGGGATTTCAGGAGCATTTGCAAAGTTCAGAATTCATAAAAAGGAGGAGATATGCAATCAAGATGGTAGTCTTTAAAATGACAGATGACATTAATTCTAGAGGACAAGTTTATGAAGCACAACAAAATAAGTGCAACTGAAGCTGTGATATAAAACTGGCATTACCCTTGACTTATTATCTTTAGTAGTGTTACAGACTGAGAGGACTGGATACATAAAAATATTCACAGATTGTATTTTAAAATGCAAGAGGACTATATCAGGGAATATATTCTTTTGTTGAAAGATATTCTTCCATTTCACTCAGGTTTTTCCACAAATATTTTGTTACATATGGCTGTAACTATGTTGACACTTTTCTGAACTTTAAATTTTTCTTCATTGCAAGCACAATTTCTAGAGAATGAGAATAAGATTAAGAATAAAACATAATTAATTGGAACTTTAAATACTTTTCTTAGGTTTTTGTTCAAGTTCATAAGATCCACGTTGCTATGTGGGTGCCAGATTTTACAAGTGAGCACATTTTACTTATCAGAAGATTTAAGAATGATCTCCTGCATTTGAACTTTTGAAAATCCTGATCTTTGCAATAATTTGCTCTAAAATGCTGTTGATGTTTTGATTTTATCATGTGCTGTAACCTCTAACTACTTACTTGGTTGGAAAAGCTGATTCAGACTTAGCAGAGCAAAGCGTTTGATCCGATTGGAACTGCTGATGGTTTTGTTTCTGTAGCTGGGAAATGGTGAGCGACTCATTACTCATTTTTCTCCTGCAAGTCTTCACCCTGGAGTATTACAGAGAGAAAATTCTTTCTCAACTCAGAAATGCTTAGCATTTATAGCAAGAGAGTTGAAAATCAGGATTTTCAGCTGCAGAGCGTCAGTATCTATGCTTTAAATTGAGGGAGGCTAGAGTTGTTAATCCCAGATAGATGCACTTACTTGATATAGCCACTGAGTGATGCCATCAAATGGTGAAGTCCTGGAGTCAGAGAAAAGATCTGATCTTTGATATAAGACAAATATATCAGAGATGTCAAATATATCAGATAAGCAGATAACCATGCTGATAAGCAAGTGTGTTACAGTGTTAAAAGCTGTTGAGCATTTCCCCACCACAGAGTATTTTTATACTTTCCATTTAACCCTCTAGTGCTCTTTGGCATGTGGAGATTTTAGTGCTGGTTCTTTGCAGTTCTTTGGCTGGATAGTTTTTAGGTATTCCTCAGTGGCTCTCTTGATTTAGGCATGTTCTATAGTGTCATCTACCAGCATAATTTATTGCACTGTATGAAAAATAAAGGTTCACCTCACTATGCAGGCAAGTATCAGGATGACCAGGGCTCACGGTAATCGTGTACTCTCTGTATGCAGTTTTGTATGCTCTTTATGGCTCAGATACATTAAATTTAGTGGTGTTAACTCTTTGCATAAAGAAAACTTAATTTTTGATTTAATTGTTGCTTGATGGGACAGTTGCCTGGGCCGGGGTGGGTGCAGGGACTGGGAAGTTTTGGTGCCATAAAAGCTCCCTCTGCAGACTCAGTGCAGAAGTCTTGGTCACACAGAATGCCTGGGGTCTGCAGTGCCTCTCTTCTTCTCAAACTGTGAGGAGGTTTTGGACAACTGGCTTAAACCAGATGCTGGCTCTAAAATAGCCAGTTGAGGTTAGAAACTGCCCACTCTCTTGGACCAATTTCAGACATTTTGTTGACAAAAACAGTTTTAAATTAAATATTTTACTGTCCAAATGCATCTTGAAGTTCTTTCAGGTAATACTCAGCTGTGGTTGCTGCCTTTTTCTTCTGGGTGGTACAATTAAAAAAAATTTATTTGGTTGCTTCTGAGTAACAAAACTAGCTTTTAGGTATCTTAAACCTGCCAAACCTGGGTGTTCAGTGTTTGCTTTGGGACTTCAGGGGCTGAATTGTACTGGACAAGGTTGGAGAGTGATCATTATGCCATCTCTGCCTGCTCAGTGGCAGGGAGGGCTCTGTGTCCCCTGGAGATGCCCCCTAACTGTGGGGCCTCCACCCTGAGGAGCTTTGCCAGCCACTGCAGTGGTGCACTTACATCTTGAAATGTGTCCTGAGGGAAGTGGAAGTTTTGGATCTAGAAGTTGCCTGGAGAATTTGCAGGTGTTTGGCACTTGAAATCAGAAATAAAAGTGGAAGAAGGCCCACAAAATTGATTTTATTGAGTGGAACAGATGGCTATTTTCAGGGCCCACTTCCAGAGCAGCAGTTGAAGCAGACTGGTCACTGTCTTTGAATGAATTAAATTACAATAAGTATAAAGCAAAATCAGTTGTTTTAGCTCTTACAGTTTTTGACCACATACTGCAAAAATGTGAATATTTGATGGCATGGATGCCTATCTTCCTTTACAGCCAAAATACCCAGGGACCTGAACTGGAGTCCTTGCCTGAGGACACAAAAACCAAACTGAGGAGTTGTTTTAAAAATGAAATGTTTCTTGCTTTAAGTCCGCAGTTTAGTGGGCTGTAACATGTTCAAGCAGGAAAGCAAGTAAAAGAAAGAGAGTTTAGTGCCTTAGCATGTTTTGTATCATTTCTTTCACAAAAAATTCAGACCTAACCCTTTGTGTTATTTATTGGTGTCACCTCTGACTGAAATCTGAGTTTTAAGTAAACATGGGAAAGCATTTCACAACTCACAGGGCTGAAATTGTTAATGTCTATGCAACTTTTTTTTTTTTTTTTTTGACAATTCTGAACCAGTCATTTTGTTTACATTGTAGAAAGAATTCAGAATAGTGATTAGTGGAAGTAATAATGAAAGAATTTAGTGTGCTTATCTATATAAATAATACTAACAATTATGAAATATGTTCCAGAGAAAATGTATGAGTTTGTTTTTATTTCAGTAATACAGTATATTTCTTTGCATACTTTGATAATAAAAATAACAGATTATCTCTAATTCTCTTTATGTATACCCCCATCTCTTATGCAAATATAATTTGCAGTGATAATTGCAAATTATCACAATTTTAAATACATATTTTTAAAGCTTAATTCTCTATAAACACAGCATAAGATGGTTGCAATCTTAGTTAATTGCTTCCATGTACTCTGATATGTAGTAACACTGCAGCTTTAGAATCTCAAAGCCATTCTCATGCCTGTTTCATGGCATGAAATTTAACAGTGAACATACATTCAGAACGTAAATACAGAATTGTTATTTTAAATAATTTCTTTCTGTACTAAATTGATATGTTTATAATGTATTACTTTCTACAAAGTTGTCAAATTTAATTCTAAAGATCAGAAAAATGTTGACCATATTAGTAATTGTCCTTTAGAAAAAAACCCATAACTTTTGATTTAAAAAACCCACTGATCGATACACTGTAAACCTTAAAAATTAGTTTTCCATACCTTAAAAATATGATAATAACTACTTTGTGATCTGTGGAACTCTGTATATTTAAGTTTTTACATTTTAACCCTTTTATATAACATGCCTAAAGGAAAAATCATTCATTCTACAGCTGTTCATAGGTTTCATAATCAAAGCCAGGTTTAAGTAATACAAGAGAAACTTAAAGGGGCTACCTTTGTATTTTTGCCAAATAATGTAATTAATTCGTTGCAAAATACATTAGAGTATAATATAATTATAAAAATGCACAAAGTTTAAGTTAAGTGCAGTCGTCTTAATTTAAAACCATTTACTGTATGTGAATAGTCTGTTAGCTGAAGTTGAAACACAAGTTTAGTTCCATGTGCTTTATAATCTGATCTCAGTCTACAAAATCTTGGGAGCAGTATAAACATATGTGTAAATGAATTGTTTTAACATTCAATTTTTATGATATAATTGCTCTGAATCATGAAACCTCAGACCTAAGATGTTCCATCAAGGGGGCAGAAATACTGGTAACAGTGATATCCAAAAAGCATACAAGAAATAGTTGATGAGGCCAAAGACAACTCACGTGGTGTTCCTGCAAAAACTTGAAGGGGAAAAAAAATGGCAGAAAACCCCACTCTTTAAATCCTGCATTATAATGTGAAAGCTTCATGCTTTTGTTGGACAGCTGAGATGGATGAATTGTATTTTAGGATTGGCCGCTGCTCTAAATGCAGTCAGACTTATACTGTTCAGTATTGCCACAGAAAAAAAGTTATCTGCAGGCCCAAGTTTCGGTAATTAAATCCTGGAAGGCCCCTTGGGTGGCTAGCATTGACTGGTGTTATTCCAGAGAAACAAGCATTGCAATTCATTTATGAAATATTCAAGTAGAAATGATGTATCTGTCCCTTTGCCTAACATAGTTTCAATATTTTTCTTCAAGATAAACTGTAAAAGATGTTCAGGCTCTTACATTTGAATACTTCTGTAAGTCATGGTTAGATCCAAGACATTAATGGTAGGAAAAGAAGACAGATGAAAATTACTGAGGACTTGGAGGAGGAATAACCAATTCCACTGGGGCTGCTAATATTTAGTCCCAGCCAATCTATTATTTCAATCAAGCAGGAAGCTAATTACATGCAACACTTCCATTCTTTAACAAAAAAACAGATAAAGTGCTTCTATTTTAAGACTGACCATGGTCTTTTTGGCCAAACACTGTTTTGTCAGAAAATGCCAATGTCAATTTTTTTGCCAGTTTTAGCAGGAGGTTTTTCAGGGAATACTAGTTCTATCTTTCCAGGTGGAATTTCTGACAAAGTTGGTGCTCTTGGTTGAAAGTTTGAGCTTCTTCCCTGGACTGTTTTCTGTTTTGTGTTCATTTATCATGTGAATGAAATGCTCATGTGAGGAGAATGAGGGATTGAGAATGAGATGAGCACCCTGGCCATGGGCAGAAGTGCCCTACTTGGGCTCCCTTCTTTGCTGCTGAATGGCACTGTGACTTTTGGGGTGCCTCAAAGAGAATGCCCCTCTTTCCAACTTTACCCCTCTCTGTGAATATTTATTATTCATGGGAATACTAAAAAAATTAGACTTGGATGTTTGTTTATTTTTTATTTGCTTGTTGTAGAATAGCTTCAGATACCTTACTTGGGGATTAGGTTCCAAACATCAGATTCTTGCTGGCCTGGACACCACCTTACATTAAGGATGCTGTTTGGCTGAGGATAGGAGATACTGAGTATGAAAAACTGGCATTGAATATTGTGTATTGTAGGTGTCACAATACACATTCTGTATATTGTAGGTGTCAATTTCAAGTCTGCATATGCATTTGTCTGAGTCAACCACAATATGTATTTATATTGATGGAATTAATATGATTATATGCTAGTAAATATATTGATAAACTTACTCTCTATTCAATCCCAAAGGGCTGAAGTGAAAGGAGACAAAATGTCTCAGAAATATGAGTTGTAACACCATGTATTGCTATGTGTTGAGTCAGAAAATTGTTCCCATTTATTCAGAATGCCTCAGGTAAGCGGTTTATGTCTAGAAGGTATTGAGAATGTTTCAGATGTGCAAGAAACCTGGTAAGAAATACACAGGAAGAAATCCACTGTTACTGAAAAATCAAATTACATCATCAATGTTGCATTACCAAGACAATTTTTGCAGCTTTTCTTTGAGAGGAATCCTACTTGGTTAAACCAAAATTGAGAAATCTACTTTCATTAGAGGCAAAATCCTCTAATTATTGTGTATTCAATCACTGTCTATATTCAGAATAAGAAGAAAAAGATTTCTTATATAAGTAAGCTTGATGGGATTATGTGAATGTGGTTATTACCATCTTTACACAAGTTATAAAAAAAAACTTTTACTGTTCTTTAAGGATAGAAATTCTGATTTAACTTCTGAGCAGGAAGCTCTGAACTTACCCCATTTTCATATGGTGTTTTGAGCTACTGAAGGGAAACGTGGTTCTAAATACTATAACAATATGTACCGATTTAAAAGTTTCTAGAAGCCAGTGGGTCTACCAAAATTATAGGAGCAACTTCAGAAATCATCTAATGAATGGCATTTTTTTCCTTTTATATGTTTGATTACCTGCAATCTTCATTCACCTGTAAAGCTGGATGTTATACCAACTTTGAATTCCAAGTAATTGAGAAACGTAGAAGATGTGAAGACCTTACACCATCTGTGTACTGACAATATATGTTCTGTATTTTATGTCCATAAAGATTTTACCACCTTTGGCAGTGGATCAGGACTAACAAGAGAGGGAAATACGGATCGATTTTTCAAGTACCATTGTCTCTTTCACTGTTATTGATGGACAGTCTTACTGGTACTACAGATTTTGTAGTGGTCTAGCTTCTGCAATAATTCCATTTAATTGTGAACATTTGTCTCATCTCTGCAACTACCTGTGTAAAGACAGCCACTGCAATGAGGTGGCATGGATTTGAATTTCATTCATAATTACTCAATTGGGATTTATCTAAAAGTTGCATCTCTAATCTATACACTACAGGCATCATTTATAGTCAATAAGGATTAACATATTCAAAGGATGATACATTTCGTTTTAGAGTAAATATCCCTATGGAGACATTTGAAAATTTTAGCAGTACCTGAGAACTAGAGATCCTGTTGATTGTTTCCCAAAATTATCTCCCTTTCAAGAACATAAATAGCTGTACCTGTTTTTTAATGATAACAAGCCAATGAATTACAAAGAGCTGCCTTTTCTTATCCCCAAGTGATTCTTTAGCTGGGGGAAAATCAGAAAGAAAGAAGTCTTGAAAACAACTGTAATCATTTAGAAAAGTTATATCAAATAATTAAGAAGACTTTCAGAAGATGTTTGAGTAAAGGAAGCCGTTGTATTCAACAAGAAAACTGCAAAGCATCAACTTGAATTTCAGCATGCTGTGGTCACTGTGCTACAGCGAATCTCAGCTCTTGATTTGTTTGGTCAGTGGGTCTTCTAGGCTGAAGTTGTTTATTAACCATTACAAGCTAAGCTTTTCTTTCTCTATATAATTTGTGGTGATCACTAAAATAAGTAGAAATGCCTTGAAAAATTATATACTGTTTAGAGAAAGATGTTTAAACCTCTATTTTTGTAGAGCATTCAAAGCAATAATGGTTTTACAGTGGATAGGAAACTTATGAAACCAACAAACCCCATGATTTCTGGAATATCCCTGAATTCATAACAGAAACAAACCAGGAAAATAATGTTATGTGTGAACTTTACTTCATGACTTTTTTTAAAAACCACAAAAGAAGACATTTGAGAACATGTTTCTTCTCTTGATCAAGAAAAAGTACAATGTCAGACACTTAAACTGGATCTTTAGCGATCTAAACCCATATCAGCAGTATCTGCATGTTTCATTCTTACAGTTAGCAGGATTGGTTGACTGTATTTCTACCATCTGACAAGTGAAAAGTTGAACCAAATACAGTGAGAAAAGCCCTATAATAACTTCTGTACTGGCTGGATTTTTTGGAATACTGATCTTCTGTCTTCATAGCTATAAATTCCCTCCTAAAAGCATGAAGTACTAATTTTCTTCTGTTATTGTGCTCTGATAAAAATGTCAGCCTGGTGTTTTTGAAACTTAATTTGTCCGTGGTTTTGCTGGGCTTTATACGGTGAGTGTACATTATGCCAGATTAACCTCACAGATTAGATCCTGACTTTACAAAATCTTGTCAGTACAAGAACTGCAGGGTATATGATGGGGGGATTGTAGAATGGTGGGGTCTCAAAAATATTACCAAGTTGTAAAGAGTAGCATTTTTTAAAGACTTGTTTAGATCTTAACACTCTTGTAGTTTCTTAGTTAACAAGCCCCAGAATTTTTAAGTCACAAAGTCAATCTGTTACTGATATAGTAAAAATTAGGATCATGTAAAGAATCAGCTTATATTGAGGGTCTCAGAAACAGAGTTTCCACGTGGCTAGAAACTACTAACTTTTTTTTTTTTTTTTNGTTGGGTGAAAAAGGAAGAGCTGGTTTATCAGTTACCTTCATTCAGCTCAGTTGTGTATCCTGCAGTTGGATAAAAAGACAAGTGTGTTTGGAGATGCCCTTATGATAGAAATAGTAAGGACTTATTTTGTTGTAGAAGACAGTGGTGGGGTGAACTAGTGTTTTTTAAAAAAGTATTGAAACCAGATGGTGTGAGTGAGGAGCTGTTAGGGTGATCAGAAGCTCTGGAGAGCCTGCTCTATGAAAATAGGTTAACAGTGCCTGCCTTCTTGCCACTACCAAAAGGAAGACTAATGGAATGTAAGTGCTGTATATAAATTTACTGGAAAAATAAACAAAGGTAATCAGTAGAAAAGTGTCTGCTAAAGTAATACTGGGGGGAAAGTATATATGAATGAATCTGAAATGAATGGCTTGAAATTAGAAAAAGGGTTTCAAGATGACCTGTCATAGAGAAGGAGTGTAGATAAAAAACCCCCAATAACCATGTTACAGCATTATCATCACAATAGAGTACAATACAGCCAAATATGATCAATTTGTGATAGAAACTGTAGCCTTCTGTGATGGCAGAGACAGGACTTCAATTCCAAGACCTTGCTAAGTTTTGTATCCTTACACTTTGTGAGAAGTTTGGGGGAAAAGCCCCAACTTTAGCTGTGCATGGCCTGGTGGCCTCATTTGTTGAGAGGAAATCAGACATATGGGCTGGTGGGCACAGAAATTTCCATGACTGAATACCTGTTGTTTAAAAATATTTTGTGGTTGCCCAGCTGGGAGAGCACATCAGTGTAAGGGCACCTAATCCCTGACTTCTGCCATTAGTAGTGGCTTTAGGTGACAGGGAACCTGACTCAAGCAGTGGTGAATTTGGTCACTAGCAAAGGAAATAAAAGCTCAGACTTTCACAGAATTCTGCATTTTGGATTCTCTCTTTATGCTTCCTGTGGTATGTCATATATCACAGTCTCTGTGATTGCAGGAGGCTAGAGTTTATGCTACTGTACAATCACAGTACTGGATACGGGATGAAACCAGAAGCCCAGTGTACACTAATTCTCAAACAATCTTGCATTAGTATAATACTGGTGAGTTGTTTTTTTTTTTTTTTTTTCCAGGGCAGATGTAAAGTAGGATCGCTGTTTAATAATTAGCTTAATAAAATCAGGCCTTGTAAATAGTAAATTAATGTCCATTTTGTACTATAGTTCTGTTTTATATTTATGATATTCTGGTTTTGTGTATTATGCTTTTAAATACCATTTGTTAGAGATAGCTAGTCCAGTAGAGTCCTGATGGATTGAGTTCTGAGAAAGTTTTATTTAGTGAATAAACTGAGAATTTCTCTCAAGTATTTATGTGAGGGAAACATTTTTTCTTTTACTGTTTAGCAGACACATAGGGGAAGAAGAAAATCTCAGTTTGAACTCTGTTGCAATTTTTCTTTTGCAATATTACCAATAGCTTATTTTTACATTTCGTTCATGGCAATTTTATGTTGAGTGCTAACTGAAACAGAAAAGAAGAAAATTATGAAAGGTGCTTTGCAGTAAATAAGAGAGCTGTGTAGGTATTTTACTTTGTTTCTTCATTAAGAAATTTCACTGTACAATTGATAACATTGGTGGAAGACAAAAGTTAGATTATATAACAGATTTATAGTTTCGACTTAAAAGCAGTAAGTTCATTAGTGGAGTGAAAATTAAAATGTGTAATTGTGTAAATGATTTTGTATAAAAGTAAAGTTCACATAACCATTTTAAGTATGAAATTTATTTAAACGATCAGTTCTAAAACATAGACCAAGTTAAATACTTGGGCTTAATCCAATAAAAACTTCAGTGAGACTCCTAGAATATACATTTGACATCTACTGTTATGTTTCTCTCTTGTGTAAAAATAATGAATTCTGTTATCCATGTTTCTATGTGTAATATTGCTGAATATATCTCAGGTCCCACACATTTCTTTTTATACATGCATTTCATCAACTCTTCAAAATCAGGGCAATGATTTTGAACTGTTTGTTCTGGCATAAACTCAGAATTTCATAGCCTCTGAAATACGTTATTCTTTGTCTTCATTTTTGGACCAGTTTTTAACTTAAGAGATATAATGCTAACTGTTTATGGTCTTATTAAACATTTTAAAATAAAAGTGTTTCATTTGCAGCCCATTTCTTGGTCTTTTGTATCAGAGTTACATTGACTATTTATAGCTACAAAAATTAATGAAGAATTAATTTCTTGTTTTCCTTTGTTTTGTTGGCGAGTTTTCAATACACTGGAATACCAATATGGCCTGTTTGAGTAGTGATTTAGGAAATGAAGTGTAGAATGATCAAAACTATAAAAAATTGCATATCTCTAGGAAAGAAGAAAAGCTAATTACTGTAAGAAATTTGGTAAAATAATTATTTCATGCTTTTTTGGTTAGCCTGTACCCAAAAGCTCAGTCTCCAATGTAATTAATTTAGTGTTTCTGAGTACTTTTTGCGTAAACCTTTTTATTAAAACCCCATTACATTTTTCTCCAACTTATTACACTTTTTCTGTAGAATAAAAATTGTATCTCTATTCTCACCAGTCAGATTTCTTAACTGTTAAGTTTGCTTTTATATGAGACAATATTTATTACTCACTTTAGCTATTCACTAGAATTCTTCTACCTGAGGGCTTGAATCATCAAGCAGCTTCTGATAAATTAAATTTATAAGTGAAATGACAGCTTGGTTAATACACCATGAAATTCCGTATATCTTTGTGTCAAGTGATCTGATAATCCCCTCCACTCTGAGCCTGTTTTGCAAAGGTGATCATGTAAAAAATTCCGGAAAGATACTAGGTAAGCCCTCACCTTTTTGACGGAGGACAGGATAGTTCCTTTGCACTTGTTTCTCCCTGGCTGCCTGGCCAAGCTGCAGGTTTGCCCTGCAGAAGGATTTGGTGGCAGTCACAGTGACAAGCACCATTCTCACTGTGCTTTCCCAAAATACAAATACTTTGATATAAAAAGGGAAATGTGCTGGTTTGAATTGTTTAATAACAGCAGCTGAAATTGCATTTCCTTTGAAGTTCATTAGTGTGTGTTGAGCGAAATACTTCTATGAGAATTTTACTGTGCCAGATACGTAGACTGACAAGGCTGTCTTTGCAAGAATCTCTCAGCTGCCTCAACAGCTGTAAAAATAAAAATACTACTCACTGACTATTAAACTCTTAGCAGCAAATCCTTCCAGTCACTTTTGGCAGCATGCTGAGCTTAACCAGAAGATGTTTTTACAAAATTCTAAAATAAGTAATTAGAATGGTAGGTGATAAATGATGATTGAAAAGTATAAAGTCTGATTATATTGGTAGCATATTTCTAGCTTTGTTATTAAAAGGTAGGAAGTAATTAGAAGTAGGTTAATCTTTACTGAAAAGCTTAACAAATGTTTGTTGTGCAGAACAACTGCTCATTCATGCAGAAAAATGACCTGTGATCTGCAAACATTTTCACGTAAGAGTAATTTTATGCAGGCGCTTTAGCTCTGTTGATTTTGCTTGGATTATTCAGCCGTGTTATTGTACGTGTAGCAGTTTGCAGGATCGTTTACTGAACTGATCAGTTAGTAATGCCAAGTAGCTAAAAAAAGCAAGAACTTTCAGATACTCATGGGCCTGGGAAATCATTTAACTCTGGGGCTTTGGACTTACTTTTAGAAAATATGTGGGTCCTGGTGCAAATATTTGTAATTGCCACTTAAGAAAGTGCACAGGAAACTTGAAATATCTTATAGAATAAAGTAATTTGTAGTGACTTTGCTGTAGGGTGGTTTGCTGCTATACAGAGGAACAACTTCTATATGAATAATTTTGTCATATTCTGCATATCTGACATAATTGCCTAGGAAAAAATACTATTTCTAGTGTTTGTAGCAAAAAGGTGGGAAGCGATCATCTAGCGGATTGCAATTAATTATCAAAAACCTGACTTGCCAAAAGACATTCTTATGGTTCACCTAAAGTAGCATATTCCATAAGATGGAATTCATTCCACATCCTCTTCAGTGTATCTGTCTTGTACGTTTATTTTGTGGAAAGGAATTGTGTTGGCTGCTGCACCTCATACCCCAAACAATGTAAATCATACATTTACTAGGAAGAACTTAATTCCTGTCTGTATGTTCTTCTGAATTGAATATATTTCAATTCTAGTCCTAGATTCTACCAGTGTCGATTTAAATGGTGTAATATTTTCATACAAAGTCTTTGACATTTTTGCATAAAACAGGACAGGTTGAAAAGAAATAAAAATTACTTTTTATTAATTTTCCTCCTTGTTGAAAAGATAATTATTTGACATAAGTAAAGTTTTGGGGTTGTTTGATTTGTGGGTTTTTTTCTGTTTGGTATTGTAAATACCTTAGGAACACAGTGCTGATTTCTTTGTGTAGTTCTGCCACCAAGACAACTCAGCCACTGACCAAGGCTTTAATTCCAACAGTTTCAAATTAATGCTCTTGCTGTGAATGTTTGTTGGAGTGGTTCTGTAGTTAACTTGATAAGGAAAATTTAACAGACTGTACCAGTTGTGTGTTGGATTATTAAAGATTGTTCTATACATTTTTGAAGCTGACTGAAATTAAATTAGACGGCAATCTTCAAGATCATGTACGAATTGATTGTTTTATAATATAATACTTTATCTTTTATACAATAAATTTGAGTTATTCTATAAATACTGTTTCATGTGATTTATTACTGTAAAGACAATATTTGCAGTTAATTGCATTTTAATGGTAACAAAGCAATGAATTACACAGAACAGACTTTTCTCCCCTAAATTTTTCTTTGTTTTATAGTTACTGAAGTTTTTTGTAATTAAAGATGCAATCTTTTAGCAATAACAAAATAAATAATTCTAGCATTAAAAATAGCTAACTATTTTTCTGTATTTGACAAGATATTAATTACATAAATTGAAAAAATTGGTAACAAATAAAACTGATCATTATTATTCTGTGCTAAGTTATAAATATATAGTCTTAAAGTGATTTGAAAAGGAGAAGAATATTCGATAGAAGAAGTTAAAAGTTTACAACATACATCTGCAGAGTTCTCTGAGGAAAAATTGCGTTACTGTTGTAACTATCAGGAAAGATCTATAAAAGTACTTTAAGATGAAAATGGCTAAGGTGCTGGAAAAAAAAGTTCCTCTGAAGAAAGAACATAATAGATCTCTCTACACATATCTCAACTTGAAAATATCTTGTGGGTGCATTGTATAGTACTTACGTAGCTCATAGCAGTGACTGTTCATCAGAATATGGCAAATTATGTTTAAAATGTGTAGCATTTGGTGCTTGCAGCTGTAATTGAAAGTAATGTACTACAGTTGAGAAACATGAAAACTGCAAATGCTTGACTTTTCTGTTACAGAGAGTTTTCAAAATAAGACATTATTTTAAAGCAGAAACCAAGGAAAAAGACATTTAATCTTTATTTAGTGTTAGCTTTATTGCATGAAATCCACATTTTATAAAATGAGGCTTGCTTGACAACGCCTTTGGAAAGCTTCTTCTGAAAATCTAAGCTATGAGTTAAAAACTAGATTTTATTGTAAATGAGATTGTCGTGTTCATTATAGCAGGTTTCATCTTATTTTTACAATAGCAGGTAATTTACAGTTGGAAATCTGTATGTGGAAGTAATAGATAATATAGATGTAACAATCACCAGTGACCTGAAATAAATTTTCTTAACTGTTTAATTTCCACTCTTTAGTTTATGGCAGTAGCATAAATCTGAATAAAAATCCAGAACAGAAAGTGAAACTCTGATGCAATAAGTTTTCCCTTTGAAAAGTTCTTCAATTAAATATGTGGGTTTTAAAATTTTATAATCTGTAGATGAGAAGGCAAAGTTCAGAATTCTAATTGACAGAACTGACCACAATTTAATTTAAGCTTTGAAACCTGTCACATGAATTCCTGAGTCTAAATTTTGTTGTTATTGTCAGCCAAAAAATGAGAACTGTTGCATGAAGAATGTTCCTTTGGTTTACCTTGTGTAATGGACTTTATGTTTAGTCTCCTTTTTATTATAATAGCTATACTACTAAAATAAATATCAAGAGTTCTATTAAACTCTTTGTATTCATGTTAGCCTTTAATATAAACTTTTTGTTTATCATCCTTCAGAAAGTAAATGCCTGTACTGAAAAAGGAGTTGTAAAATCAGTGGTCTCATGTAGTAGCCATTTGACATTCTAGTAGCTGTTAATTTTTTGGGGTACTTGTAGTGTTGCAAAATCCGAGTAGTATGGGAGAGATCCTGAGGACATAAAACTTTGCAGAAATTTTTAAAGGAAAGCTTTCTCACTTAGGAGGTTTTCTACACACAAGTCGAAATGAAAAATTAAAAAAAATATCCTGTTTGCAGATTTTAATCCATGGCAGCTAGAGGGGAAAAATGAAATAGATCTCCCCCAAAAATGGAAATAAAGAAAGTAAGACTATAATAGGGGGAAAGACTGAGTTTGAATTTATCTGATTTGCTAGCTATGCATTAAGTAGTCTCATTTACCAGTACTTACTTACCAAAGTGTTTGCATTTGAAGGTCTGTTTACTATGACTGTGGAATTGTAGAGGTTCCCTTCAGAGGAAGGACAGACTGGAGCAAAAAAACTCTTTTAACTATCTTCTTCTTGACCAGATGCCTGAAAGCACTTCCTCCAAAAAGCAGATGAGATTGCTTTATTTTTTCCATACATTGCAGACAGATGAGTAATGTTTTGTAATGGACTTTTTTTTTTTTTTTTAAATTTTTTTTTATCCTTTCTGTACAACTATATATTACAACTGTATATCTCTGTAATTGTCTGCAGTTCTCACTCAAAGAGAATTTTTAACTCAGAACCCTGATTTAGCAATGAGTATCTGAATCTCTGATAAAAGTAAAATGTACTTTTAAATAAAGCTGAAATAAATTTGGATAAAATTTTCTGTAGTAGCATACTATGGTACTTTAATCTGGGGAAATAGATTGAGTGTACCACATACTGGAGGATCTATTTCACATACAATTATGCAACATCCAGCATTTTAGCTCCTATTCTAAAAATCAAGGCCTGTGACTGTTTTAAAGCTTGTGTGATGCATTTGACTGATTGCTGTGAATTTTCAAGATCAAATTTTTACTGGGACCTGTGCTCTTAAGTTGTTTTGAAAACTCCCAACAGGTGTGTATTAAGCATCAAATGTTGAAATAGAATTATGTGACCAATTATATGCCTTTATATCCTAATATAATAATGTGTTTTCCAGAAAACTTTGAGTAAAAATCAGGCAAATGAAGGAAAGTTGGCAAAGGTCATATTGAATAACTGAGGCCAGAATTTGGCCTCTGCAGTTAGGAAGCAGAGCAAGAAGAACAGCAATTTAATGTTTTGTTGGATTTTTTTTACATTAAGAAAAAATGAGACATATTGAACTAATAACTATAGCTGTTGCTTTCATAAATACTTATTTTTCTAACAAAATACTTTTTTTTACTTTAATTGAATTTTAGAAGTTATGGATATCTTACTAATAGAGTATGACTTTTTCAAGCAGATTTTCAAAACGAAACATTTTACACTGAATCAGAAATCCCATGCCTACTACTTTACTTCCAAAACCATTTAACTTTAAAGTTTGTTTTCTAATGTCTTTCCTAGAAAGATAAGTTTGTTTAAACAGTCTGTCCTCTAGGTGGTGGTCCGTGTTGGTTACTTGAAAGCAGCACTGCAGCACTGGGAGGTTGTGGGTCAAGAATATACTTGCATGTTTTGGTGGAATGCAGCTGACTGGTGGATTGGGCAGTCAGTTCTGGGATGGTCCAAAAACTATTGCCTTGTCTTATTGGTCAGTTACAACAGGGGAATCAAGGTCTGTTTAGTATTAAAATTACCCTTGCCAGAAGGTCAGAGAATGACATCATGATCTACCTCATGGACAGATAAAGGGTTTATTACACTCCACTTCCCAGGATTTTGTACTCACGTGAATCTTTTGCTTTACAAAGAAAAGAGTGCCTGGAAATGGAGCACAGGAATATTTCTATTGTTTGCATATATGTTTTACCTCAGACCTACTCAGGTTGTGAAGTTCTCTTGGTGAATTAATGCACTGTTAAGTGTAATTGATTCTGTGTGCAATCACACAACTTCTTGGACTTTTGACTTTGGTTCATTGTCCAGAAAAAAACACTTCACAATGCTGAAGTGAAAGGTTGTAATCTCAGGGTGGTACCAGTACCTTCCATATTGCAAATATTGTGATGTATAGAAAGCACAGTAAGTAGAGTTAGGCTGCCATGGACTGCAAGGCACCGTGCATTCAAAGCAGTTCATCAGTCTGAGAAAACACTTAGCACTTGTTTGTAAAAAAGCATGGCTTTTTAACTATTTCCCTTGTGGGTCTGGTGGAAAAGGACCAGTAGATAATACTTCATCTTCCGTTTTGCTGAGCCAAGACTGGGGAAGTTGGCCAGGATTTCTCAGTTGCTGCACTCCATAAAGGAGAGACCAGGAGGAGACATGTTTCATCACTTCATTTGTCTGCTTTGGAAAGCAAATGGCTATACTAAAGATATGGGGAGAAAGGGAGCTGATGATTAGCATCAACATCAGTTTGGTCTGGCTAAGTTATTTGTACATCTACTTCTTGCAGATTTTTGTGGTCCATGCCATCATTCTGGCACTTGAGAGTAAGAAGATGGAAACTCCACTATTTACTTTGTTGTTAAAGCTGATAATGTTATATATTTACAGGTTACTTTCAAATGAATGTGGTATTTGTAGTATTTTGTACAATTCTAGGTCAAATAATGAAACTCTCACAGTCATTATCAAATCTGATATCTAAGTAGAACACAAATTGATCTGACTCAAAGGTTGGTGATATGCAAATCCATTTGATTTTCATAACTGCCTGATGCTTAGACAGAGCCTTAATAATCTAGGAGTTCAAAGAAGTTTGAATATGATGTTTCTTTATCCAACAAATAATGTGCACTCTTAGATTATATAATTTTTCTATATGTTTAAAAGTGGCACAGGAAAGAGACTCTTAATCCTTTGTTCCTAAAATATTTGTTTCTTGGCAGCAGTTGTCTGGATGTATAGCAGATGTACTAAATATAACCTGCCTATGATTGAATGCAGCACACATGTAGAGAATGAAAACGACATTAATACAAGTTGTTTTTATAATACGGACCTTTGTGCAAGAGGAAGCACTATTCTGGTTATGACTACTTATTCAGTGATATAAACAGAACTTTTGAGTTTCCAGGACTGTCAGGCTGGCAAAGTTCATTTGACCTCAATTTGTGAATCAAGACTCCCGAAAATAATGTCCTCTCTAACATTTATTCTGTATTTCTGTTAACAGGAAGAATGCTTTTTGAATTTAGAAGCTCCTATTACAAGAGTGTGTGGCTATGACACTCCCTTCCCTCACATCTTTGAGCCTTTCTACATCCCAGACAAATGGAAATGCTATGATGCTCTTAGAAAAATGATTAACTACTGAGCAGCAGTACAGGTGAGAAATAACATCTTGTACTGACAGCTTACCTGCAAGGGTTCTGACAGGATAACTGCAAGGTTTGGGGATATAGTACTACTCACTTATTTAGTTTATTTAGTTTATTTACTACTAGTTTTTTTAGTTATTTTTAGTAAGAATTGCCTCTTACAGCTTTGGGCCTGCCTTCAGTCTTACAGGTGTCTGAATATTTTTGAGTACTGCCATTGAAGTCAGTTAAAAATTACCTTGCTTAATCTGAAAGTTAAGTATCTTGAATCCTGAGAAGTGAAAAGAATATAAAGTGAAAGGAATACTTATACAGAGAATATATTTTTATCTCTATTAGAATACTCAAGAATCACTTCCTAGGCAAATCGCAGTGTTAAATTTTATAATTTTTCATTCCTCAGGATGGTCTGTAATTCTGCAAGATACAAATAACACCCAGTTTACCCTGAATATTGCCTCTGTCTTGTAAACATACACAAACCATTGGAAATACGTGAAACATCTGTAGTGTCTTACAGTTCTGTTGAAGTACTAATATACAATATTTATTATAAAAATAATTTTTCTTTATGATCTTTTATGTAATTTGATCATGCTTGAAGATTTGTGTTTGCAGAGTGCAAAGGCTGTGAAGTAATACACATTTCTGTGTTTGTTACTCGCAGTCTGTAACATCTTTTGTTTCATTATAATGTTATACTAAGTAACATTTGACTGTGGGTTGGCTGACCAGAATTTAGAATTGTACTGCGGGAGAACTTCTGTTGTATAATGACCAACGTTTTACAGTTTAAAAAAATGTGTTCACACAATGTAATCTGTGCTTTCTTTAATTGAACAAAGTAACCTGGTTTTTAAGATACAGTCTTGATAGATCTTATAAGTGGGAAATGAAAAGAAGAAAGCAACAGAATCTGTAGTGGGCAGGCAGGGGTTTTTTAGCTGTTGACACCAAAAACAGGAGGGCCAAGGTGGGCCCTATATTTGGGGTGCCATCTTCTGTCCGTTTTACCTCTACATTAAACTGTGAATTAAATTTAGAGCTATGGATAGAAGGTTACCAATACCATAATGTTAATTTCCTTTGTATAAGTAGTTACTTTCAGGAGACTTCTTGGCATTCCACTCTATTTGATTCCTTCAATAGCTGGTAGTGGAGTGCCTGTTTGGGAAATGGGATTGCTACTAGTGTTGCAATTTCTCCAAAAAATAATATTGTTCTACTTTTCTCAAAAATCGCTTGTTACTGACATACCAGAGCATTTCATAGAATCACAGGATGTGCTGAATTGGAAGGGAGCCATCAGGATCATTGGGTCCAACTCTTGGCCTTGTGGAAGGCACCCCAAGAATCCCATCATGTGCCTGAGAGTGTTGTCCAAATGCTTCTTGAACTCTGTCAGGCTTGATGCTGTGATTGCTTCTCTAAGGTTCCTGTTGTGATGCCCAGACATTCTCTGGGTGAAGAACCTTTTCCTGATGATCCAACCTAAACCTCCCCTGACTCAGCTTCGTGCTGTTTCCTTGAGTCCTGCCTTGTCATAAGAGTGAAGAGATCAGTGCCTGCCTTTCCTCTTCCCTCACAAGGAATTTGTAACTGCAGTGAGGTCTCCCCTCAGTCTCCTCCAGGCTGAACAGACCCAGTGCCCTCAGCTGCTCCTCACACAGCTTCCCCTCAAGGCCCTTCTCCATCTTCATTGCCCTCCTTTGAACACTCTCTAACAGTTCAATGTCTTTCTTACATTGTGGCACCCAAACCTGCCCCAGCACTGGAGGTGAGGCTGCCCCAGGTCAGAGCAGAGCGGGACAATCCCCTCCTTTGCCCTGGGGGGTGGTGATTTGGTTCTTAATGCACCTCATTTCCTTGGAATTAAAACTAAAGCTATTTTCTGACTTGTCATCTTTTTTGTAGAATACGTAATCAGTGCTCTCTTTTTTATAGCAGTTGTCCTTTCCTTTGACATATGGATTGAAGTAAACTTATTAAAGACTTATTTTCTTGTTTTGTTTGGCACCTCTGTAACAAAATCAAGGAATCTTACCTAAAGAGAATAGCTTGGTTGTATCTGTTCTTGAGGCGAGTTACTGAGTCATGCTAGTTAGCTTTTGATTTTGATTTGTTACTTTTCAAAGGAAACCAAAGGACCAAATACTGTTACCTCTGTAAGAAAAGGGAGACAAGCTGAGGACATTTGGTGGTTCAGAGACTTAGTTAACCCCCTGTTCCTCTATAGGATGGTACAGTGAGGGAGGTATGAGCTGATAAAATGGGTTCTGAGATTGCATCGAATTTGTGCACAATCCAGTGTTGACACTGGAAGTCCACACTAAACCTGGTCTAAAACATAGAAAAGTCATCTGCATTTATACTTATATTTCTTTCACAGGCTGGACCACACACAAATATCAAAGGAGGTTATTGGTCAGCTGAAAATGTAGATTTAGCATGTCAAGGAGCAGAGGTTTATTGGGGGTTGTCTGAAAAACAGTGTCAAGACACAGAAAACTATGCTTTCTGCTTTGTCTAACAAAACATCCAGATATTGGGGACCATAGCACCATATCTTTTGGTTGGTGTGACTGGATATTAGTGTCACAGAATGAGCTGCTCAAAGTTTTCTATGTTTTTCTATGAGAGAACATTAATGTGCCTTGTTGTAAGGCACATTTCTGGGGAATATTACCTTATTTTTCTGCCTGCTGCACATTGGTCTTACATACTTGACACAGCAGTTGCAATAGTCCTCCATTCTGCTGTCAACTCCACAGAGTTTGCCAGTAAGGTAGTGTTTCTTTTGTTTCTGAGAAATGGAAGGACTGCTTTACATTTGCTTCTTTTTGTACTCTCGGTAACATTTGTTACTTGCCATTGGTGTGGAGTGATGAGGTTATGTGTTCCAAATCATCTCAAGTAGTTCTGAGAAACAGTTTTACATTTTGTGTGGATTTGAGCACAGTCAGTCCTGGATGTTAGAGGAGTTGGGCCCCTTCATGTCCTACTGTTGGAGAGCCTGGGGAGCTAGGAGTTCCCTGTGGTGAGGAGGGGTATAGGGTTGGCTTTTGAGTGGCAGAAATGGTCAGGCTGGTGTTGTGGTTTAACCCCAGCTGGCAACTCAGCCCCACACAGTCTCTCTCATTTCCCCCAGTGGAATAGTGGGGAGAGAGCTGGAAGAGTAAAAAAAGCTGGGTGCTGTGGTTAATAATTTCTAAAGTCAGCATTATTATCTTAATGTACATTTAGTTTTGTTCAGCCTATGTTGACAGCTTCTCACACACAGGTAGTTGCTTATCTTGAGTTTGTCAGTACAGATGGATTTCCTGCGCAAAGATGGTGTTTGTTAATGTGTCCTGTATACCTCACCAGTGAGACAGGCAAGAGCAAAGTCTCCATCTTTCAGCAGCTTCTCAGTTATTAAAATTTGTAGCTATGCTTGCTATAAGAGAAATAGCTTCCAGGTAGGCAGCTGTGTTTCAGATAACTTTCCATAGTTGGAAAACAGATAAAGATTTAAAAAGCAGTGAGATTAGGATGGATATACATTTCCTGGGTAAATGGAACAGTGTCTGGCTGTTTGTTTGAGGAGGGAAAAACACCATAAAAGAAGGAACAGAAGATAGCCATGAAACCAAAGAAATTAGTGACAAAATTTATAAAATATATTCTTGTTCTCAAGTATGTTGAGAACTGACTGTAACATAGAAATAGGCAGATATTGAAGTGCTTTTCTGTTATATTTTGCAGCTTTTACTACCACATTTGCATATTCTGTTTTCTTGTCAAATTTGGAATTTTAAAGCTGTTCATTTCTAGGTTACAGTTTACCTCTGTGAGAGTATGTGTGTTCATGGAGAGCCATTGTTACTGTTACAGACTTAGTCTCTCAGCAATAATTAGTGGTGTGTTGACTCTAGGTATCATGTGCAATATTTCTAATTTCCGTGGGTCTACCCTGGCAGCTTTAAAGATGTAAAATAGTACTTAATACAAAATCAATAAAATTGGTAGTAATTTGTTTTAGTTCATACACCTTGAAGTTAAGACATTGTGAATTTAAGAAATAAGATTACCCTGGAGTGTGCTGTCTGTTTAATGTTCAGATATTACTTTCAGTCTTCAGATTTATAATCTATTTTGTCATCTTTTTCTGCAGAGAGGAGAAGAACAACAAGGAAATACAGAAGCTGCCTTCAAAACTCTTGACATCTTAAAAAGATCTTTGGAGTTTGGAATTTACATAGCAGACTTTTATTTTAACTCAGCTATCCTGATTGTTCATCTTGGCTATTCTTCAGCAAGTTCAAATTTTCCTTAATTATGAAATCAGTGGTGGGCAGGTGATTGTTACAGTAAGTACTTTCAGATGTATTTAAAGATGTTCCAGATGCTGAATGAAAATTACACATTGCTGTGCTTCACTAAGTTACATCTAGACTTCACTGTGTAAATATTAGAAGCAGAATTTTATTCAATAAAACATATTATGCTCATGTTGTCTCTTAGTTTTGCTGTTGTTTTGGAAAAACCAAAGAAGTTATTTGAATGTGACTCTATTTTCAACACAATAAACCTTAGACAGCCAGACCAGCTTGTGTGATGGAGACCTGCTTTAACTTGTGGCATCAGTGTTTTACTTGAGTGGCTTAATGCTAAATAGTCCCTAATACTGATTTCCCTTTCTTCAAGGGAAAGTCCATTTTTCTTGAGAAGGGAGGAGAGCTTTTTTTGCTTTATTGCTGTGAGTGAGAGGCTTAATTGGTACATCTTTGCTGCAATATCCTTCCTTCTAGAATTGGAGTGTGTCTGCCACTAAGCAGTTGTGCAAAAAGCAATCCCTCTTTTTGCCTGCTTTGCTTTCCATACAAAGCGATCTCGTGCTGCATTGCTTCTAAACAAATGGGAGAAGGAGTGGAGGAGGGGTTTGAGGAAATGGTTGCCGGTAGCCAGATAATCACATTTCTGTGATTATTCAGGGGGTCTTTCTGAGAGAAAAAAAGAAAACCTTTGTACACAAACCTGATCAGGACAATCCTCAAGGTGACAGCTGAAACATACCAGAGAGAAACCTGAGGAGGGTAACTTCACAGCCAGTATCAGTGGATCTATGGAAAGTGCTAAATTGTTATCTTTTTAGGTCCTACCATTTTGAGTAAGATTTTGTGTTATAGTTTGTGCATACCTTTAAAAATCCCACAACTGATAATGAAACTAGTTCTTAATGTATCCAGTCTAAATGAGATTGTTGTCAAATCATGTACATCTCCTCTAAATGCCATGTATAGAACTTGTTTATTGTCTGAAATAAGATAGATGCATTACATACTTTATATTTTTTTCTGCTGGATGGAGGCTTATTTAAGTCATATGAAGAAAAATGGTTTTAAAAATTATTTCGGTCTTTGTAGAACATCAATAGATATTTTAGTAACTGTCTCCTAAAAATGTACTATTACTGTATTTCAAAGCATTTAAAATAAATGCAATTATAGTACTGCCTTAGTAAAATGTACTTTGGTAATTAATAGCCTTAATAAAATATGCTTTGTATTTACGGTTTTCACAGAAAAAAGTGATTTCTAATTTAGTGCAAAGCTTAAGTTCAAATTGCCTGTATTGAAATATGGAATAATATATTTTTTAATAAACATGTGGAAAATATTTGCTCCTAATGTAGACTGCTACAGTCTGGTTGAGGGGCAGGTTTTGTGTTTTCGGCGATTGGTGTTGTGTTGGTTTTAATAGTATAAAAAACTGTTCCTTTCTCCTCTGTTTTGGGTAGTAGAATATTTTTCTGGCAAAGATGGGTTAATGTTCTAAAATAGGTGCTGCTCCCAAAAGCCTGCCTAGATGGCAGTATTCACTCACATAACCTGTGCTCAAGGATGGGGGGACTGTTTAATTGCATGTTACAGAAAAATGACTTACAGTGCTAAACTAGATGGGAAGGTGTGTCCTGGTACATACAAATAACTGTTTCTTATTAAGTTTCTTAATAATAAATCCAAAGACAAGTCATATTTTCTGTTTTTTAACCACTTAGGTCTCTTAATTGGATATTCTCAGATTTAACCTGGGCAATGATTGTTTCACTCTAAGTAACTCCTAAAGGAAAAATCATGTCACTGCTTGCTGATAGTCCAGAAAATTAGTAATCTATCTAGTCGTGCTCATTTAATACTAATTGCTGGAAATACTTATGGTGCAAAGTTTATTGCTGAGTCCTGAGATCTTCACTGAAAAAGGGTTGTTAAGTATTGGAACAGCCCCAGGGAAATAGGGGAGTCACCATCCCTTGAAGTTTTTAAAAGATATGTAGCTTTGAAATTAGGAATATGGTTTAGTGGTGCTGTTGGTTGTGCCAGGTTACTGGTTGAACTGGGGTGATCTTAGAGGTCTTTTCCAGCCTAAATTATTCTATGATTCTATGAAAGACCTATACAGCGTTCATGGGATCCCAGATTTATTAACTGCAGATGAAAGACTTGTATCCTCTCCTGTCATCTAGCTCAGTTAAGTCTACAGTACCGTAACAACCTCACGGTAATAAACACTGCACTGATTATATAAAAATTGGATTTAAATCATTAGAGGTATTCTTCCTCGTGGAAGTGCATGTGTTTATAAGAGGATTAGCCAGTAGTACATTCTCACTACAGTAGCCAGGAGCTTGACACAATGACCTTGTGCTCCTATGGTCTCATAATCAATTCTGAGCCCATTAATCTTTCCAGTCAGCTTTCTTGCTCCCATAGCTAAAACCTGGTGTTCCCGGTGCACTGGTGTACTGCAGAAGCTCTGTTCTAGCCACATAACTTCAGAGGCAGCAACTGAAAGGAATCCATTCAGCAAGCTGGCAGAGATTGTTATCACAGCAGCTCATGGGGTTCAGTGAGCATTATATGTTCATAACGAAATAAGCTGACACAGTCTGTAAGCTCTGCCAGATTTCAGCAGACCCGAAATAAGGATGTAATTCTTTTGTAGCTCTTTTTCAGCTTAGCTGCTCTGCAAGATACACATTGATTAGACATGGGAGAGCTACAGCTGACTTCAGTATAAAGAAGATTTTTAGAACTTGGTTCAGTTGCTTTTGCTTTGGCATCAAATACTATTTCAGACACCCTGGGGTATCCTGCATCATCTCTATGGCTCCAGCTGCTGCTCCATACATCCTATGTGGTATCTGCCAACCCTGTGTGTATCTTGGGTGCCTCAGAGCATCTCAGATAGCATAGATGCTGGTGTTCAGGCATCTAAATGGAGCCCTTTGTTTTCTGGAACTTTGAATAGCTGATGTCTGATTATTTTTCTGTGAGTTTGCCTAAAATGCAGGCACTGAGATTGGTGCGTTTTTTGGTTTTCCAAATAAATTGCTCAAATTCTCAGTATGTACATAAGGTGGGATACATGATGTTGTGTGTGAAAGCATTGTTTCCTAGGTGATGGGCTGATGCTGCACTGGACTGTTAGTTCCTCAAGGAGAGTAATTTAGAGCAAAACCCCAGCCTTGGAACTATTACCTGGCTGGAGTTGGTTGTCATAAGTCACAAGGTTTCTGATGATTATCTGAAGATAAGATGTGGGCAGGACCTGGTTCGATTTCAGCAAAGCCATGAGCGACAGAGGTGAGTTAATGGGAGATGAATCCCCTTGGTTTCCGTAGGCCCTCTGTAGGATTCAGCTCAGGATTAAGCCACCTAAATGTGTTCAGATCTCGGTGTGTATGGCTGAGAAGAGCAGTTGAGCTGGTACTAAATTCCTTTAAGGTAATCTTGACTCACTCTGCAGGCTGAACTGACGCCACTGACTGGTTGTCTCTATGGTGCCACATTAGGTACTGTAAGGTGTCCTGCCTGGCCCTCAGCTGCTTGTCTGGAAAGGTTCAGGCCTCCCATCAGTCCTTGGTCACACCTACTACTCAAGGTACATCTTTCACCATGCTTGAAGTCATCTGGGACATCATTGCTAAATGTGTGGGCAGCAGGATCTAATTCCCCAGTGGCTATGGCTGCCATGGGATCACAGCCTAAAGGTAGACATTAGATTGTTAACTTAAGATGAAATTACTCACTCCATGCTTTAGGCAGCAGGGATAAGAGCGGAGAGGAAGCACATGAAGCACATGTGGGTACTGGGGCCATACACTAAGTGGTGGAAGAAGCTGGGAGAAGATGGTCTGTCCCTCAGTCCAGCTGCTACAAGCAGCATTGGCCTATTCCATACTTAGGATCATTTAGTCATCCCCAGCCCCCTGACAGAAAGAATTAAACCTTCTGATGAAAAATACTGACTAATTTGATCAGTTGCCTATTTCCATATTTCAAGGGCAACACTGAAGCAGCCCCAGCCTTGGTTTTATGTTACTTGCTTTGAAATTGCTTTGTGATCTTTGGTGATGTTTTTAAACCCTATTTTTGTCTGCCAAAATAATTCTGCTACTCTAAGAGCAGAAACTAGTGTCTGGTCTTGCTCATGTAGGTCTGTGGCTAACTGTTCTACAACTGACAGTAATGTGCCACCAGTGTCTCATAAGGAGTCCCTGTTGACTCCTGTGTGTAATTAATTACTTTTATATGGTAATTAAATGATTCCTGTTTACTTGTCTCTGCTTGCAGCTGAGTAGTTGCTGAAAATAGAAATTGTCTGAATTGCCTGTGGTTGCTCCCTTGCAGCGTTGGTGAGCTCTGCCTTGCCGGAGCCACTGCTAGTTCCAGGCTTGAGCAGTCTCTGGCAGTTCTGAGGAAAGTGACCCGGGCTGCAGGCAAGGCTCTGCGGGTAATGAAGCTGCTGCAGCCCCTTCCCCTCTGCTGCCCTGCCAGTTTCAGCTATGCTGAGGGCCCTTGGCAGCCCCTACCCAGGGTCTGGCTGGCGAAGGATGCTGTGGGTGTGCGGAGCTGTGCCGGGATCCCGGATGCCTTTGGTTTGGCTGGGCGGGGGCAGGGGAGGTTGCAGAACCCTGCCCCTGTGAGAGCTGTGACAGCGGCACCGCTCGTGTCTGTGAGCCGGGGGACAGGCTCTGGCACGTCTGGAGCAGCGCATCCGGGCAGGTCTCGGTGGCAGCTGCACAGGGCAGATATTTCAGTGATGACTTGGGATCTGACAGGCATGATGTGACTCCGAGCTTGCCTGCATTTGCAGCGCACTGTTCCACATGCAGCTCAGCTGTCTCACACTCTTTATTTGCTACTCTAGGGGTTTGCAGGACAGGGCAAACCTAGGTATGTTTAAAATTTTTGGAGGATTTGTGCAGGAGATGCAGAGAAGGTGCCTCCAGCAGGATCCACCACTGTAACATAGTGCAACATGCTTTTCTCTAACATCCAACCTGCTGCAGGGTAGTGTCACAAGTCAAAGCAGAAGAGAAGCAGATTGAGATGTGTGTGTCACATAATAAAGTGGTTTTGGGTAATTGTTTATCCCATAAAACCTGGAAAGATCATGTCTACTGTGATGATAATGTTCTAATGCCTACTGGCTTGGCCTCAGGAATTTTCAAAGATGCCTCTCAAGAGAGCGGCGAGGCAGTGGAGGAACAAAGTGCAGCCTTGTTCAAGTGCAGCTTTGATGGTTTCATGGCATCTCTTGTAACCTACTGGTCCTGTGGTTTGTTCACAAAACAGAATTTAACTTGGGAAGGAAAGTGTGAGCAGGTTGGCATTCAAATGTTAATACATGGAGAATAGAAAGGAATAAGGACAAGCTTAGTGTAATCGCAACTTAGTCCTCTCAAATGATTTTTTGTCAGTCCCCCCACTCATCTCTTCAGTAAAGTTTTGCCCTTCCCTTTTTGCCAACAACCTAGTTACTCCTTCAACTACAACACCTAAATTTTTGAAGTAATTTTTGTCATACTATATTGTAATAAAACCAAATTTTTTACTCATTTGGTGTGTTACAGTTGAGTTAGAGGCCACTGAAGCAAGTGAATGTTGAACAGCCTTGCCATGCAGGGCTGGTCTGAAGCCCTGGCTTCCTCCTTGGTCCTTCCCTTCCTTGCCCCATGCCACAACCAACCTACAACTTTCCTGGGTGTGGGAGACTTTGCTGCCCCAGGTGGTGCAGCTGGGCCAGGCAAGATCATGGAGCGAGTACCACAGCAGTGGCGGCTGCCGCTGCTGGGTAATGAAAAGTGAGAGAGAGAAGAAATGTGAGGTGGGCGTTAGCATTTTATTGCAGGGTCATAGCCCTGCCTGTCCTCAACCAGTGACTCCAACCTCCTCAGGCTTCCCACTCCACTGCCAGTCTCAGCCTCTGTCCCATGAGAGAGGGAGCCAGCCTGGACATGGCAGACTGTGCATCTCTCCTAACCTGTGGTGCATGCAGCCAATGTGTCCCATCCCTCAGCATTCCTTCTTGTTCCTTCTCACCCAGGTGGAAGCAGTTTTGGTGACTTAGAGCAATTCATTGCTCAGCCTGTGAAACACCCACTCAGGCAGTGATCTGGGTGTTGTCATATGCACAGCTTGAGCCTTTGGGAGATGACACTTTATCTAATTAGCTTTCGACAAAGAATGTGTGATTCATCTTGTGTTACGAGCAGTGAAATCACTGAGCATTTTGCTGTCAGCATCGCTAACGGAGCCTTCGGCGTCCATAGTACTGTGGTTTAAGGGAGGGCTTGTGCAGATTTGTCAGGGTTTCTGTCATTGCTGCACCAGCTCACTCCTCTCACCTTCATCTGCCTCTGCTCTTGCAAAGCGCTTTTGTGGCAGCATAGCAACATTCATCCTGATGTTTTGGGAAGGAGGATGTTCAAGTTATTAGTACAGTTAAAATTAGCTCGGTGGAGCATAGCTGCGAAAGCAAACTGATGTTTGTGGTGTCTGTGGACATACTGAAATTAGTGAGGCTGCTCTTGAATGCATCTGGCTCCATGAGACTGAAATTCAAGGTATCTTTCCCAATGAATTTGATTAATTTAATTTTAAGGACAAGCAATTATTAGATTACAGTCATTTCCTTCCACTGTCCTAGTAACATGTCTATATCCATAGATGAAATCTTAAGGTTCTTCAACTAAGTATTAAATATGGAGCTATCTTCTAAGCAGGTTCTTTGGATTTATTTGCTTGTTTTTCAGCCAGGGGAAATAGTTAAATTCAAGTGAGATTTGTTCTTTTGTTATTTATGAGGCTCTTTAATCCTTTTGTTAATTCTGATGCTATACTGAAAAAATCTGCTAGGTAAGTGTTGCTGCAGTCCCATGCAATGAGGTGAGTTATGTCTGTGAACACTCTCCTTCACTGCCAGGGAATATAAAGACCTGGTACCCTATCTGAGTGTCCTGGTTTTGGCTGGGTTGGAGTTAATTTTCTTCACATAGTAGCTGGTACAATGCTGTATTTTGAATTGAGTACAAAAATAATGCTAACACCCTGATGCTTTGGGTTTTGCTTAGTAGTGCTTACCTTAATTCAAGGATTTTCCAGTTTGTCATGCTCTGCCACTGAGGAGACAAATGAGAAGCTGGTGGGGAGCAGGGCCAGGACAGCTGTCCCCAGCTAGCCAAAGGGATATTCCATACCATAGAATGCCATGCCCGGTATATAAACTGGAGGCAGTTAGCCAGTAGGATTGCTGCTTGGGGATGGACTGATCATCAGTCAGCAGCCAGTGACCAAGTCTGTTGTGCCTCTTGTTTCTCTTGGGTTTTATCTCTTTCTCTCCTTTCCCATACCTTTTTTTTTTTTTTTTTAATTATTATTAAGCTGTTCTTACCTCAACCTACAAGCTTTACTTTTTACTTCCCTATTCTCCTCCCCTTCTCCTCCCCACCGAGGAGGTGGAGGGGAGGAGTGAGTGGCTAAGTGGTTCTTAGTTGCTAGCTGGGTTTAAACCACAACAGTGAGAAATAAAGCCATGACTACACTGTCCTGTGTCCTGTACACCTGGAGAACAGCGCAGCTTGCTGCCTCATCACCAGGCCCTGGCCCTACCAGCCAGTGCAGCCACGGGGCTTGTGCAGGACTGACCACCCCTCAGGACAACTCTGCAGCTCAGGGAGGGTGCTGAGGGCTCTGTAGTGGCAGGAACGCCAGATGAGAAATATTCTCGTGTGTCTTTGCATGGAAATAAGTAGTTCAGGTCTGGGTCACCATCACCAGCTACACCCTGTGCTCACTGAGGCTGAACAAAATTTTGGTCTCTCTGTTGACATGCTGTGCATCCTTACTGGCCTGCGGCTGTAAGCTCACTCTGCACAATCCTGCATGCCAAGCCTGTCAGGCAGGAATATTCCAGGCTCTTATTTGCACATAAACCCTCTTTTATTTCCAGGGCCACTGAACTGTGTGGGTGGCAACCCTTTCAGCTTCCCCAGCCAGTCGTTTCCTCTGCCCACACTGAGAACCATTTAGATGTCCCTCTGCCTTGAGATAGATGTTCCTTACCTTGTAATTTGCGAGCCCCACCATGATGAGAGTGCAGCACAGGGCTTCTGAGGCAGTGTCCCAAAGCAGAGCTCAGCCATAGAGACTGAATGAGCTCAGTTGGGCCGGTCTGGGGCTATTTAAATGCTCCTGATTGGTTTGATCCAAAATTATTTGCAATGAAAATCAGCAGGGTTGGCGCCATCCACCTGGTGTATAAGTGCATGAATTTTAGGCATGGTGGAGCAGTGACTGCTGTCTGTGCATGCATGTGTTACACACACACTTGGGTGAAGAGCATACTCAAGTATGAGTATCTCAAAGGAAAAAAATCAACAGAACACTGCTCATGAGTTTTTGAGAGGCTGTATATAGTGCAGCACTTGAGCTGTGTTCCATTATTTGAAATGAGATGTTCAGAAACATCTCAGTTAAGAAACAAAAAAGTGACAAAATGTGGTGAAGACTATAAATTGTAAACTACAAAATAAGCCCACATCTTGCAACAAAAGCTGCTTTATTCAGACGAGGAAGTGCACTTAGGCATAGCTTTAAATAGCATGCATCAGAAAAACTCTCAAATTCTATATAATTTCACATAATTAAATGTAGGTATTTCATCCTACTACAATTTACTGCCTTGCCCCGGTGCCTACAATGTTGATATTCATCATAGAATGGAGCAGTTTATTTCAGTGAGAGCTAACCCACACTTGCAGAGCCCAGGTTATAATTATCCTGCTGTGAAGTGCCAGTCATGGTTCCTCTGTTGCCTGTCAGAGCTGTCGGAGCCAGCACCAGGCAGAGAGGCATCCACAGCGCAGCAGCTGCAGGTGGATCCCTGAGCAGGCTGTGGCTCTCCCCATCCTCATGTCTTCCTTCTGGACTCCTGTCTGCAAGACTCCTCAGTTTTCCTTCTTGTTTTGCTCCTCTTAGTCCCAGGGTAAATGCAGCTCTGCCTTTTGGCTGCTGAGATCTGGGGGTGTCTGGAGAAAAACATCATTTCGGGCAATATAAACAGTAGGAGAAAGTCCTGGGAACCTTTTTGTCCTGTTATCTTCAAACCACTGAGAGCCCAGTGATGATGGCTGTGAGGTGGACATATGGGCTATGGGACCAGGTCTGGTTTCTCCTAGACCTGAAAACTGTTGTGGTTTGATGCAGGACCTCACAAGGCTGGGATGTTAAGCATGAATCATAGAATCATAGAATAGTTTGGGTTGGAAGGGACCTTTAAATGTCGTTAGTCCAACTCTTCTGCCATGAGCAGGCACACTTTGAACTAGGTCAGGTTGTTTAGGGCCCAAGCCAACCTGGCCTTGAATACTTCCAGAACTGGGGCATCTACCACCTTTCTGTCAACCTGTTTCATTTCCTCATCATGATCAGAACAGAGAATTTCTTCCTAGTATCTAATTTAATTTTGCCTTCTTTCAGTTTAAAGCCATTCCCCCTTGTCCTATCACTACATGCCCTTGTAAAAAGTTCCTCTCCAGCTTTCTTGTTGCCTGCTTTAGGTCATAGAAGACCATGAGGTCTTCCAGGAATCTTATCTTCAGGCTGAGCAACTCCAACTCTCTCAGCCTGTGTTCATAGATGTGCTCCATCCCTTTCATCATCTTTGTAGCCCTTCTCTGGACTCACTCCAAAGGGCCCGTGTGTTTCCTGTGCGGGGGCCCCAGAGCTGGATACAGCGCTCCAGGTGGGGTCTCACCAGAGCAGAGCAGAGGGGCAGAATCACCTCCCTCAGCCTGCTGGTCACGCTGCTTTGAATGCAGACCAGGATACAGCTGGCTTTTTGGTTTGCAAGCCCCCGATAAAAATGACACGAGTGCAGGGGCTCCAGCTCTGTCCCACACCTGGGAAGAGCTTCCAGGCCATGAAAGAATGCAAACCTCCACAAAGGTGGTGCTGGTGTGCTCAGGGATTTGAAAGGCTGTGAGCAGAGTGCTATCAGCTTGCCCAGAGCATTGCTGTCACACTAGGAATGTCTTTCATGAGCAGTGACACAGATGTGCCTGTGCCTGCAGCATCTCTTGTTTGAGTGGCTAACAGTCAGGGCCTTGCATTGAGCAGACAGGCAAGTCCATGCCACAGTGCCAGGAGCAGGAGCAGCCACAGAGCTGTTCTCAGCCACAGAGCTGGGAACAAAAGGCTATTGTTCAGGCCAAACTGTAGTCCCTGGATTATGTGCTGTTACGGGTGAAATTCCACTGGAATATTGTGACACATACAGTGAGCAGGATGAGATCCTCACCTACTCCCCCAGCCAGCAGTCCTCTCAGGGGAAAGCACAGGAACACCAGGGAAAAGCTGAGGAGCTTCTCCTTCAGCACTGGAGCTTCTCCTTCAGCTCTGTCAGCATCATCACTTTAAAAACTACCTCATCACTTGCATTTCTAGTTGAAGTTTACCCCAGTATTTTCAGTAAACATTGTATACTGCTATATGCCTATATTATATATACTCAGCCTAGTATATGCTGTTAGACTGACTATATTTTTTGCTGTGATAGAATCTGTATGTATTACCCAAGTGCAGCTTTATTCCTTTTCTTCCCTAATCCTTGCCTATTGTTGTTTTACTTGCCTTCATTGTTGTGAAAGGGAAAAAAATGACCAAGAGGCATCTCTGGTGTTTCACGTGGAGAACATCTAAAACTGGCCAGCAATGTACTAAGTCAGTTCTCTAAAGTGGATTAGATTAACAGATCTCTGATTAAAAGGAGAAATGCTTAATTTCTGTTGGATCTGTCTGAACACAACACACCCTCACCCCCATTCTTTTCCCCATATATTTTTTTTCTTATCTAAATGGTTTTTCCTCTTCCTTTTACTTGTGTGAAAAAACCCCGAAAAACAAAAACCAAAACAACCTCAAACAAAACAAACGATTCAACAAAAAACACCAGAGCGAAAAGTGCTGATTTTCTGCCAGCATGCTATATGCCAGAAATTCACACAGGTAAGTATATTGAGAAAGAGGAATTATGGTTTAGTTTGTTTGTTGAGACCTGATTTTAGCTCCAGAGACATAAGGCAGGTCTTGTAGCAATGGTAGCTAAAAATACTTCCAGGAAGATGTAAGATTTCTGAATTGACACAATTTCTTTAACAGAAAAACCTGTTTAAACAAAGTCCTTGATTTATTTTTTTCTCAACTCCATCTCTCAGACTTGCCACCTTCAGCCTGCAGTACAGGTACAGCTAGAGATGACGAAAAACAGGCAAGAAAGTGTGGTGGGAGTTAGCTTCCATGTTTAGCCATTCCCTAAGCAACACTGGCTGGGCTTTCAAGGAGGGATTACCACATCCATACATTTTTCTTTTTACATCCTGCAGCAAACGTGTTATTACCACTGAACTGAGCTGGGCCTGCTGAGAAATGAAACTGGGCACTGCTTCTCACGCACCAGAGGAAGCCAGTGCCACCAGCCCAGCCAGGGGTTTTTGCAGCATGTCAGCTCTGGAAGCAGTGGTGGGGATGGCATGGGATGGAATGGGATGGGATGGGATGAGGATGCTCAAGCCAGGGGACCTGGTTCATTGCTCAGCCCCAAGGGAGCCTCAGCCTCCCCTTGCTCTGGCTGCCATTCCTGGAACAGGAAGGGTTACAGGGCGAAAATCAGAGCTGGTACCTTGTATTCCACGCCCTCAAGGGAAAGCTGTAGGCTGGCACCTGGACCCAAACCTACTGGCACCTTCATGGCTTAGCAGAGACAAATAACCTTTGTCAAGCCCTTTGTAAGTTTTCTACTTTGCAAGTAGTACACAGGTCAGTGGTTTGACTGCACAATTCAGCTACCAGGATTAAAGTCATGAGTGCACTACTGAACTTCGAAAATAATAATCATAATTAAACCTCCCAATTTTTTTTCTATTGTATGGGCATGCCAAAAGATACAGGAAATGCATGGATAGGTGGCATTTTCATCTTGGTATATCCTGTAAGGTTAACACGTTTGCTGAAAAGCCCTTTTTCAAGCAGTATTTATGCCAAGAATTCCCTTCTGAAGCTCACAAATATCTGAAAGTATTAAAAAAATCCGTGTTCAGTACCTGTATGGCTTCCAGTTATAATAAAGTCAGTCATGTGGCAGATATGATTGGCCTGATCTTTTGTAGCGTTTTGGGTGTGTTTACATATTTGAAGTTTTCTAATTCAAAAGAAACATGTGCAACCCCTGTGCCAGAAACATGTAGCAACCTTTTCATGCTGAAATCTTTTGAAGTATTATTTTTCACTGTGTTCTCCCACAATCCCATCTTGTCTTTCGATACAAACTGAGAAAACCAATAAATGACAGGTAAAACTGTTTTCCAGGCATGATCTTCACTGCAAGTGTTTCCTGGGTTGAGCTGTCCTGTACAAAACATGTCAGTCTTGCTCTTCAGACCTCCTTTGGCAAAATTGTGATTGTGGAGGTGTGGTGTGAGTTAACAACACCACGGCTGATCCCAGAGGGGCATCTTCTGCAATGGAGAGGCTGTGGCTTGGCCAGGCCAGAGGCACATGTGCTAACTGCAGTAACAATAATAACTGGGAATGCTTTGGGGTACCTGCTTAATTTGTGACGATGAATGCTGTTCCTGAGGAATCAGTATTGGGCTGAACATTGTTTAACATCTCTGTTGGCAGCGTGGATGCTGGGATTTTCCTAACAAGACCAAGCTATGTGGTGATGCTGACTTGCTGAAGGGATGTCATCCAGAGGGACCTTGACAGGCCCGAGAGGTGGGTCCATGTCAACCTCATGTAGTTCCATAAGGCCAAGGGCAAGATCCTGCACATGTGTAAGGCCACAAATACAGGCTGGGAAGAGAATGGACTGATGACAGCTCTTAGAAAAAGGATTTAGGAGTGTGGCTTGACAAGAATCATAGAACTGCTGATGTTGGAAAAGACCTCTAAGATCATTGAGTCCAACTATTAGCCCAACACCAGCATGTTAGCACAAAAACATTTTTCGAGGTGCTACATCCACACATTTTTTGAATACTTTTTGTGATTCCACCACTTCCCTGGGAAACTTTTTCCATTGTCTGGCCACCATTTTGGTAAATACATTTTCCCTAATATCCAACTTAAGTCTCCCCCGGCAGAACTTGAGGCCATTTCTTCTTGTTCTAGTTCTTGTTATTTAGTAGAAGAGACTGACCCCCACCTGGCTACCACCTCCTTTCAGGGAGTTTTAGAGGGTGAAAAGGTCTCCCCTGAGCCTCTTTTTTCCAGACTAAACATCCCCAGCTCCCTCAGCCATCTCTTACAAGACTTGTGTACCAGACTCTTTCCCAGCCCCACTGCCTTTCTGTGGACTTGCTCCAGCATCTCAATGTCTTTCTTGTAGTGAGGAGTCCCAAACTAAACACAGGATTTGAAGTGTGGCCTCACCTGTGCTGTGTACAATCAGTGCCCTGGTCCTGTTGGCTGTTGCTGAAAGAGGCCAGGATGCCATTGGCCTTCTTGGCCACCTGGGCACACTGAAGCTCAACATGAGCCAACAACACTCACCTGCAGCTCTAAATGCCAGCTGTATCCTGGGCTGCATCAAAAGCAATGTGGTCATCAGGATGAGGGAGGGGACTCTGCCCCTCTCTGGTGAGGCCCCACCTGGAGTGCTGCATCCAGCTCTGGGGTCTCAACAAAAGAAGGATGTGGACTTGTTGGAAAGAGTCCAGAGGGCCATGAAGATGCTCACAGGACTGGAGCACCTGTCCTGTGAAAACAGTGATAGATCTACGATTATTTAGCCTGGAGAAGAGAAGGCTCTGAGGAGGCCTTAAAGCAGCCTTTCCATACCTACAAGAGAGCTGGAGATAGCTTTTTTTCAAGGGCATGTAGTGATAAGACAAGGGGGATTGGCTTTAAGCTTAAAAAAGGTGAGTTTAGATTAGATATTGGGAAGAAATTCTTTACTGTTGGAGTGGTGAAGCACTAGAACAGGTTGCCAGGGAGGTGCTGGATGCTCTATCCCTGGAAGTGTTCAAGGCCAGGTTGGCTTGGGCCCTGAGAAACCTGATCTAGTTGAAGACCATGGTAGGGAAATTAGAACTAAATGATCTTCATGGTTCCTTCCAAACCATTCTATGGTTAATTGGAGTTTGGTCTTCAACCAGCAAGAAAAGCTTGCTTCTATGGGAAGGGGCAGTGTGTGCGAGTGGGGGCATATGGGAAACCTTCAGAGACAGGAGGTTGTCTATGACCTAAACTCGGTGACAAGAGACTCAATAAATTCCACTGGAGACCTTGGGCCAACCATGACCCATAAAGTCTTGGCAATGACCTCCTCACAGTAGCAGTAGTTTGCAGAGAGACCAGGGAAGATCATAGCACCTGGGAGATGTTAGAAGAAACAGAAAAAACAAAACTGCAGCTCTATGTCAACAGTGAACATGGTGTAAAACAGCATCCCCCAACCAGCCAGCTGTTACAAGGCAACATCAGGAGTTACACAAAGGTGGTAGTAATCACCTCTTTGGGGTTTTTGTTGTTGTTGTTGTTGTGTTTTTTGGGTGAAAGGGATGCCTCAAACAGCAGCACTGGGGTGGTTCCAGCTTTTGGCAGCAGCCCTGGGTGTGTGGGTGAGTAGACACCTTGCAGCACTTACTCCTGGCATGCAGACACAAGTGCAGCACCTGACGTGGCAGGAAGGCCTGGATAATTCTTGTTTGCTTTTCTCTGGAGAAAAAGAGCGGATGCAGCTTAACAAGAGACAGTGAAGACCAGTAGTGCTGAGAAACGCGAGAGGAAAAATCAAGGAGAGAAGCTGGCAAAAACCCTTCAACAGGTAAAACAGTAAAGCAGTGACCTATTGTTCTTCCGGGTGAAAAACAAATATGGGTGGTAAGAGTTAAAATCATCCACAGGTTCTCTTGATGTTGACATGGGAATAAGAGTTGAGAGAACATACTGGGTTATGGGTCTGAAAATGTCTGAGAGAGCTGGACCACACCAGTAAGCTATGGTAGGAAAGCTCATTAGAACAAGAAGATGCTGAAGTGGAAAGCTGGCAGGGGCCTGTGGCCAACAGGAGTCCAGAAAATGTTTGGGAAAACAAGTCAGGGATGACCAAGAGCATTGTGTCAACAAAACATTAGGAGAGACCTAAATGAGCTGAAGATCAGCTGGGAAGAAGTAGATGAAAGGACCAATGTCTGCGGTTTTGGCGATATCATCTGCTGAGTTTGTGAGTCACAGAGACCAAAACCAGATAGAAACAAGAACCGGGCAGGCAGAGTTATGGCCTGCTGGGTCTGGGAATGAACCACTAATTTATTTTGCATGTACTGTATTGCTGATTCCCTCCATGTTTGAGTTAAAAAATAGTGGGTTTTACACCCAGAAAAATGACTAACACTTGTGAGTTTAATTCATACCACTTGCATCACTGCTTCCGTGAATCTGGTGGCCATCAATTTTAGTGTACGTGGGAATCTTGGGCTGTTCCCTTGTTTTCATTTCATCTATTTACTACACTTATGGTGGGACACTGGAAGTGGTGATGAACATTGCAAAACCAGGTTGTTTTTGCTGGATCCCACTCCTTTCAGCTCCAGCTACTTTCCTTTCCCATGAAGCCACTGACTACTGCATGAAGAACTTAATGTCCCAGAGCAATAGCTGGAGAGGTGACAGCTGTCACGCACCCATGGCCACATGTGTGCACATGGCTGCATCTGCATCTGTAACCAAATGGGATGCAGCAAGTCATGGACTGTGGTTTTTTACGATGTGCTCTGTTTGCTTGGAGCCTGGCTGAGGGCAAACCTTTTCTGTCACATTCCTGAGAGTTTGGGGAAGAGTTTCGGAGGACGTTTTACAGGGTGTTACTGCAGGCCACCATGACACAGTAATTCAAATATGTGACACCGAGTATTTCTCTGTCACTAATAGCCTTGTGGTGCGTGTAGATTGGGACACCAGCATGACTGATGGATCTGGTGTTTTCCATTGCTCTTGGTGCTCATTGACTTTCAAGGGAAGGTCCCTGATGTGCTAGTTTTTTTCCTCCTGTTTGTGTAGGTAGTGGCATATCACATCTTGAAATTTCTAATAACAGCAACAACCATGGTAAGCCAGCAGTCCTGTTGGGAAGACCAGTGGAAAAAGCAGCACTGGGTTCGGTTTTTACAGCTCTAGTTGACAAATATAGGATTTCACCCAGTAGACAGAACAGAAAACCTTGCCAAAACTTTTTTTACCTATGGAAAGAGATTGGATCTGTTTTGTTCCTAAATGAAACTTTGATGCAGTCGGTTATGAGATGTTCTTATTTACTGCAGTCCCAGAAATATGAGACACGTGGTTCCTTCACACAGCATTTCAAACAGTTCATCTGAAGGGTGGCTGTTCACTAGATGAGGTAGTTTCCTTTTCAATTGTCATTCCAGAGCAATGCTAAGAATGTGGGCAAAAAATGCTGTGATGTAAAACTTGGACTGACTTCAAAATAAGTTCTAAATTTGTTTTCTGCATAATCACCTCTGTTTAGAGGTAGACATCTTTTTTCCAAAATGCTGATGGCAGCTTGGAGACCACAATACATCTCTTCACAAGTGCAGTAAGCTTCTGGCCCACACCTTCCCAGAGTCTCTCCTGTCACTTCCTTGTGCAAATCCCATCAAAGGTGCCAGTAGCTCACCAAAGAACTCCATTTTGGTTACAATTCTACAATTATACAAGAGGCACAGGATATGTACCTCTCTAAACACCCTTACTTTTTTCCATATCAAAGACACTTGTTCCCTTGTTCAGATCAAAGACACTTCTTTGTGTTAGAAGTTTCTTACATGAAGAACTAAGCTGAACAATTACAGCACTCTTGTTTGATACTTCTATCAAAGGATACCTCTGTATGCTCATTACTTTTTACTTCATGCTCTGCTGGATTTATGTTTGTTTTCTTTTAACTCCAGAAGAACAGGTAGGCTGCCACTGGATGCCCCAGGAGCTTCAGTATTCCAGTTGCTATAAAGATATTTTCTTAGTTTTGTTTTTAAATCTTCATAAAGTGCTTGTGTACATATTCCAGAAGGTTATGACAGATATTTAAAATTGGACTATGGGCTGCTGTAGAAAGTTATATTAATGAAAAAAAAGACTAATTGCCCAGCCAGGTGGATGCAGCAGGGATGGGGAGCTCCAGGGAGCTGTTTCTTATTGCATTTGTATTCCTTGGGGTAATTGCCTCTATTCTCTAGAAATAGCTCTGGGTGTCAGGCCATATGCACTTCAGAAGCACAAGACTGTCCTTTGCTATTTGCTAATTAGTCAGAAGGCTCTGATAACACTGGCTGAGGAAAAAAACAAAAGCAAGCAGGGCTGATTGTCTTGGCTGTCTTGTCCTCTTCAGTGAAACCTGCACAAGATATACAGAGATACCAACACCTGCAAGTGAAAGCCTCAGACTTGTGGGAGTCAGGTTTGAGCCTTTTCACTATTTTGGGCTCCTGTTGATAGGCAAGATAGCCAAAAGAGAGGGGCTGGATTTCCCTTTCCTTTCCATGGTGACCATGGGCGCTTTTCACAAAAGATCCCAGTGGGTGAAGCCCAGAGTGAAGTACAAAGTAGGCATGAATTTAAGTGTGCTGGTTCCAGAGCTGCTAAACACACAGCAAGCAGGGAGGTGTGAGACAGACTGGGCTCTTGTGCCTCTTGAGCAGTCACAGCAACTGAGCCCAGCCACAGGAGAGCTACAGCTGCAGGCAAAATGTGGGCTAAAAAGATCTACTCAAGTTTTAGGATGAGACAGACAACATCTTCCCCGCAGAGATGGGAAGCATTACCACTGCTGTGCAAGGATTTGTGCATGATTTTGTTTAGAAAACTGGTTCCAGCACTGATCAGCTGTGTTTTAATAAAAGATAAACTGAAACAGATGTGGTGAAAGGCTCTAAGGGTGATCAAGGCAAGGATGTCTATCTTCCACGTGGAAGCTGAGAGTCACTTCTTTGGCTTAATGATGTGAAGAAAACTGGACCTTCATGAAAAAAGTCACGTGTTGAAATCACAGTGAGAGAAAATAACTGTTTAGGTTAAATGGCAGTGTTGATTGTAGAAAAAAAAGATATGGTGATGAAGAAAATTAGCTCAGAAATGAGAAATGGTCTGTTTACCTAAGAAATGGCATCTGGCAGGATGCCAAGTCTTTCTAACAAAAGAAAGTGTCAAGTAGTTGGGATGGCTTCAGAAGGACCCTTACTATGTGTATGGAAATGTTTTTGTGACACTGGGGATAAGCCTTCACATCCCTCAGACCCTTGAACCCCCCTGGTGCAGTGACATGCCTCCTGCTGCCCACGTACTGCAGCCTTGTGGGGCACTGGAAGGGAAGTTGTACATCCCTGAGCCTCCCTGTGTATTGTAAAAGCACCAGGCTGTACCTGCTGCTAGATCCATGTTACATTTCACAGAATCACAGAATCAGTTAGGTAGGAAAAGACCTCTGAGGTCATCAAGTCCAACCTGTGACCAAACACCATCATGTCGACCATGGTACTTTGTTCCTTGTGCAGTCTCTCTTCAAACACCTCCAGGGATGGTCCCTCCACCATCTCCAGCCTATTGCAGTATCTTATCACCCTTCATGTAAAGAAATTGTTTCTAATGTCCAACCTAAACCTACCCCAGCACACATTTCATCTTGCTGGGCAGCAGAATGCCTGACTCTTTTTGTGTCTCTAGCCCTTTTTTCCTGTACTGCCATTTATCACTTGCTGTAAAGCAGAGCTGGTACAGCCAGGCTGCTTGGCAGAATGCTGGGAAAATTAATGTCTGAAAGGTGGTGAGATGTTTGGATGCTGCAGTCGTGAAGGTCATGTGAGTGTGTGAGGCTGGGATTTCAAAAGCATGGAGGAAACTCTGCTGAAAGCCAGCAACATCTTTATTCCTGTATCCCTGTGGAACTTTTGAAAATACTTCACTCTAATGGCAAAGAAAACACTCTTTTTGCCACTGCTCCTCTGAAATTTTAGTGGGAAGAAGGGAGTAGGGTATGTACTAGCTGGCATGTGACTGGCATGCACTGAGGAGTTCTCTCCCATTTCTGTAGTTTCCTGTTGTATACTAGAGAGCCTCACTCTGCCCTTTAGCATCCAACCACTTCTGCTCAGATCTTCATCCACCCATGGTCTCGCAGAGTTACTTGTGGTGCAAGCCGCTTAGAAATCTGATGCCTGTAAAAAAAATCTCAAATTCTAGTTTTTGTCCTCTGCCTCTTGGGACAGACAGTGAGTTAAAGCCTCTGCCCATTCCCAAAAAAAGCAGCAGAAGATAAAATTATTATCCTCCAGATGTTCCCTCCCTCTGGCTGGTGGTGAGTTCCACAGTAATCAGTTGGTCTAAGTTTATCTGTACAAATGTACTTTTTTGTGTCAACAGGAAGGAAAAGTGACAAGATGTTTGTGTAGTTTGGATATTGTTTCCAGGACTCCTGAGGACTACTAAAGAATCACAGATGGGCAGGAGTGGGATGACAATTACTTCAACCTGGTGATAGTCTTCAGGAGGTCACATGTTCTGTCAAACATCTATGAGGAGATTGAACTGATCACAACTCATTTTTGCTGATGGTTAGGATATATCAGGAAAGGAAAGGAACAAAGCTAAATTATTTCTGAATGAAAACCAGCAAACTAGCTGAAATGTGTTTTCAGTTAGCTGAAATAGGTAGCAGTGCACTGCAGCACCTCTTCTCCTACCCACTCCCTTGGGCTTTCTGCTGAAGCTTCCCTCTGGGAGCTAGTTAATTATTTTCACCTCACTTCTGATAGAAGAAAGATAGCCAGCTTGTGTGGCTTTGATTCCTGTCTCATTTATCTCTGCGTGTTGCATCTGTGACTTTACTGAGGTTATTTCTCAAAGAATAGGTTCTGAAGTGCTCTAAGAGTTACCCAAGCACAGGTCTAAGGAATTAATAGACTTAGAGGATCTGGTCAATATTACAACAACAACAACAAAAACACCAATTTCCTCCCAGTCAGCAGCTAATCAGTTTTATCACAGCTCATGCATTATCAGCACTTGCTTTTTGATCAAAACGTGTTTGGGCTCAGGGTTTGCCACTTCAGTTTGTCTGCTTAATTCAATTACTTCTTTGATCACTTCTGAGAGAAGTACCTTTAGATTAAATTCCCATTTAGTTTTTATTGGACAAAAGCAAAAAACTCACTTTTCCCCCTCATTTCCTGGGATTGTGGCAGCAACATGAAGTGTGTCTTTACTTGCATAGACATCAACCAGATGCCATTAATTCCTCCTGAGGCCTTTCAAATGCAAGGACAAGTGGGTCTCTTTCCCCATGAACCTCAGTTAGGTGCTGGGAAATGCAAGAGCCCCTTTCACTCCCTCTGGCATGACACACACCCTTTCTAAAGCATTAACTTGGATCCCACAACTCTGCTGCACTATTCTATTGCCATTGTGTCAGATATAACATATAACACAGGCATGCAGTCTGGAGTGACAGAGACCAGTGGACAGGTTTTATTCCTGACAGAGCTTCATAAACAGCAAAACAATGGGTTCCCTAAAGGAGCTGCAGACTCATATTTCAATATAACTCCATAAAATGAGTAGTTTATGAGTACCCAGAGAGGAAATCACATGGAATTGCAACAAATGGGATGGAGAAGATACAAGCTGCTCTCAGGCAGCTCAGGCTTCTTTCCCTCCCAGGGCATTTGACAGCACAAGACCTTTTTGCTTCCATTTGAGTATAGTTTGGGCTTATATCTGGAGGAGAGAGCTAATCAGTTGTATTTTATTCCCTTCATCAGCTTCTGGAACCCTCTGAACTGGATGGCAAGAATAACAAAGATTTTTTTTTTTTTTCAAATCTGAATGTCTGTAGTGCCTCACTAATTATTTTTAATTAGCTGTGAGACTCAAGACTAACTGTATTATGTATCTTGTTGTCTTGGTTATTGTGTCATTGTCATATTGGTGGGAATGATTTTTTATGATAAGGATATTACTGTAACACATTGATCAGTGTGGAAAGACATGCTAAATGAATTTGCAAAAATGCAACAAGATATAAGACAAGTTTAAAGAGCTAGTTCTTCACAGTCTGTCCTCAATATCATTTCTGGATGCAATCTTGCTTTTCCTAAGATGTGTGAAAACAAACAAGGAAAACTAACAGGAAAGAAAGAGCACCAATTTTAACTATTAGAAGCATTAATCCCACCTATTAATGCACAGTTGAATGAAACCATGGCTTTGTAGAGCAGCTATGTTCTGTTCAACAGCAAGGAAATGTTAATTAAATCTCATTTAATCTCAGCCTGACATGACAGTCCAGAGTGCCCTCACCATGCCTCCAGCCCAGATGAAGAGTTCTGAGTGCACCTCCACATTCTCTAACTCTTGGTTGCCCAAAACATTGCTGTACCCTTTGACATCTCCTTCTTACATCTCTCTGCCTTCTCATATCTCTACCCAGAGGTTCTGGTGCTTAGCTAAACCCTTTCCACAGCTCTGACCCCTTCCCAGGCTCTGAAACAACACCTCAGAAACTGGTCTGTGTCAAAAAGCCAATATGGAAGGCTTTTTTTCTGCTGGGTATTTTATTTCTTAGTGATGGTCTGTAAGCCTCATTTTAGCTTGACCTCAGGTAAACTCCAGAGCTGTAGGCAGGATTTGGCATGGTTGAACATAGTACTTTTCTTCTACTTTCAGCTTGCAGCCCTCAGCATTTCTATGGTAAGTTGCTTCTGTCTATCTTAGTTCATGTTTAATATAGAATATACTTAAGAAATGTGGAAGAGCATCAAGCTGTAAAATAGTCCTTAAGTGAGTCATGAGGCCCAAATAGTTCTGCTGGAAAACCAGGAGCATTTCCCAGGCCTCACCCTCTCCATGACCACCCACATTTCTTGTGCACTTCCAGTTCCTACCTACCCCACTCTGGAAATGGAGCCGCTGGAAAATCCTGTTCTGTGAGGTGTGCTGAGGTCATAAGCGTGGCCTCACCAGGTTTCATACAACCCTTATGATTTAAGGGATATTTCACATCACTAAATTCTTTTGTATGTTGAAGGACTTTTCAATCCACTCCTGTTCTCTACTGAACTGGGGTCACAAGTGCTCATTGCTGAGTCACATCCAGCTGTAACCCACCTGCACCCACCTGCACCTCAGGAGAGGTGCTCTCAATCCTTTCATTTCCCAGACTGTGTTGGTACTGGGGGTACTGCAGCATTTGGCACTTGACCCTATTAAACCTCATGAGATTCACACAGGCCCACTGCTCAAGCTTGTCTAGGTCCCTCTGGATGGCATCCAATCCTTCAGGTGTTTCAACCACGCCACTCAGCTTGGTGACATCTACAAATGTGCTGAGGGTGCACTTGATACCTTCATCTACATCACTAATAAAGATAAATAATGCTGGTCTCAGCACAGATCCCTGAGGGACACTACCTGCCACTGATGTCCATCTGGACATTGAGCCACTTATCACAGCCCTCTGGATGTGACTATCCAATCGATTTCTTATTTATCAAATCATCCACTCATCCAATCCATCTTTCTCAAATTTAGCAAGAAGGATGTTTGTGGGGAACTGTGTCAAAGGCCTGACAGAAGTCCAGATAGATGACATCTATAGCTCTTCCCTTATCCACTGAGGCAGTCATTACATCACAGAGTTGGCCAGGCAGGACTTGCCCTTGGTGAAGCTGTGCTGGTTGTCACAGATCATATCCTTGTCTTGTGAGCCTTAGCACAGCCTTAGCCCAGCTTCCAGGAGGATTTATCTGTTCCATGATCTTCCCAGGCACAGGCGTGAGGTTGAAAGGTTGGCAGTGCCCAAGGTCCTCCTTTCTGCCCTTTTGAAACAAGGGGGGAAATATTTCCCTTTCTCCAGTCACCAGGGGGTTTATCTGACTGCCATGAGTTTTTGAATATCATGAAGAGTGGCGTGGCAACTACATCAGCCTATTCCCTTGGGACTCTGGAGTGCATCTCATTAGGCCCCATAGACTTATGTATGTTCGGGTTCCTCACATGGTCATGAGCCCAACCTTCTCCTACAGTGGGAAGGACTGTGCTTCCTCAGTACCCATCTTGCATTCCACCCACTTGAGAGGAGTGAAGAGAGGCTGACAGTGAGCACTGAGGCAAACCCATCATTGAGTACCTCAGGCTTCTCCTCACTCATGGTTGCCAGTTTGCCAGCCGTGTTTATCGGGGCAGTACACTTTCTTTGATTTTCCTCTTCTGGTTAACAGGTAGAACTAATTACTAGTTTACTGTAGAAGCCATTCCTGTTGTGTCCCTTTCCAGGTTCAGCTCCAGCTTTGCCTTGACCTTCCTCACCCACTCTATTACCTGGCTCAAGGAGTTATCCTCCATGCATTCCAGGATTCTTCCGGTTTGCCTACAGCTCACTGTGCTACATGTCCAGCAGATGCTGGGGTGGCTGAAGTCCCCCAGAAGGACAGGAGCCTAGTTTCTTGCAGGTCTATCTAAAAGTAAGACATATATTTCTTCAAATTACTAATTTACTAAATTACTAAAATCTACATTTTATAATTAACTCTGCAGAAATGCAGTGTATAACTGGCATTGTCTAAAAATATAGTTTAAAAATTATTTTTAGTTTGAAAAATTGGAAAACATTGTATAGCTAAATGAAGAGTTGCAAAACATTCTTTTTTCTGGAAAGAACTTTTCCTGACATTTATGCATGTTCATATAATTTATTATTGAGTTATGGCAATTTAGAAGTTTGTACTTACATGGTAATAAAAGATACTTTATCTTCCATTTAAAGATATCACCAGAAAATCATACTGACACATTTATGGTTTTTAGCTCCAGGTTCAAGTTGTTGAAGAAATATCAAATATATGTTTTGAACATGATTTATATCCTGTTTTCCTTTTCATAAGCTGTCCACTATCCCTCCATCAGACTTGATGATGTTACATAAATTATGTTAAAGGCTGTAGTGGCATTGTTAGCATTGCAACTTGACTCCACAAAAAGAGTTGTGACTCTTTTCTGTGTGTTTAAAAAATAGAGTTACAGTTACTACAGGCAGCAAGAGAAATCTATAACTTCTGCATCGACAGGAAGCTCAGCAGCAGTGGAGCCTATGTGCTTGATGGTTTAGGGGAGTTTACTGCAGCTACAGTGTGTTCTGAGCAGAGTCAGAGCAGCTCCTGTGATACCTCAGTGCTGTCATTGCCACCAGGGAAATCTGACATTTTAGTAATTTTCTCACTGATTTTTCTAATCCTACCTCTAATGTCAATAAAAGGTAGGTTTGCTGTGGGAGATGTCTCTGTGGTTATATGCTGTCAGTAGGAAGGAAATGGACAGTGTTTTGCCCCCTGTGCCCATTCCTTCATCCCCTGTCTCCTGTTCTGGGTCTCAAAGGAGGAGCCAGGATTTGGGGTCTGCCTATCAGGGGAAGGAATGTTGCAAGCGTCCCCTCCAGAGCTTGCCTTTTGGGGAGGTGTTTATCCCACTCAAACTCATTGCACATTTACAAACCTGGTCTTCATGAGTTAGGGCAAAGGCTCACTACCCTACTGAACTTTCTGAAAGTGGTGGACTATTTATTGCATTTAATTTTGCTAACATGTTGTGTGGGTAATTAACTCGTTAACTTTTGTTTCATTTCTGTTTCTGAATAAAATAAGCTTGTAGGCATCAGTAGATGTTTTGTGAAGCTGCCACTGTTTTGGGCACGGAGGGATAAATCAAAACATCTGGCTGGGCTGGTGTTTTGAGGAGCTGCTGCACGACTGAGTATTTTTCAAGATGAAAAGAAGTGATAGATAGAGGACATGGCAAAGTGTTGTGAGTTTGTGACACTGTGATTACCACGGGCAGTGTCACCCAGGGCTGGAGGCCTGGCCCCAGGGGAGACAGTCAGTGCTTTAGTGATAACCATGAGGATGCCAGGTCAGGACTGAGATATGTGTTTGTGCAGTGTCACAAAGGGAATCAGACTGGGAATCTCTGCAAAGTCTCTCAAAGCCATCTTTCCAAATCAAGGAACCAATGTAGATTTCAAGCCAAATTCAGTCCAATTTTTCCCTTTCTCTAAACAGGACAAGAATACCTGAAGAAAGTATGTTATAAAATTAGCACTGTCAACATTGTGTTGAAAGGAGAAATATCCCATTAATTCCTATTTATAGGAATAATGACTACATTGTTGCAAAATGGAAATGTCATTACCATGTTGGTGTATTTACTAGAATACAGTGTGCAATTTATCCGTGGCATGAAGAAAATAAAAACCCTTTATAGGCAGATACCATTACCACACACCTTCTTTGCTGCTTTTAGTTAAAGCAGAGCTTTTGGCTATTTAGGAAGGTCTTTACTGAGCCAAATTCCAGGGGTCATGGCTATTTACCCGGTTGTCACTCTTTTAGCTGCACATACACTCAGCTGCTGTGGCACTTGTTCCTCTTGCTTGTAAATATGTTCCTCTTGGTGATATTTTCATGTGTAAGCTGGGAAACAGCAGGCATCTAAACTTTGATTACATTTATGAACGTATTGCTGCTGTCAGAGTGATACTCCAGAAATGCCCTCTCTTTGCCCTGATAATTTCATTGTGCTTATGTTTCTTACTGGTACCTTCAATTACTTCACTTCACTTCACTTCACTTCTTCACTTCACTTTTCTTCAGTTATAGATGTGTTTGCTTGAAAATATACTCAAAGATATCACTACTGCTTAGTTAAATATATAATAACCAAACATTCCTATAAAACTGAGCTTTAATTCTTGGTCTGATGAACCTTAAAAGTGCATTTTATGAACACAGTCTAGACAGTCAACTGATATTAAAAATCTTCATCTGAGGAAATATTGGCTGCATCCATGTCCATAGGGCTGCCATGGGCTGCACTTTGTGGCGGTGAAGAGGAGTGAGTTTGAAGCCAAGCTGAGACAAAGGGCTTGTGTAGCATTTGCCCAGGGACAAAGGGTGCAGGGACATCTGTCCAACATCCCTGCCTGTGGCTCCAAAGTGGAGCCAGTCTCACAAGGCTCAGCCCAGAGCTGCTATTGCTCCTCAGAGCAGAGCTGTGCCGTGGTGTAATGGGAAAGATGAAGTACAGGAAAACATGAGGGAATGGTTCTTAGCACAGCTCTCTCTCAAGACATTTGTTTGTGACGTGTCTACATAAAACCTCATCTCTCTCATTTGAATCCCTGCTATACTTTCAATTGCAGCCTCGACCATTGTGAGCATGTAGTTAGGGAAAAAAAAAAAGGGTTTTAATCAGGATATCCTGAGAATGTGCTTATTAGTACAAATGTTTGGATCAGGGTAGTTTAATCCTTCACAGGATAATTAGACATTCGCATTCTCACAGTTTTGTTGGAAGAAAACCACGAGGCACAGAAGGGTCTCAGCAGCTCCTCAGTAGTACATCTCTGTCCAGAAGAAATCTGCCTTTACCCAGTGAAGCCTTCATGTCTTCAGCACAAGCTGCCTTTCCTAACCCCATGGGGGATTTCAACACTGTTCCTGTGTGTGCATCGTGTGGCTGTGGCTGAAGGGCAGTGGCTGTCAGCACAGGCAGTGGGACAGAGCAGAGAGGCATTTAGGTATCTGTGAAATTCATGCAAAGGACTGTAGTGCTCTGATTAAATTTAACTTTACTTGCACTGCCATCAACAACCCTGCTTTGTACAGCATTGGTTAAACTCAGAAATGAGCTCCCCTTTGGAAGTGGCCAGCAAATCAAAAAAGTGCTGTCCCCCACACACAGTCCCATCACATCTCCAGTGAGATGTTAATGGATGGCAGAGCAAAGGGCTGGCTGGGCCACTGCTCAAAAAAGGAGAGAAACCATATGTGTCAGAGGACACATTTTCTTGGCAACATGGTTAAGGGCTAATATCTAAAATAATAAATCATGGCTATCTGTGTATAAATAATAAATTTAATAAATCAGCACTGTCTGCAAAGTGCTTGTACAGTGTCAGAGGATAAACTCTGAACTTTTCCAAAGCTGGTGCCAAATGTGTAACACCTCTAAACAGTGAAGGAAGTTTTATGCCAGCAGGGCTCAGGAGCCAGGATACCTGTGTGGGGATGTGGGTGCCTGGGGGCAGGTGCCCCCTCCTTGACTGTGCTCAGTGTGCAGCACAGGCTATCATCTCCAGGCACAGCAAAAGCAGCAGGTGGGCAAAGGGGAAACCCCAAAGAACACAAAATATCTGCTCTGTCCTGTCCTAGGTGTCTGTGCCGGCTATAAGGTGATTTGCTGCACAGCTGCAGGATGTTTACAGTAAGCTGAGTCAGCCTTCAAGCTCCACCTCTAAAGGGATTTCAGTCACCTACTTCACAAGAAGGCATTTTAAATTTAGGTACCTTAACCTTGAACTACTTCCTGGCCTAAGTATTCCTTGTAGGAAGAATACCGGCTTCTTGAAAGTGAGATTTTATTCCCACTCTCTTTAAAATGCCTTTGAGTTCATGCAGAGGTGAAGTCAAGTAGCAATCAAATAAAGCCCAGCAGGGAGAAAAATTGTCATGAACAATGACTTCTAATGACTGCCTGTAACCAAGTAATTTAGCCTGTCTGAGCAGAGCAGTTCCTTTAAAACTTTCCAGTGTGTCTGTCCAAGGCTCGTTTTGCAAGGAGAGAGAACAGAAGTAAAGGAGCCTTTAAACATTTTGAAAAAAGCCAGTGAGGGTTTCTAAGCTGCTGAAAATGTGAGGTTAGAGGAAGGGAATGGTAGTTTTTAGGCTACAAGGAGAAAACAAAGTACTGGATTTCCTCAAGCAGTGGGCACCTGCACTGATTTTGACTGGAACTGCACCACAGAATTTGCATCTCTCCAGGGCTGCTGTTTCTATGCCATGTGAATTCTGGTGGAGAGTCGTGCTTCTGTGTAGGCTGCTGGCAGATTGCAACAAGTGAGAATTACCAATGCTGTGCTGCAGAGAGGGTGAAGTAACCCCACGGCATCCCTTCTGTTGGGGAACCATGTCCCTCAGTCATATGGAACTGGGACCATTTCTGGCTTCTGCTAGCTGCACGTTAGGTGTGCATTTCCTTTATCACTTCGTGTTTAGGGTCCTTAAACACAAAAATCACAGCAATAGCCACATATAACAATGACGAGTGTTTTTGAAGAGCTTATACTGCAATTGCAGATAGGACACAACAAGAGCAGAAACATGGGAGGAAGGGTGAGGGTGGAGATTATGGCAATAAATTCCTGCAGTTACCTGGTTTGGGCAGGTGTGGGGAGGGCCCTTCTCTCTTCCCTTCTGGCAGCAGTGACTGCTGCTGTGATTAATCCCCTCAATGGAGTCTTTCTCCTCTGCTTTGGATGACAGCCTACCTCCCCACAGCACCACCTTCAGAAGCTCTCACACCTCTCTGGATCTGTAGTTCTGTACCCTGAAGGTACCTATTTCACCTGAATCACCTGAGTACTGGAGGTGATGTACTGAGCAGTATGTCTTACACCTGCCTTTAACTCAGATTTTATGAAATGTCTTCACTGTAACTTTCTGATTTAGTTACAATGTAAATTACTTTTTCTTAGCTAAACCTTGCCTTGTAACTATTTTTTTTTCCCCCAGCAAGGAGAATCTGCATTCCTAAGAACAGTGAAGCTCCAGGGCTGCATGTTAGCTCTGCTTACAGCCAGCAAAACACAGCTCTCCCAGGACAGCTGGGTGTGACTGTGCATGTCCCTGGCTGCTGGGGACCTCAGCATGTTGGCTCAGCACCACTGCTCAGCACAGCATGGCTGGAAGCAGCAGCGGCATTTATTGTGGCATCATTCCAAATGCCTGCCCAGCAAAGCCCAGCCTAAGGCACCCCTCTTTGACAGAGCCCCACTGTGGTGGTCCTTCCCCCACCATTGCTTCTTTAGTGTTGCAATGGCTGCTCTTCACTGCCTGACCTCACATCCCTCACTGCAGGACAAAACCCAGACAAAAATATCACCTTGTTCGTACATAATAAAAAAGTCATTTTCACCCCAAACCAGGACTAGTCTTGCTCTGAAGCTGGCTTGCTCTCAATGGAAAATGGGCCTGATACTGCTTTAACAAAATGTGCAGAAGTGAACCCATTTGTTTATACTGAGCTAGGAAAATCCCTTCACTTTGCTGTAGTTACAAATGCTTTTCACACTACTGTTCAGGACTTCTGCTTTTTATGTCTGGCCTAAAAGACTGCTCTCTCCAGCCATCGAGGACTTATTAACCCCATTTATGGGAAATGGTTGTGCGCTGACTCAGAGGGAAGAATGACACTTATTGAATCACCAGCACTAGCATCCCATGGGTTTTCCTTGGAGGCCTCTCAACTAAATATTAGCTAGGAAAACACAGGGCCATAGGGACAGCCGCCCCAGCTGCAGCCAGTGGCTCACCTATCATCGTTCTGTCCACACAAACATGCCTGTAGCCATGCTCTGCCTTGGCACGGGGTCAGGCACCGCAGCCTTGCATCCAAAGCTCGTGTTTCCCTGCGTATTAATTCTTTCCAAGCGGTGGATGATGTTCTGTCCTCAGCAGCAACCGGCCTCTTGCTCTCTGACAGCAAATTTGGATGCTTCCAGGCAGTGCTCTCTGCCTCTCCCCCACCCCAGCTCTGGCTCTGGCAGGGGCAGGGGGCTGCAACAGCAGCAAACAGAACATCCCTGCACCTCGCATCCCAGGCTTTTCCCTTTGGGCGTGATGCTCCCCAAACCTGTCCTTCCAGCACAGGTCTTGGTGCAGCACCTCATTGTTCCTTTCCCTCTCCATCCTTTCTCCTCTCTTTTGAGGAGGTGAGTTTTGGCATTGCAGAGTCAGGGAAGAGGAGGAGGAGAGCTCAGGAGAGCAAAGTGCTGCAAGCAAAGCTGGGCCTCTGGGCACCTGAGGCCGCAGAAGGCACTGGCATAGTGACTGGCAGCACTGCAGGAGCCATTATGCGCTGAATTGGCTTCATATCTGATTGATCTGTGCAAGTCATGACCAAGAGAGGATCATGGTGTGTCTCTAGCTCCTTGACATCCTCACTTCTTTCTGAACTGCCAGGAGCTGAGGTGGTCCATCTGGCTCAGAGTTCAACCTCTGGCTCAAGTCTGGAATAAGAGACTTTTTCATGTGGAAACCAGCCCTTTACACCAACAGAAGGGGTAAATCTGCCTAGACAGGATGACTAGATGCAGAAGTGGGTGCCAAAATAGATATTTATCAATAATTGTGATGAGAAGATAATGTTTTGCTTAATCTGAGACCACAAAATGGTATTATGTTGATCTAAAGGATGTTATTTTCTTGAATTTTTAAAGTGAACGATTCTTCTTTTAAAAAAACCTGTCTTTGCTATCAACTTAAGTGTGTCTAGAAGTTCATTTTCTGCTGTGTAATAAAAAAGGCTTGTATTTGTTCTTGCACAGATGCCTTTTTAAAATTTCCAAGAAAGCTGAAAAGGTTTGACACAGAAGGTATTTCAAGTGGTCTGGATATATCCATTGCAGTCTGTAAATTAGATTTTGCATTTGTTGTTGCACCTGAGTGTGTTTTAAAGTACAGACAGCAGTATAAAAGGTATTCAGATTAAACAAAGACAGCACTCCTTTTCTGTCTGTGTGTAAAGGCAAAAGAGAAATGGAGAAAAGCCATCAATCACCACACTAAACAGGTTGTGAAAGCTGCTCAGATCTTTGCCTAGATCATAATTACATCCCAAATCAGGTTAAAATATCACCAAGAACACAAGTCAGGAGTGCAGAAGGACACTATGTGCCCGAAGTGTGTCAGCCAGCAATGAATCAATTCAGCAGCATCTGCCAGCCTCAGCAGGAGATTTCAATGTGTGGTCAATAAAAGCTTGATCCAAGCCAAGGTCCCTGATGCAGCTGGCACTCCACTTGTGTGCTGTAAGAATCTTTGAACCTGGCCTCTGTTATGTCACCAAATTTCTGGCCAGGTCAGACACTTCATGGCTGCCCCCTCCCAAATGGAGTTTATTCTGACTGAGCAGTTTCATGTGCAGAAGTGATGGTCATTCTTCCTTTGCTTTACAAACCACTGCATAGTTCTGGCAATACAAAATGACTTTCCAGTGCTGCCTAAACCTGGACACACTTCAGTGGTGTGTGAGGCTCCTTAGTACTCTCTCTTAGCAGGTGCCTTTCTTAGACATAAACAAATTTGTTGAATTTTAACAATTTTTTTTCTGGCATTTTCCATGCTTGGCATTGGCCTCAAGATTTTTGATCACTTTTTTTTTTTTTCTTTGGTTTTTATAGGAAGGTGACAGAAAAACTTGAAATTTCAACATTTTTATATGATTCCTGGGCAATCATTTCTAGACAGGAGGATAGAGAAAAATATACTGATTTACTGGGGTGAAATTTTGCTCCCTTTCCCCTGAGTGAATGCCATGCTTTTGAGATGGTGGCAGGGGTACAGCCTGAGTGAGAGGCAGGCCAGGAAGAGAGACAGAGGCTGGAAGGAGGAAGAGTGCTGAGTTCCAGCTCTGGGCTGCCATATGGATCAAGGTCTAAGCACCTTGGCAAACCCTGGTCTCATGGACCCTATGAGGCTGGGGAACACACATTTATGTTTTTCTAGAAGGACTGGGTCCAGTTGTACTGCAGAACCCTTTGCTGTCTGCATTTTACAGCCTTTTCTCCCTATCCCGTCTTTGAATAGCGTATTCATAGATGCTAAGCTCTCTCAAGCCAACAGCAGTGTTTTCATTGATTTAACATAGCCAAGGTTTCAAGCCAGTTCCAAAAATTAAACAAGTGATGATTTTGTCTCAGTTCAACAGGGGCTAAACCATAGCATTGGGAATATTCCTCTCCCCTCTCCCTCAGGACTGGAGGTTTCAGCATATGTTGTGTGAAGTTTAAATCAGACAAATATTACTAAAATCCTGTTGTGTTGGCTGTTGCTGTAGAATGATAAGTTTTGGGTATGTAAATCACAGTAAGAGAGGGTTTATTCTTGGCTTCAGAAACCTTATGTGCTTGTGGTCCTCTTTGCAAATATCTGTCACAGGGGATGAAGCAAAGGCTGTTTCACAGGGCAAACTTTCATTGAGCTGAGGAGTGAAGCAGCAGTTTCAGGTCTGGAACAGGTTAAGGAAAAGCTGTTCACCAAGAAGCCCTGGTTATGGTGATGTGTTCTCTCTTTGGTGACTTCTTTTGCTTTGTTTTTTCTATTTTATGTTTCTCCAGAGTACCGAGGTCTGGCTGCTGGGCTGGATTCATGAATACCCTGAGATTGTGCAGCAAATCCAACTGGCTTTGCTGCCTGACTGAGGCATTCCTTGTCTTTTCATTGCACAAAGCTGACAGGCCATCTTATCTCCTGGCCACCTCAACTCCTGTCCATCTCTTCAGCACCTTATCAGGGATCTTGATGTGATTTTCCATCTGTTTAGTATAACATAGTACACTACCATAGGTATAACATAATTTCTGTTATGAACAGATCTTTTCTATGATTTGTTTTTCTACCCTTTGTAAAAGTCTTGTCTGTCATTCACTTCAAGCCCTTTCCCACCTTCTGCATTCATTTTACTTGTAATTTCTTGAAGAAGGAAATAAATTAATTGAAGTTTCCAGATTTAATAAAGATATTTAGGTGATTTGTGATGACTTGGGTATACAGGAGATCACACTGAAGTCTCATTTGGATGTACTTTTAATGAAAGTGTCCAAATAAAGAGAACCTAGGCCAGCAGGGAAGGGTTGCCTAAGCAGGTAAGAACAGCCACATGGGGTCTTACTCCTTTTTCAGGCTGGAGCCCCTGCTGGCCCAGCAGGACCAAACTCATGTGTGCTTTAGCTGAACATATTGCAGAACAGACTCCTGCAGCTGAATGACCTAATGTGCAAAGAAACATTTTCATTTATCTAGCTTCAGCCCACCCCTTTCTCCTCTCAGCTGATGCCCCTCAGTTCATGTACTGGAAGAGATTGTGAAAAGTATGGGAAAAAAATAATCAGCAAATATTGTGAATGTTTAAACATAGAAGAGTTAACATTCTGTTTTACTGAATTTTTGATAACAATATCAGTTTCAGCAACATTCCCAGAAGCATGAACACATCTTAAGAATGCTCTGATTTCAAGAAGTTAGTGAGATGATGTCTACCACAGAAACAGATCTCGGTTATTTTGCTTATGGCCAGTGCCTGTTGAACCTCAGTGTGCCTGTGGACTGAGGGCCTGCAGGCAGGAAATCCCCTTGGCTCTTGTTTGATCCTTTCCCTTTACTGCATCACATCTCCTGCTGAAGTGCACTGTGTGCAAAGGGGATATTGGACACAGCAATTTGGTATTTATTATATAAAGTGACCGTGAGCTCATACTGACTGCATTATTTTGTTCAGTTTAAACTGTATTCCTTACAGTTTAAATTATATTCCTTGCATGTAATGGAACATTACTATGTTCTACAGGTCTGCCTTTTTTCCTTTCACTATACAGGTTGCTCACCCTGGGAAAGTGATTTGGGAAACATAACTAAAGGTCAAGCAGGTCATTTCTGCATTATTTAACTGCCATAGATTACTCTTTCTCTAATTTATTCAAAAGTAAGTCTACATTACTTTCCTGTCAGTCATAAATATTGATGGGTACTATTTGGCTAAATAAATAATTATGACAACCAATTTCACATTGAAAAGAATCTAAAACTGCCCTGGCTAATCTCTCATTGGCTAATAAATACTAGCCAGCTGTGTTTGTCAGTGTCCTAAGTAATACAAGGGTAGGGGCACTTTGGATCTAATGCACTGTGTATCTATTATTCTGGTTTAATTATTAAGTTCCTATGCAGATGTTTTCATCAGTTGGTAAGAAAAATGCTTGTTCTTATATGTTGCCATTTCCAGTAAAGGCTGTCATCCAGGGGAGCTGGTTTCAGGGAATTTAGGTGCATGAGGCAAGGTTCCTGCATGCTGTACCAGTGAAGAAAGAGGGAGAGAAAGAAATTTGTCTCTGGTCAGTTACTGATCTTTCAGGGGCTTTCTGTGAACTGTGTTGATCCACACAGCTCAAGAGATACATTTGTACATGAGTTTTGGGAACGTGGGTGCATTACATTGGGGTATGTCAATACTGATCTCAGTGCATGTCAGCTGCTCTCTGACATGTGCATATTTTGCTCTGCTTTTAACACAAAATAACTTTACTGGGGAAAACCAGCCTATGTGAAGTATCTTGGCATATATTCCCCTTCATGCCTTTAGACTGATAATACTCCAGCTGTCCTGGATAAATTGAAATTGTGAAAGAATCTTGAAAAATTAAAGAATATCCATAATAAAACATGCAAGGAAATTAATGATCTTGCCAGGTCGTTGTTCTCACTGAGAAATTCTGAAAAAAGCTCTTTTCAATACACTTGTTCTGATTTCAATAGGAGACTTCCTTGGGCAGGAACAGAGTGGAGTTCTAGTGTTCAGTGTGCAGCAGCTCAGCTCTTGGGAGATGCCATTTCTCAGCTTGGCTGCTGTCTTCAAGAAATAAAAAAGTCGCCTGCTATTTCAAGAAGTAAAGTAAATATGTATCTTTGCTGTTTGCACAGTGCAAACTTTCATTTAGTAGCATCAAAAAAGGAAAAAAATAAAGAAAAAATAAAAGACAGACAAACCACCTTCCCATTGGAAAAAATGTATTTAAATTACAACCAGCATCATTTGTTCATGTTATCTTCCCAGTCATTCTGTGCTTATGTCAAATTTTGAAGGTTTAAAAAAAATATAGCATTTTTCAACATTTTCTGCCATGAACAAAGCCTCCCTAGGAAACATGTTTCAATGAATGCAAAATTATACTCTGCTTCAGGAATGTATTTTGTAAATAGGGAGGGCTTTACTGTGAGTCACTAGTGAAATCAAATTTCTGTTAGAAGAATGAATTGTAAAGGTAATATTCAGGATACTGTAATTTAGGAACAGGTTAATTGAAGCTTTGTTCTTACCAAAATATACTCAAATAAGAGGTTCTTTGACTTGCTGGGAAGATGATGCTTTCATAGAATGAAACAGGCTTCAGCTTGTTTGGTTGGTCTGATTTTTTTTTTTTTTTTTGACAAATCTGAATGGCATGATAGGGGTTAAAATAAGTGTCCAGAGTGAAAAGAGGAAGGAACCATTCCCTCTGGTTATTCCCTGTGTCTGTCCCCATGGTGGGCTCCAGAAAGAGGTAATAAGAGCAATTACATGTAAAGTCCTGACCGAGCCCTATCAATCCACAGTGAATCATGCTCAGTGAAATACATTTTGGGAGAGTTTTGTTGCCAAACAATAACAAATTTGCATTTATCTTTTTTTTTCTTCAGAACCTTAGCCAGATTTGGGCAGCTTTTCTTGGACATACCATTCCTAACTGGTGTTAGTGCAGCCTTTCTGCCAAATTTCAAGCCTTTGATACAAGGATGTGTCCTTGTACAATTAAAAAGCTACAGCTTTTTAATGAAGTAGCAAATTTTCACAGATTAATTCCGATTTAGGAACTGTTTTCAAAACTTATTATGAGCAACCTTTAGTATTTTTCAAATTTTTTAAATTGGATTCAACCACAAGTTTTTTATTATCCTTTTAGTGCTTAATTGTATACATCTGAATGGACATACTTATATCTGTTCCAATGTAATTTTTCAGTTTTGGAGGAAACTAAACTAGATTACAAGTGTTTTATTCCATTTCCTGTACATTTTACAAGGCAGTGCACGTAGTTCTGCATGTAGTAAGGTGACAGACATATATTGTTACAGACACAAGCCATCTCCAAATGAGTATGAAGGACAGCATTGTCTTCACTGTCAATACAGTGTTGAGACTGATTGTATTTTAATTTGATGTTTGCCACATGCATGTCTCTTAAAAAGCACTAAATAACAAACCAGGAGAGAAAGAAAAACAAATCCCTGCCTTCTTGCCTTGCCATAATAGAGCTGGAGTTATTTCAGGAACAAGCTGGACTGGTTTTTCCCGTGACTTAAAAATATGCAAGTGACCATGATTTCCAGAAAAGAATCAAATGGAATGAGATGCCAGCATTGGAAAAGAGACCCTTTCCAGATGCTGGGGTTGTTTTTTACTGGGTTATGCTGGTCTTGACCTCAGGAACATGGTGTTCCACTGACTTTCAGAGATCCTGTGGCTAATCACAAATCCACACCTCCCAAGTTAAAAAAACCTATGGAGGCTGAGGAAGGGTAATTCCTGAGAGAAGTATGTTTGTTAGGAAAGCACAATTTAGCAAAGCAGAGCATTCACATCAGCAGCAATCATTGTTGACACTGTTTTCCTCTGGGAAGAGCTGATAAAGATGTCTCACCAGCACCAGGACCCAGAGCACTGTCTTCTACCTCCAGTGACTGTGAAGGACAGACTCAGGATGACTAACAGCAGCATAGGGTGGGCTTTTCAACCTGTAATAAGTTTTCTGATAAGCTCTTAACAAAAATAATGGAAGCTAATCCCTTGAGCTTCATTAGCATTGCCTGAGTGCTAAATCATTTGCTTCAGCAAGTTCTCCTCAATTTTTCCTAATTATATGGGAAAAGCCTGACCTCAGGCTCTCCTTCCTTCTCCCAGTGTGGGTAAAATGCTGCTGACAGGAAAAATGGGGGTGCTCTGCCTGGAGATTTTGGGGGTTACTTGTGCTGCAGACCTGAGGGTAGAGGTCTTGTTGCACAGACTCTGCCATTATCTTGTCCCAGCTGACAGCGGACTGAAGAGTGCTGACTGCCTCCTTTCATCGTGGGTGTGGTGATGTTAGCAAAAAGGGGAACCTGTGTACAGCAGAGTCTGACATCACAGAGAGCCATGACATGGGTGATGGCATCGCATTGTGCTTTTGAGATAATGCATTTGTTGGCTGAATGCATCAAAAACAGTAGAGTAGGTCATGCACTTTTCTTGTTCCATGGAAGGGTAAACCCACTCATTTTATGAGATGAACCGTGCTACCTCACAAAATAAACTTAAAAGATACTTTCAGATTATCAGCCTATTGAACCCAGGAAGTCTGAGGTTGACATGCCTTCATCTTGTTGTGATGCTCAGGGCAGCCAGTTGTGGGTTTGGATCCCATTTTAGTAGGAGCTTTACAAACATAGAATAAAGAGCTCCTTAGTTTGAGGCAATAGATGGATGCAGACTGAGCATGAGTGAGAAGGTATGGCTTAGCTTTGTAAACAATCACAATAGCATTGCCATTTTTTTTCTCTTTTGTTGGCAAAAGACATCCTTAAATCCTTAAGGAAGCATTTGAAGGATGGTAATGAAGAAACTACCAATCTGCACTCTAATTACAAGCATGCAACATGAAACCACAGTACTGCTTCGTTCTTGTGGTTTGAGTTGTCCAGTCCCTGGGAAAAACATGACTTCGTTTTGTCCGGAGCTTTCCTAAAATCAGAGGCTGTGTTCCAGCATTCCAGACATGGTGGTTAGCAATCGGCATTTCAACAGAGGGATTGCTGATGTGAGAGGGCTGCTTTGGGGTAAAAACTGGTCCATCTTTTGCTCATGCAGTGGTTGATGACTGATTCTGCAGTAATCTGGGGTTTCAACCTGGATTGACTGCAGCAGATTGGGGTTAGACCCTGAGTCTCTTCTCAGGAATAGCACATGAAAACTGTGAAAGATAAGAAGGAAGTAAGATAAAGCAATCCATTTCTCAGGGTAGTTTTCCAATGGACAAACACCGAGTTCAGAAGAATTCAAAGGAAATGAAAGTCCAAATCTTTCTTTGATGGGGAAGGCAAAAGTCTTGGGGAAGAAAACAGATTTGCATGGGAAAGACAGGGCCTAAAAGCAGAAGAATTGTCAGCATTTTTTTCCTCTTTGAAGCCTGCCCCTTTAGTTTTGCTAGAAGCTTGGGTTTTCTTCATTTTTTTTTGATTTTTTTTTTTTTTTTAATCAGATGGTGTGCACATGGGTCGGTTTCACTGGAAATAAAATTCCAGAAAAATAAATTATTTAGACATACTGGTTTACAGAAGGCAGTAAAATGTGTCTAAACACTAAATATGCCAGTAATAGTAGTGACAGAATGAAATGTCCAACAGAAAAATCCTAATCTTGCTTGAATATCCCACATCATCAAGTTTACCAAGCTATCACAAAATTATTTGTGTCTTGGTAATTCAGTGTAAGCAATAACAGTGTCCTGCAGGAAAGCCTTGTGGTGTGCCAGGCATAGTGTTGCAGATTTGAGACTGACTGGACCATGTTTGGTGCATTCGTGGACTTCTTGAACATAGCTATTCCATGAGCTCATTTTTTAAGAAGAGAAACTTATTTTCAATTGTTGCAAGTATTAAGAGCAGATTTTTTTTCAAAATTATGTATTGTGCGACTGTGGGGATTGCCTTGGTCTAGATGTAACATGAGCTTTTATTCTGAACTGAAGCCACTCCAGAACAGTTAGTACAGCTTTAACCTGCATAACATTATTGGAGCTTGATCTTCAACATATCTTCTGTCTTTGATTGCAAGAAACTTTATAATCTGTATTAACAGTCCTGCCTCTTTATGCTCAGGGTTGGTTTTACATCCTGACTGATGAAATTTGGAGGTTGTTGCACCTCTTTTGGGGTTGCAGCACTTGTTTTTTTGAGTTTGGAAAGGAGGAGGCAGACAGGTCCGAAGTTAGCATGCAAAAATCTCTTTATTCTAATTTTCTGACTCCATTTATATACACTGTACAAAGGTGGCCAATTATTGGCCAAAACCAATCACTCAAATATTCTATCAGAACAAAGGAATGTAAACATTTCTTATTTACATGAAAAGGCTTGGGAACTCAGCTCAGAGTTCCAAAACATCAGAAGACTTTTTGCTTTAATATCAAGAGCAAGTCTGAGACATGCAAAATCAGAGTCACAGGAGGTCTCATTGTTGTTCTGTGAGTCTGCCTGAGCCTGCCTGGCAGACTCCATCTGGGTGGAGTGAGACAGAATTTTATCTTCATGTTCCTTGCTGCTTCCAGAGAGGAAACAGTTCTGGTGTGTGGTTGTACTGTTGTTGGTTGTTGGTAGGGACCATGGAACACATTTTCTGTGATGTGCCATCCAAGCACATTAGGGTTGGACACTTCATCCTCACTGGCCTCAGAACAGAAATGTGAAGATGTTTTCTGACAGCAAAACAGTGAGACCCTTGAAGAACAGTGAGACTTCTGAAAAAGAGATAAACAAACTGAACCTTGTTTTAGCTTGGCATATGTTTTAAATTAGGATACAAACCCCAATTATTTTTATTTAAAACTTATTAAAGTTTCAAATTTTTTGGTTTGTAACTTCAACAAATAGAAAATTTTTAATTTTGCAAAGATAGAAACACATTGATAGCTTATCAATATTGCTTTATAGAACTGAATGACTGCCCTCAATATTCTTATTTTTCAGAACCACTTCTGTGAGAAGTTGTACATCAGGAAATAATACTTTGCAAAGCTGAAGACATAAGTTTGGCTTTCTGCTCTTCTTTTATCTGAAGTGTTTGATTTTGTTTTGTCATTCTCTTCAGCTTCATTTATGTAATTTTCCTTTTCCCTTTCCACGCTTCACAGATTTGGTTGCTCATGTCTTTTAAAGTGTGTAAACAGAGATGGAAGGGCTGTGTTCCAGTTGCTAGTTTCATTTTTCAAAATGTGCAATGGTAGCTGAGAATGCCAAAGGATATAACTGAAATCAAACCTTGCAAATGACTGTAATTTCTATCTTATTGTTTGAAATTTTCATGGTTATATTGGGAGATGTGTATTTTGTGGTGTCACGTCACTGACATAGTGCCCTGAAGAAAATAAAATAAATTTATAAATGAATTTCTGTCAAAATAATAATAAAAAATTACCCCGCCAATATTAAAATAAAGGTCTAGAGATCTTTATAGAAGGAAATGGTATTCTAATGCATGACAGTTCTCCACTTCCTCCCAAACCTGCAATGTAACTTGTCTTGGTCACAGAAGTTTCCTGTCTCAAAATCTTTTTAGGAATCACTATCTCATCATTATCTAGATTTATATGCAATGCAAGTGCAAATAAAGTGCATTTATTTATTTATGAGTGTTTGCCGTTTCCAGAAAAAACTGAGTTCAGAAACACACATAAAGAAAATATAACCCTTCTAGTCCCTTAGTTTGAAGTAGACCTTGTGGGTGAAATTCAGACCCTATGTGGAAGCCTGCCAGTTTCCTCAGAAGAATGAGATATATTTTTAGGAGCCTTTTAGATTTGCAAGGAAAAATACCACCTTTCATTTTCAGCAGAGTATTCATATGTATCTAGGTGATTGCCTCCTCCTCCATCTCCTCCTTTAGTTCAATTTTGCAGCTTCAAATGTAAGCACATTCCCTGCTTCTTCCTCCTGACTGGTGCTGCAAGGCCTGAATATTTTCCAGTCTAAATATGACTTGTGCTATTGCAAATGTAGTAGCATGAAAATTGCTGTTGATTGAAGTGATAAATAATAGCCATCTTTCTGTATTTTATTTGTCCTCAACTCCAATAAGAAAAGAAGTTATAGATTTTACTGTATACACTTAAGATTTTTTTTTTCTTACATCACATTTCTTTACCAGTTTTCTTCCTTGGCTTAATTTGTTTTATATTCTGTGCTCAGCCAGCCGGCTTCATCTTCTGGTGCAATTTCATAAAAACTTGAGCCTCCAGAAGGGCTGAAGTTGGATGGTGATCAGTCAGGGTGTGTGTGATTAATATGCTGCTCAAACCCTGGAAGAGATGGAAGACAAGGAGAGAGCCAGAAGTGCCACCAAGAACTTTATTTCGTGCTATTGACAGATAGTTCAGACAGCATCATCTCAGGTTCTTCATCTACTTGAAGTATTCAAAATTCACTTAAAATGCAACAAAGGTATATGGCAGCATTCAATGGGCTTAGAGGAATGAAGCCAGTTAAATGAGAACACAAACAAATGGTTGGAGTACTGCAGAAGTGGTGAAAAGCACAGAGAGATCACTGTGGATTTTTTATCCAAAACATATGATTCTCTCCAGAGCAAAGTGACTGAGTTGAACCAGCACTGGAAGTAGTAGGAGAAGTGTTCTGGGATATAACAAGAAACAGTTCTTCCAAACAAGCAATGTCATCAGGCATTTTCATGCATCCTGAAAAAATTTATGTGAAGGACTAGGGTTTTTCTTTTCTCCTTTTTTCTCTTATCTTCTTTTCTCTTCTTTTTTCTCTGCTTCACCTTGCTTCTTTCTGTTTCCCTTTCCTTTGCCCCTTCACTCTTTTCCTCACTGTTCTTATCGTTAATAGACCAGAAAGTTTTCTGAACATTCAGAATAATCAGTACCTCTTGCACATTAAATTGACATATTGTACACATTTATAATATTTTTGGGGAGTGTGTGTGTATATGTGTGTATGTGTGTATAAAAGTGGAAATAAATGCAAAGATTCTATAAGATTTGCCTAACTCATGGGAAGCTGATCTTAGAGCCAAATTCAGGACTGCCAGTGAGGAATCCAGACTTACAGTAAAATATGCAGTTGACATTAGAAGTGCTATATGTCTGCTTTTTCTTGGACCCTTTTTTCCACTCAATAGTTTTATCTAAGTGAATTTTGGGCATAATTTACTTTTACCTATGATCCTATGTGTGTTTGGTAACCTCTAGCAGGTTGGATGCTACTATGCAGGCAAAGTAGCTCCAGTCTGGCTGCTGTGCCTGTGGAAGCCATAATTAACTTCATGATGAATGTATAGGTCTGCATGGGTTGTTTACTCATGGTAGATCCAATTCTGATGGGGTATTTCAGGCTGTGCATAGTTGTTACACAAATGCACCTCTTGATGGTACAACACAAATCTTGAAAAGTGGCATGGTATTTTCTATAAATCTGAAGAACACACACCAGAAGGTTGTGAAAATCTTTGCTTTATTCTTTAGAGGCTATGCATGAAAAACATGGTCTGAGATTTGTCAATAACTGTAGATAATTCCTGAAGCACTCCTCAGGTACAGTAGCTAATGCAACCCTTCTAAATATGTGACTACAGCATAGCAACGAAATTCTCATTCAAGCAGGCAAAACACTGCTGAAGAGCAGGAGTTCCTTCTGCTGTTTCTATTCAGAAATGTTGCTCATTATGAAATGACATTTTTGCTATGAAACACTGGAATGATAGAAGAAAAAGGCTGAGTTTTGAATGAATGAATAATGCTAGAAACCAAGTGCCTGTGGAAGGAATGTTCAAATTTCAGACTCTGTTGCTGTTTGGTGCCCAGATTGGATCTCCTCTCTTTTTCAGCTTCACAGAATTTTACATGGAGAAGGGGCTACCATGACAGTCAGATCAGCTCCCTCACATCCTAATGCCCAAGACCCTTCCTACCACTGTCTCTCACAGGAGATTCTTATTCCTGACTGTGAATTGCGTCACTCTTCCTACGCATGCAAGCACCTTATACTTGCATGGGTTAAAGAGTATTTTAGTCCAAACTGATTGAACTGTTGTGTCCCTCAAATTCCTTGTTATTTTTGCAGATAGCAAAATCATAAATTTTAACAGTAGCTATATTTTTGTTTTCCCTCAATTAATTTTAAAGATACTGAGAATAAAGATGCTGAGATTAGAGCAAATTCTTGCTCATTATGTGAAGTAAATTTCTGTGATCTCTGAGAAGTCAGAGTTGAATTCTTTTTAAAAGGAAAACAATTTTTTTTAGCTTTGAGCATTTAGATATCAAGATGATGACTAATGTAACAGGTATGAATGTAATAGACCAGTATTATGAAATATGCCATGTGGACTATGTTTCTAGAAGTCTTAAAATTTGAAAGTTTGAGATGCATTAGTTTTATGTAGGAACCATTTCCAGATATTGAAAAAAAGTGTTAGTTTTCTCAGAAATGTTCAAGTAAATTTGACTTTTATATAACTGTGAAAAAATGTGCTGTTATGTGCAGAAATCTTTAAGAAAAGTGCCAATTTATATGACTTTTCCTCTAATATTCCTAAAATGCTATTTGTTTTCTTAAAGGAATGAGCCAATATGTCTGCTTTGCCCAGAAATATTTATTTGAAAGCATGTTTTGAAAAGTAAATATGCTGATTGAATCAATGCATTGAATTAATTGAAGAAATAACAAGTTCAAAGGCTAACATTAATAATGATGATGATGATGATAGTAACCAAAGTCCAAAGAATGTAGCTGTCACTAAAATGTAGAGCCTATGAAAAAGCTGGAGCTTGTCAAATGAGAAAAGAATGGTCTGTGCAAACTTCGAGAAAATGTAATGTCCTAGGATTAATTTATGTGTTATGTTACTCATCATTGCTTGGATGTCTACATGGAATGGGTGAAAATATTCACAATTCATGAAAAAGGTTTTTGGGACATGATTTTTTCATTTGAAGATTCATAACCGAACTGAATTTTTTTCAACACTATCCAGATCTAAACATTTGTCACTGATTCAGGGACAAGAAACAATGCCATATGTTTCAAGTGGCTAATCACACAGCATAAATAACAACAAAAAGTGGTCAGAGAGAACATCTGGTGAACATTCTGAGTCTGAAGATCATCCTGATTATTCTGTGAATATTTATGAGTAAAAAATTTTAATAATGAACTAGTCCATTAGTCCATAAGCTGTTCACAGTGAAAAGAAATAATTACTTATTTCAAATGTGTAATTGAATCTGTTCAAATTCAATATACTTCTGATTATAACAAGGCTTTTGCTCTGCTGGAATATCCATCTCTCTGAATCTGGAGTCTGAAGCCAGCTTCCACCAAGAGATTCGAAACCTGTGTTTAAATTTTGCTGTGTATTTTATTCACAAAGAGTGCATCACTAAAAAAGAGCAGAAAAATTTGTGTCAGTGTGTTTAGAATATATCTCACAGACTTCAGAACACAGCAGTTTAGGATAATGAAATGTATTTGTACATATATTAACTTGTGCCATATATTAAGTAGCTGAATTCACAGGAATTCAGTATTTAAGAAAGCCTGACTAAGCATATTTAGAAGATTTTCTTTTGTGCATTGGAAATTTTCCCATAGCTCCAAATGTAGAAAACTTGAGAAACTAGAGGTAAGCTCACTGAGTGTGGATAAAAATTCTTCAGTAACTCTCTAGAAGAAAACAGAAAAAGAGTTAAGGTCTGGGAGCAGGCATATGCCTCATAGAGTTGAAATGCAAAACCTTGGTCATTCAGTAGGAACTTTGACAACAACTTTGGTAGATAAAGTGTCACGGCTTTCAAATCTCTTTTAAAATCATAGAATAGTTTGGATTGGAAAGAATTTGGAATATCATCTAGTTCCAGCCCCCTGCTGTGGGCAGGGACACTTTCACCTACACCAGGTTACTCAAAGCACCATCCAACCTGGCCTTGAACATTTCTAGGGACAGGACATCCACATATTCTCTGAGCCACCTGTTCCAGTGCTTTACCACCCACATAGTAAAAAAATTCTTCCTAATATCTCATCTAAACTAACTTTCAGTTTAAAACTGTTACACCTTTTCCTGTCACTCTATTCCCTGATAAGGAATCTCTTCCCATCTTCCTTGTAGGCCCCCTTTAGGTACTCGAAAGCTGCTGTATGGTCTTCCCAGAGCCTCCTCTTCTCTAAGCTGAGCAACCCCAGCCATCTCAATCTGTCTTCATGGGAGAGGTGTTCCAGATCTCTGATCATTTTTATGTCCCTGCTCAAGCAGGTCCATGTCTATTATGCTGGGTGGGCCCCACACCTGAACACATTACTCCCAGAGGGGTCTGAAAAATGATTTTAATTCTCAGTCTGAAACTGTTGAGAAAATCTGCCATTGATTTTGCTGGGCTAGGATTTCAGTCTTGCCATTGTGCCATCACCATACCAACAATTCATCTGCTTGGATGAGGCATTTCAGTGAGGGGTTGAGATTTTAATTTCATCTTGTTTCATTTGCATATCTTGTGAAGATCACTCCTTGCTCTGTGTCTTTTCTTTTTTTTTTCCAATCACCTATCCTTTGTTCCACTTGTTCATCTCAAACAGTAATGCTTTGGAGCAGCATCTGTCTCCCTTGCACATAACTCAAAATCCCCGAGGCTTGAAAATCACGGATGTATTTAAATGCTATTGCTATATGAATAATAAAAATTGGAATTCTATTCTTTGAAGAAATCCATGCTGCCTTGCTGCATAGATTTGTCAAATCCTTTACAGGAAGAAAGCATATATTTTTAAAGGATGTTTGATTTTTAGCACTGCCCTCAGCTGATATTACAAGTCTTTGAAAACATGTATGTATTCTGAATTTCTACAAAAAAAATTGTTTTCTTTAAAAATAATGGGTTTGTGCTAGTTATTTTTGGTGGTGTTTCAGACTGAAATAACACTATAACTAGCTGCAGAAAATCTTGTGGCTCACACCACAGAAAGTTTTAAATCTTATGAAGTCAATGGTGCAGTTTTCACTTAGAAAAATAGATGAAAATAAAGAGCTTCCTAGATATGTTTTCCAAAGCCAGACTAGGGATGTGACAAACCTAAAGTAGTTTCTGCAGTCAAACACTTCTTTTATTAGTAGTATAGCATAAAAATCACAACATTTTTCTTTAAAGAGGTCTTCTTATATGTTCTGTCTACATTTTGCTAAACAGCAAAACCAGGTCCATTTGAAAACTATTTCAGAAAAATTGAGGGGGAAAACTTCAGTAGTTACTTGAGTAATTACTGTTCAAAAATGGCAAAATATTTGAGAAATAAAACATTTCTGATGCCAATATTTCCACGCTAGTCATTGGCTCAGATTTTATTCAATTCTTATTATCATTCTGGAAAAAAAATAGGAGTACATGTGACCGTGGTGCTATTGGAATCAATATATTTTTCTGAGCTGGTGACAACAACTCTGATTTTTTTTTTTCAGACTGCTTTAAAAATCAGGATTTTATGAAAGAAAATCTGCTTCCAAGAAAATGGAATTCTGTGTTTCATAGTTTAGATATCCTTGATTTTCTGCCCCTTCATGATGCACAGCAAGTCTCAGGGAACAGCAGCATGGTCTCACTGTTCATACTGGATTTTTCCTTCCCACAGTGCTCCTCTATTCTATTGTCATCGCTGTCCACCATGCCATGCTTCTAAAGTGCTGCAGGCAGTAATTTGGCTTTTCTCATCTGTATTGTGAAGCATTTTATTCCCTCCTGAGCACTGTCAAATAAGCAAAAAAATCTACAATCTTTTTGGTGGGAAAAGAACCTGAAGTTACATGAAGTTGTTCCTCCACTTCAAGAACTATTTACAGAGGTGTTTTTCATGGCAATGTTCAAATGGGCCTCAGGAGAAAGGAGAGAATTCTAAAAAATTTGAATTGCATTTGAATGTCTTCCAGAGGACAAAGTCTGCCCCCTGATTTCAGCATCCCAGGAAATATTAAATATTTCCTAGTTTTAGTAAAACAATATAAGAAGATAGTGGCAAATGCAAAACCTGTCTTTTTAGTTATATGGTGCTTAGCCAGCAAGGCAAGAGAAGGCAGCTGATCTGTCTTGTATAAGGCTGATAATCTAAACCAGGAAAGCCAGAAAAGGAGAACACCAAAATAAAGAGGATTAGAGTTCATATCCACCAAGAGGACTGCCTGGATCACACAGATGTTCAAGCTTATTCTTAGTGCTTAGTATCATGTTGCAGTCTAAGCAGCAACAGGAGCAGAGGAAAGGAAAGTATTAGAACTTCTGGCATCTGCTGCTGTTTTTAGCCCGCTTCCCTAGCTAGTTGCACAAAATATGATGGAAACTCCTAAAGGTTCCTGTGATCTTCCTGAAGGTAGCCAGGTGGAAGAGAGAGCAAGACCTCTTGACATTCCTGTCAGCATGTATTTATTAGGAACCAGAAACCCACACTAGAAAGTGACATTACAGCTCACCCAAACTGCGAAGTAATTCTATGAGACATTTAGAATCTGGGGGACACCAGGGAATTTGGTCCTGAGACAAGAAAACATGGGCAACTGGGACTTCTTAGCATCAGTGCTCAGGGAATTACTCAGATTAGTTGCATTGGCAACATATTCCTGTGAAAACAAACCTTTTAGATTTTAATTTCTGCCTCTCCTTTTTATTTTTTCCCCCAAGAACTTAATTTTCGAGAAAGTCCCACAGTTCCACTGGTCAGAGTAACACCAGCAACTAAACCAAGCTGCCATGTTGCTATCCATAGAGACTGAAGGATTTCTGGTGACAGGCAAGTCACTTTAGGACCTCAGAAGCTTTTAAATCTCCTATCTAAGGGCAGAGACATTACCATCCTTAAAATAAGAGGAAAATCTTTTTTGTTCTAATAGCCTACTCAATATTTAATTTATTTTTGTAATGTCAGTTTCTGTTTTGATTTGGCTTGAATGAAGTTTCCTTTCAAACTTTTTTGGTTCAGTCCCAGACTAAAAATTCTATTATTTGCTGAGCTCTACAGAATGTAGTTTATAAGGAGAGTTTTTAAGTGAGTTATAGGCCTGTTGTTCCACAAAAGGCTAGGTTTAGAGCCATTGTGTTATTTCACTTGGATAAGGTCAAAGCTTCAATATAAAAAGTAGGATATATATAGAAATATAATGCTAACATTATCATCTAAAATTGAAAATTAAATAATGGAAAAACTGTTGAAAGGCAAGATTTTGCCATAATAAAATAAATTTTGTTGACACCTCAGAAGAAAAGTCAAGACTATTAATTTTTATTGTCTTCCATTGTAAACTGTCAAACTCAACTCAGCTCCCAAATTATTCATACTTGATAAAAATAGAGGTTTTGCTGGAAGAGTGAACATTTTTTTTGTATACTGAAAGATTGTACCCACAAGAGCATGATGTTGACCTGTGACAATCCTATTGAATTAAAATATATTAAGGCAGGATTCTCTTTTGTTCTGGACTTCTTAGAAAGGAAGGGGAAATGAATACGTATGAATATTTTACAGTAATAGAGACCATAGGTGAAGATAAGGGGAAGTTGGTAACAGGACTAGACTACAAAGCAGATGGTCTGGAGCTGAGGGAGCCCTGGAGAGTGATGCTCTCCAGCCTTTCTCTTCCTTGGGACACCAACCGCATCTCTACACTCATCTCTTGGGAATTGGTTAAATGCTGTATCCATTATCAGCCTCCTGTCTAGCACAAAGAGGGCAGGAGAAATCAAGATGGAAAAGGGAAGAAGTGCCTTTAAAGACCGTGCTCTGTAGTGAAAGCAAATGTGAGTTATCCTGTGCAACATGGTCAAGGACCAGGCTGTATGTTGTAGAAACACTTGGGAGAGAGCTCCAGTCTTATATCAGATTTAAATGAGATTATCCAATGGCTTCAAAATTACTAGACTGGAGTAGAATTGTCTAGTGAGTCCCTGAGCAGAAAGACAGACAGACATGCACACAGCACAAGCAAGAAGAATGTTAAACAAATGAAATCCCAGCCATCTTCCTTCTAGCTTTACTGGGAAAGCAGATGGAAGTGACAAAGGCTCTGAGCCCTGCTTCCCAGAAGAAATCTAACTAGTAGCCCTAGCCCTGAGGTATTCAGTGAACTAGAGAAATTTAAAACACCTTTGGGATCCCAAGTTCCCAAACAGTCTTTTCTTCAGGGAGTATGAGGCACAGGGATGTTAACAATGGCAGGCGAAATAAATTTGAGCTGTTTCTCACAGGACATCTGGAGGCCTCAACTTCTCTTAGGAGAACATTGAAAAGCCCACCTAACATAAGTGAGGAGAAATTGAATCTCTCTTTACTAAGGTCGTGGGTATGACATCATTGACCAAGGCTGGGAAAGGATGAACTGGATTGCCAAGAATCACAGTTGATGCAGAAACATCAATAAAGCTGTGTGGTAAGGGCAGTCTCTCCTGCCTTCCTATGTCAACTTCGGCTATGTTGTTATTAGGATGATGGGGATAAGATTCACTAATGGGTTAGGAAATTAATAAAGACAAGAAAGAGAAACATTTTGTAAATTATATTTGTCACTGATGTGTGAAAAACCAGCCTTGTGACCCTACAGAAACAAATGCACAGACAAAGGGATTTTGTGGTACTGCCCATGTACAGGAAAGCAGTCACTGTGTACAACTGAAACATTGGCAATGGGAGATGGAAATCTGGAAATAACAAAATGTCAGAAAATGTGGCTCAGTTTTAATTGCACTGATTTGTTTATAAAATACTAACATTTCAAAATTATTTCTTTGTATTAGTTGAGATATAGATATCAGTCTGCCTGCAGGACGAGACCTCCCCCTTCATTTGGTTTTGGAAAAGGTTACAGTGATAATTTATATGTGTCACATTAAAATTGTTTTTGGTCTCGTCTTGCACATGCTCCTAAATCAGCATAAACTTCAGTATGCAGCTACATTAAGTCAACTCCACCACTGAAAAGGGTGTATTTCCAAAAGAGAAGGGTTTTTTTCTCCTGTTTTTCTTGATCCTGAACACTAACAATGCTTATAAATGGCTGAGACCTATAAAATGGCAAATCCTATGTAGTGACACAACTGTGCTGACAGATCCTACATCATCAGCTGTTTCTGTACACTTACACACATCCACACTTACTTGTGACTATTTTTTCAGATAAAGTTTATTTTTAATTTATAACTAAATACTTTTGATTGTTTTTACACAATGCAACTGGAGTTCACAGAGCAGTGAACCAATGTGAGCCCATGCTCTGGAGCCTGAAGTGCTGGGGGAACATCTCCCCCCAAATTAAAAACCCATGTTGCTGTTTAGTTGTATGGGACACCAGATGTCTCTGTGGAAGAGAGTTTTCCAGTGAGTAAGCGCAATACTGAAACTCCAAGGTTCCCATGGGAGTCAGTGATGCGTAGCCGACTGGAATGAGAACCAACCTTGGAATAGGACGTCTTAGATGGAACATATGACTAAATATGAATACACAAATACCTTTCCCTAAAAATAATTACCATCATCTGGTCTCAGGCCCAATCTTCTTGCTTTTAGTCATTGCCAAGAAGTGAGATGTTTTGAGACCACATACTGGCCTTGAAAGAATGCCTTTGACATTTGTTGGATTTGGTTTGATCAGTGATCCTCTTAGTTATGAAGAAAGAAAGAAAGTTAAGAACTGGAATGTCAAAATCTCTGGGCAGCAAATGGAACAGAGGGGTTTTCTTAAATGTAGGCTGAAACCTGAAGATAACGTTAGAGTCAATGTTCAACCTTCAGGGATTAAGTTATACCATTCCTGTGCCATTTTGTTTCCAAAAAGTGTGATTGACACCATCTTTTTGTTTATGTTCTTTAGCTGGGTTTCTGGGATGCTGATCTTAGAGAAACCACTTAAACCACATTTCTCATCCGCTCGGGTTCTAACCAGCTCCTAGGATTAAATGACAGGCTTATTCTCTACCAATTGCTCCTTTGCCTCTTGTGTAATTTGTCTTATATACAGTACAAGTCCTCCACTATTTGACTAGAATCCTGTTTTCCTTCTCTATATTAACATATCTGATGTATTTTCTCACCATTCATGGCTTCTGAATTGCCTATTTCTCTATCTGTCTGGCCTCTGGTTTGATTTTCTTGCTCATTCAGTGTTTGGTCTTGTTAAAGCATGTTTTCTTGAACCCCTCTTTATTATATGATGATTTGAATTATAATATTTTGTATATACTCTATATTTTTTTTGTTGGCTCTCCTTCATTTTTAGCTTTTTCATTTGTAGATAACTTTCTTTTCCTTGGTTCAGTATCTACAGTTTAGTACATTTAATGTTCCCTAGGCTTTTCTGTGTTCCTCTTGTCCATGCTCTTGATTTTGATCTTTTTATGCAGTCATTCTACTTTTTCCCTTACTGATATTTTTTAAACAAAGATTCTTGGTCCTTTTGTCACTAACCTTTTCTGACTCCACTGTGTATAAGAGATCATTATTCTTCTGGTACATTGTATTAAACATGATGACCTAGTCCGTCATTTTGCAGACTCAAGAGAGATACTGCTCATCATGAAACAACAAAACCAGCTAAAAATTATCTGATAGTATCTATTGCAATACAAAGGTGGAATATCAGAAAGATTCTCATTTTGGTCATGGTCTCCTAGCAGCATTTAGCCTTTTATGGTCTTCTGCCTATGTACTGACTGATAGGTTTAGTTTGATATTTCTTCATTTTCTCAAAGGTGAAGGTACGGAAACAGAAGAAATGGCCTTCCCAGATTTTGTGGTAGGAAGTGAAGAAAGAGTATTTTTATTAAGCGTCATGGGGCACATGCTGTCATCTTTCTCCCTGTGCCTTTGCCATGGACAGTGGTGGTGTTTGTCTGGCAAACCCAGACAGACAAGAGTATTCCTCTGGCTAAAGTGTGAAAACCTTGTGTTGTTGGCAGTGAAAGCCCTTGGTGAAGGTGAAAGCATACTTTTCTGGCCTAAATTCTGCTTTATTTCAGACAGTCAAACCCTGCAATCTTGCAGGTCAATTGACATTTAATTGGTATTCTTTCACAAGAGGGTTGCATTATGATCATTCTGCTTTTGCAGGAGCTGTAGGCAAAAGATCAGGGAGTAATTGCAGAGCAAATCTGTAGAAAACAGAGTCACATCAGAGCAGGTAAGGAGTAGAAATTTCCCATTTTCCCAGATCTCAGAAGCAACTTTGCCGTGCTTGAGATTGGTATTATCCCACTTCTTAGTCTTAAAACTGAATTATATTAGGTTCCTTCCCTAGTTTTGGTTTGGGCTTTCCATTTTTCACATCCTTAGTTTGAAATATTTTTCGAATATATTCATATTTATTTCCAGGCATCCAGCCTACTTTTATTCTGGCCTTTGCATCTTTTTTTCCTTCTCTGTTTTAGTCCAACATAAACGATTCCCTTTCAGCACACACAGTACCCTGCTATTTATTTGACATTGAAAGAAGGCAAGAAAGTAGTTTTCTCATTCAGCTTCTAAGACATCTCCAGTTTTGTGGCATGTTTTGGCCAGAGCTGAGGTAAAGCCCAGTCATGGTCATCAGTAAAATAAATTAGTGTGTGTGGCTAATAGAACGTGTCTACAGATTCAAACACTTCAGTTTAATCATAATCATATTTTAAGGGCTACGTGCAGGTTTTTATGTACTATTTAATTGTACTTGCAAACAAGAGATGCAAAGTTTCATTCTAGTTTTATAATCAACTTTTACATTGACTACATTTGCTATTCTAGGTATGGGGCCAGCCTGAGTCTTTGGAAATCACCAATGGAAAAGAATGCCAAAGCAAGACAGAAAGAGGGCTGTCTTGGTGTTCTTTGCTTACAAGAAGAAAAGTAATTTTTTTTTATTATTTTAATTTTTTTTTAGAAATACATCTCTCAGTTTTCATGGTGAATCTAAGTTTTACAGCCAGATATTGGTATTTTCCTGTTTGTGTTTGGTTTTGGGCTTGGGGTTTTTTATTTGTGCTTAAAATTTATAAATGGTTTGTACATTAGGGCAAATCAGCTACTCTTTGCAGTGGGGGTAACCACACTAAAGCCAGTGGGTTTCTTAGGCTTAAGTCAAGAAAGGTATTAGTTCTGTTTTGATATATCATCCATGACAGTGGGGTCTTGACCATGACTATGATTCCAAGGCTCTGTAATAAAACACAAATATAATAGTTAGTAATGCTTTGGCTCCTTGAGTGGAACATCTGTCTGACCTGCCCTGTAACTGAATTCAGCTTTCTTTAAATAATAGTGAGATTGGAATTTTGTCCCTATTTGTCATGAAAATATGTTTTCTGCAGTGATCTAAAGCCTTTAGGAAATGATTCTTTCTATTTTCAGGGCTCACTTTATGGTGGTATTGTGGTGAAAATAAGAGTGTTATAAAAAGTTTCCAAGGTCCAATGACTCTTTAGGCTGGATTTGCAAGGTGAATGTTTAGGCATCAATTCATCTGCAGGGGTTCATACTGTGTAAGATAGGTATTACATCTCTGTCTGGATGGTTTCAGGGGGATTTTGGCATCCAAGCAGTGATCTGAGCCCATGTGGAGTTATGGCTGAGTAGCAATACAATGGGAAACATGGAAGAAAAGAAATTATGTTTGTACTGTGTCCTTGTCTGTGCCACCTTAACCAAGATATTGGAAAATTGTTCTCCTACTAGTGCAGGGTACTTCATAAGTGAGCGAGTTACTTTTGGGATTTGACTGACAGAAGAGGCTGTCTAGACTTGCAGGTGAAAAACTCTCTTGGCAGGTAGGAGACCCAGAGGATTCAAAGTGCGGTGACACTTAAGACAGCACCCCAGTCCCAAAGCCAGTTCCCAATCCTCCAGTGGCATACCTGAAGCTGTGACGATGCTATCACATCTCCCCTTCTAGAGCACTCCTCTTTATGGAACTGAGTCTGTGTCCAGAACAGGTAGCTGGCAGGTCTGCATCCCACAAATCGTGTCATCAGCTGAAGGGAGCAGGAAACTAAATTAATTTGATGAAAGATTAAACAGCTACAACTTAAAGAGATGGTAACACATTCTTCCAGCTCCCTGAGCACCTCTGCCTGGGGAGTATGTCCTCTGGACCTGTAACCAATGTGTTTGTGAAGGACTGAGATGTGGGTTTAGCTGCTAAACCCAGATATCTCACAGTCCAAATAAAAGATTAACAGCCTAACCTCCCTTATCCCCCATTTTTGTTAGTGAGCTCTGGGCCCTCTGACAGCCCTGGCTCAGCGTGAGGCTGGCATGAGGAGCACTGGTGTGCAACACTCTTGCACTGCCTCATCACAAAGCAATGCCAGGACTGAGGCACTTGTGAGACACTAGAGGGCAAAATCTGAAGTACCCAAAATATCCTGGTATCAAAGAAAGAGATAAATAGGTATTTAGCAGAACCAGGAAGAGCTGTGCTGGATGGACGATTTTATCATGAGTATGTAAGTCAGGTCATAGGTCTGCTCCTGAAGTTCTTCTGGTTCTATGTTGATTTTTTTCTGTAGGATCTCAAGCCTGGGTCACAGATTTCTTACTACCCTTGGAAGTACCCTGTCTGTAGGTACTTGCTATTAGTCCCTAACTGTAAGATTCCTACTACAGGTGTATTTAAATTTTGGAGATGTTTTATGAATCCTGTCAAATTCCTCCATGCTTCTCTTCCATCCTGCCTCTTATTTTGGTAGGTAAAGCAACTTTTATGTCCGAAGAACTCAAAATACATTTTGCGCCTTTCTTATGTTAAAATTCCTTCTCCAGACTCCAGTAGAGCTGTTCAAATGTACTGAGAGTGCCTGTAGGATAGCTTCTCTCCATTTTAATATGTTTAACAGACCAAAGGTTTTAGCTGTTATGTCAGTTTGCTGCGCCAATGACTTTAACATTTTTAGCTCCCAATATGAAGAATGTGAATGACTGTGGATGCTTAAGAAAGCTCCTAGACTCTATTTGGCTTGAGCACTAAAGGCTGAATTTACTATTGCAATAGCTTGTCTGAGGAGCAAGATGAATTTAATTTATCTGTATGTGACACCCCCACCCCTGCTCTTCCCCATCAGATTGACAAAAACTGAAAGAGGTCATGGCTGGGAGTCCAAGAGGGTGTGGACATGTACACCAGTTTATGTTGGCATAGAACAGTAACAATTTTCATGTGCTCCTGCTTCCATTCTCCCCTTCTTCCACTTTCTCCCACAACAACAGTATGCTGAATGTGAATCTTTTAGAAAGATTTTTTTTTTTTTTCTTACTGCTGAGTATAGTACAACTGATTATCCCTCTGGGCATGGGTCTTGGAACAAAGCCATAGTCTAGTCCTCACTAGTACAGCCAAATTCTTTTTCTATCTGTTTGTTTGAAAAACATTTGCTAAGTTATGTCATGAAGGATTGCATAAACAACTCATCAACTGAAATTAGCATAAACATGCTTAATGAACTATTAGAAGAGTGAGGGAAAGATTAAGGTGGGAGAAATGTAGACTACCTAGTGATGCAGGTGCATTTAGTTTCTTTCTTAAAACAGCCTGGAAACAAAACTCCTCAACTCTTAATCAAACAGAGAAGCACAGTTCACAGCTTCATAAGACAATGCAGTTGTGAGGGGACCTCAGTAGGTCTCCACTTCCTAATCACCTGTAGGGTTAGCTACAAAGTTCTGAAGAGTGATGAAAATAGGGTCTAAGAAAAAATAATTGTGCTGAACTTATAGACATTCCGATAAAAGGACAAAATCTCAGGAAAAAGAAAAGGAAAAAAATGTAAGGGAGTAAATATGGCAAGGTATGAGAAAGTTATTAATGTACTGACACAAAGGAGAGTCATGGCTTGCAAAGATATTGATTCAAGGTCTGTTCCAGTCTGCTGAAAGATTTGCAGCAACATCAGTGAGTTAGGGATCAGGCTCTCAGACTGATAGTTTGTGGAAAGATTAAGGAGTGACTTGAAATGTAGTAAGGCAGTGAGAATGCATTGGCAGGTTTTCAGCAACATGGCTACATGGTGGGGAAAGTTTGATCTTGGTTCGCATTACATACATGTGGAAGGGCACAAAGCAGAGGTCTTTCCCCTGTCAAAGAGGGAAAGAGTCAGCCCTGAGCCTCTGTGTCTCTTTACCCACACTATGGATTGCAGTCACTCCTTTCTGGGGAGTCCAGAACTTTGAATTTCAAAAGGTCAGCCCATCCTTCTGGCCCATCTAGCTCCCTCTGGCTGGTAGCCCCACCCTTGAGCATATTGACTGGTCCCCCAGTCTGCTGTTGTGATGACCCATCCTTGAAGGTGAGGACAACTGAGGTTCTTGTTAATACATCCCTTGGGGTGGATTAGAGTGAAATGGCACTGAATGGCCTATGTTTGTATATACACTGCTCAAAGTGATGGTTGATTCATTAAGGTTGGGGGAAGCCTTCAAAGTGTAAAGTTCAATGGGTAATATATACACAGGCTTGGCTGGGAACACCCAAACTGTGGTGGCCTGTATAGGCCTTACAGTATGAATCCTGATTTAGGTCAACATAGTCATGAGAAAGCTAACAGCTCTTCATGGAAACAGGTGCCTGCAACAGCAGAAAACAACTTGTTTCCTAGCAAAAGAATTCTACAGATTAAGACTTCTTTCTTGTGCCTGTTTCAACAATCCCAACCGTCTCAACACAGAATGAAAACAATATCTCACAAACACCCCTTTCTTGCACATAGACACCTTGTCCAAGACTGACCAATTACCACGGGGTGACACCTTGTCACCAACCAATAGGGAATAGATACAGGAGGGTTTATAAAATTCTATATAAAGGGATATATAAAATAAACAAAAAATTTTTGCTCCTTGAAAGTGTGTCTCATCTCTCTGACATGAGGTCAAGAGTGGCACCAAATGCCTTCCCTTGTAGACCCTTCAGAGACGCAGTGACGTTGCTGTACTATTCCTTGAATATTCTGAGGTCTGCTCTTTCATGTTTTGCTATCTCTTTCCTTGCTCCTCTCTAGATCTCAAAGTCCATTGTTTCACGGTCACTGCAGCCAGCATTGGAACTGATAATCACATTTCCAATCTGCTCTTCCTTATTAGTAAAGAGTAGATCCAGCCATGCATCAGCCTTAGTTGCCAATCATATATCTGAGCCAAGAAGTTGTCTAGCAAATGTTCATAAATCTCTATAAAAGAGATATAATGAAAACAACATAAACTACTCCATGAGATAGCTGTTGAAAGAGAAATACAACTGTCTTCAATAAATCAGTCTTCATTTTAAGAAGTCATCAGAAGAATCTTAGTGTGTCAGCAGCTTCTCTGTAGAGGCTCCCTCAATCTGATATGTAGTGAGTATTACCATTGCAATGCTATGCAGTATATTAAGTATTTAAAAAGTTATGGGTTCAGCCTTATTTTGCTTTTATGGTTTGAGGTTACATTGCCACAGACTGACGAAGGCATGGCATAGTATGTAAAATAGAGCATTACCACATCTGCAGTGGTATCAAAGGCATACGTCTTACAGTATCACCACAGAAATTTCGTAAACTAACAGGATGATATTGTGTTGCCATCATATTAGTACCAGTTGTACTCTGACATAATTTCATACCCTCCTTTTCCCACCAGTATTTTGAGTCTGGTATTCATACACCAATTTGGGACATACTTTGGTAATGATGTAAATGTAGGGAGACCATAACATAGATGATTCATGCAAAGCCATTTTTCTTTTATTTCCGGACAGCTTTTGGCAAAACTTCCAAGCCCCAAAACTAATATAACATAAATATAGAGGATACTTTTCTATTTCTAGAGGCAAATGTACTTGCAAAGGGGCTTTATTTTAGCACTTTAAGGACTGCCAGAATACAGTCATGTCTTACCATCTGGGGTCATAGTCACTTGGAAAGCAAGGCAGTGTCCATTTGCAGTTGTGACTATTTGTGTTAGTTCCTTCCCCACACACATAGATATTTTTGTTCCTAACAATGGCCATTTCAGCTGCAAGAAAGGTACGCCTTCTGAAAAACAAATGAGAGCCAAAGGAAAACCTCACACTGAAATGACTGAAAGTGCTCAGTGAGAGAAGGGAAAACCCTCTCTGTAATGAGCCTCTCCCTTGAGATGGGAGAGATTTTGCAAACTGGAGGGACAAACTGAACAGCTTCTTCCTCTGACTGAGGAACAGATGCTTTTGTGGGGAATATATATAAGCACCCTGCCTGGACTGGTGCAAAAACATGGCTTAACACTGTGCCACTAAAACCCAATCAGACACGAAGTTCTGACCTGTTCATGAAGATGTGCTCTAGCAGAGGAGCTTTAAAAGGGACTTTAATTCTATTTGTTTCCTGTGTGTTTCAGGCTGGCACTACCTCTGGTCCTGAGCTCAGTTTTCCGGAAGATGTTGCATGTTAAACCTGAGAGGTGCCGTGCCAGATGCTTTTCCTCGGGCAATGTGAACCTGACTGAAGCTATGCCATTTCCTTGGTGCTTCAAGGAGATCACCGACTACAACGTGCACCAACATAACCAAAGGTAACAGACCTTCAATCAAGAACTTCAAGCTGTCTCAGTGTGGCCTCATAACTGTTTTTTTTCCAAGGGTTATAAATCAGATATGCAATGCCCAAAGCAGCCAGGACATTTAGGTTCCTTCTATCAAAAATTAATCAACACACTGACTATCAACTATCCAATGTAATCTTTTCCATAAAGATTTTTGTGAATATTTGCTCATATGTGATACACTCTTATTTAGAATATCACAAATAGGTTGTGACTGTGAACTTGTAACTGAGCACAAATCCAGACCCTGCTCGTCAAGCCACCATCTGCTCTTTATTTAAGTTACTTCAAAAACAAATGCTTCTTCCACGGTGCCTGCAGTACATGATATGATTAACGTAAGTAAAATAAATCAGTTAATAAATTTGCTAATACCATCAGGACATTCCTATGTAAAAAATTCATGAGTACACAGTCCATTGCCATAAATGGATTTATTCAGTTTCCCTCTGTTCCTCCCCTTGTTTATTGGTGGCGCCTGGCACATCCCATACAACAGAGGTCCATCTTGGCACCTGTGCAGAAGCACCGAACTACTGAACCACTAACGACCCCCTGCACTTCCAGAGGTGATTGCATTTTCCCTTCATCAGCTTTCAGTAGGAGCATCACCTCCTGCAAGGACACCAAAAGCAAGAGTCAGCCTCCTCCAGAGGGCTATTTGGCTTTTAGGGAACCTGAGTCATTGCCTGACATCCATCATTTTTCTTTGACCATTTTAAGAGGGAGTCTGTATTGACTGATTCCTAATTTAGGATCCTTTGGTTAGATTAAATAAACCTGGGGGCTTGACAGGACTTGAGTATGCAACTTTTTGAGGATTTGAGCCTAATCTCTTTGTACAAGGATCAAAGTCAAATCTTGCCTATTTGGTTTTTAATGCCTGACAAAACTTGAATGCTATTTAAAAATAGTAATCTCTGATAATGTCTTGTTTATAGAAATTATAAATTGCTTCTAAGTTTTTTTTTAACAGAGCTAGAGATAAGAGCATAACTGGATTATAATATCTTTACATTAAAATCTTGTCTTTTTACTAGATTTTTAAAAGCCAACAAAACTGGAAAGTCTGATGTTACATTTTAATTTGAACTGCATGTATTAATGGAATTAGGTACAAATCAAAGTTTAACATCTTGAATGTATTACCATTTTTGCATTCCTTTTTACTTACCTAAAAGCCTTTTTGGCTAGCCACGTAGGATTGAAATGTTGAATTAGGAATTACACAAAGACCTGGAGTATGGCACATGATTTTCCATTATCAGATAAGAAAACCAAATCCACAGAAAGAGTACAATTTTTGTAGAGATGTTTGTCTTTACCGAAGTGCCTGTTTTGACCTGCTGGTTTGGCAGATAACCATTAATTTAAAATAATAGATAGATGAAATAGGTTCTCTTTAATCTTCCCTTAACATCTAAACCAGCTGTTGCTATGGGAAATGTATTTCCCATGCAACTCTCTTGAATTTTACATGATGATCCTAATCCTCGCCATATGCACCCGCTGAGAAATGAGAAAGGTGACGGTTCTGTGGTGTGGCCTTCCCTTCCGGCCTCTGCTGTATTGGATCTGCACAACTTGTAAACACACTTCTCATTTCCACAGCATTTCACTCTACAGAACATGATGTGTCTTTTAATGAGCCACTGTCTTGCTGTCTCATGCATATTTCAAAGTACATTTTAAATAACTGGATGAAAAGAAAAGCAAGTTAAATACCAGCACCAGCACTTGGTTAAGCTGTCACATTATTGTACTATTTCTAGTGAAATGCCAGCCAAATTTCCCAGGTGCGGTCTCAACATCTCTCACATAACATCAAAATAAAATCCCTGCATTAAAATAATGCATATAAATATACTGGTGGTTATTAGGGGAAAAAAACACAAAACCCACACATAGTGTAAGTTCATCCAAAAGAAACTATATTAAAGATCCGGTGTGAGACAGAATTTTGGATGAGATCTAAGCAACCTTTCATCAGCATGGTTCTCTGAAGAGAAACACTTTCCAGTATTGCTCCTCTTTATAAATGAGCTAACCTCAGACGTTACCAAGCACCCAAACAACTGGGCTGTTTCAGACTTGCAGTACATTAATAAATGACGATGCTTATGAAAGATATTGCAGATATTTTTCCAGGTTTATGCAAAGCCCAATAAAGAAGAAAAAAAGAAGAGAAAGAGAAATCCGAAAGAAGTCTCTAAGGTTTTTTTTCCTGCAGGGCCAAGGACATACAAGCCTAATGTTGGAAGACTACTCTCTATTGAAAGACTACTGCAGGCAATCTGTGGTCTTGGTGCTAGGGAAAGGGCAGATGTTCTCAGAATGAGCCCACTGGCTGCCTGAACTGGCAATCCTGAGTTTGCTTATTTATTTGTTGTGAATGTTTTTTGAACAGTAGCTCAGCAGAAGGTTACTAAATTCAAGTATAATTAGAAAGGTCTGAAAATCCTCCACTAAGTAAGCAGATCCAGAGGAACAGATGGTGCACCCCTTTGATGGTCTCCTGTCAGACAGGGTGCTACAAATCCTCACCATGCTTTGCTCAAGGTCTCCTCATGTGGCTTTGAGGAAGATTTCAGATGACTCATTACATTTACTGAATGGTATTGTTTGTCTATGTAGACATCAAAATGTTGTCACACCCCAAGTAATTACTGCAATAGGGCCTTTGTGGCAAAAATTAAGTATGAATACACAGAGAAAACAAACAGCAGAACACAGGTACGTGTGCATACACACCTACCCCTCAGCACTGCCTGTCGTTTTCTGTTTTGCTCTATTTTCTTGTGTGTGTTGTAGGATAGTGCCCTTAGTGCCCACACAGCCAACTGTTTGGGGACAGACAAACCCAGGAGCAGGTATGGCTGCAGGTTGAAGTCACACATTTCCAATGACTTCTGCATGCCTCGGAACTTGCTTGTTGCTCTCACACTCTCCCATGAGTCTGTGTGCTTTGCTCTATGGTCTGCAGAAACCTTATTTCTCTGGAGATGCCTTGGTATGTAGTCATGTTCTAAGAGGTTTTGGCATTGCTCTGGTAAGCTTGAAGGGAGAGTTTCAGAGCATCTTTAAAGTGCTTTCAAGGCCCATCTTGTTTGTCTTTCTCTATGAGCCCAGCTACACAGCACACCAACATTTTTGGTAGCTTTGGGTACTTCTTCAATGACTCTGTGTCCAACCTGACAAAAATGAGAGTTTCCCAGCAATACCTCTAGCAGTGCCGTTGTTGTGAAATAGAATATCAGTGTTTGTCAAACACTTCTGCCAGTGGACACCCAGAACAAGAGTTAAGAAGATGTGGTAAAACACATCAAGCCATTGGATTTGGAACAATGTGGGTTTCAAGAATCTGGCTGACATAGAGAACAGATATTTGTGTCCTTTAATGTGGCAGCCATTTTGAGTACTGCTCTTCACTCTAATGATGAATTTTGCAGATGACCAAAGAATGAAATTTTTTAAAAGAAGAGAGATTTTACCATCAATGATAATTGCATGTATGAACGACAGATATTTTGAAATTTACAATTTATATTAAGATCTTTGCCCTGCACTTGTTCAGGACATTACCTGTGAAGTCATTAAAAGAAGAAAGGTTCTAGACTGAGAAATGCCTAAAAATGCCTAATATAAATCCTTTGGGAGTGTTCAGTGGCCAGAAAACAACCCACTCGGTATGCAAGAGATGTAAGGAGAAGAGAAGTCATACAAGACAGCAGTCATCTATAATCTTGTAAGACAGCAAACACATCACAGGTGACAATTTGTCAATAAACCCAAAGGCAAATAGTAGGTAAAGGAAAAAAACCACCCTGAGGCTATTGCAATAACAGAAAACAGAGGGCTGGAGCATACGTAGCTTAAAGAAATATAGTTTGTGTAAAACAGGAAGGTGGAAAACAAATGCCTAAACCAAGGCATGTGCTCTTTTAATTCTGTTCCTCCCCTTGATGGAATTATCAGGCTAAATCAAGACCTGATGTAACTGCAGCAAAATCAGTGGAACTACACTGAAGATAAATTGCTGTCATAAATCATCAAAATCATCAAAGTGACAATTTTGTGTGTTTGTGCCAGAAATTAATCTGGCCCATTACAACAAATTTTTTGACACTCAGCACTAAATTTAATTTCTGTTTTCTATACAGCAAAATAAACTTGAGCTTTGGTATGTAACAAGATGCTGGTGTCCTGGGAAACATTCCTCCAACCATTACTACATCAGCTCCACGTTTGGGAGGGTACAGCATCCCTGGTCTGCCATCCACTTTCCCTTCAGGTGTGCCTGGCTCCACACTACCCTCCTGTGTGCACTGGAGGGAAGGGCTTGTGCAATGCCTGGAGGCAGAGAGGTGTGAGGCAAGGAAATAATCCATCCTGTGCTTGGCCTCATACCCTGCTCTTGCTGAGTGCAAATCCATGCACACCCAGCACTTGGTGCAGCTCTGGGGTGCTCAAAGAACATTTCTCCTCCTCAGCATAATAGCACTGTAGACTGTGACTCGACTTCCAGGTGCAACACCCACTTCTCTCACTGTGCCGCCCCAAATAATCATATTAATAATTGAGTTTTCCGGCTTGCAAGCTCTGCTGTAACTGCTGTGACTCCAAGGGGAGTCGTTTGCCTCAAAGAAGGGAGTGAATGGATTTTCCTTTACAATAGTAAAGGTGCAAGGAGCTGTTGAGCACTCAGCCAGTGATGGCTGGGCATCTGATTTCCATTTACAGATCTGAAAACTGCCTTTACTTGGCTGCCTGACCCTTGGATTACACAGTGCTGACACATTGTCTACTTTATAAGAAAATTTTAGAAATGAGCACTATCTTGTCACTACAACAAAATGATTTAACCTTTGTGTTTTATCAAAAACTGCAGAAGAGACAAACTGAAATTATTTAGGCATCTGATTTTTGGTGCACATATATAAGATTCCAGGTTGAACTAATTAATTCTGTTTCTATTAAAAACTCTGTGCTAGTTTGAAAGGCTACATTTGCATTCCAGCTAGAGTGAAGGTTTTATTTTTTAGCATGAATCTCACCATTAATCAGAGCTGGATGTAATTTACACCACCTTCAAAGAGCCTGTAAAAAGATAACGAAAAAAAGTTAATCAAATTACAAAATCCACAGAGAAAAAAAATCAACTCAGAAATAAATTATTCCAGCATGTCTGTCTTTTATGGCATTGCCAATGTAAATCTATGCAGTAGGCCACCACAGTGGAGTCCATAGGGGCTAAGTTTGAGGTTTTGCTTTATACTTTTTTTTTTTTTTTTAAGCCTGGCTATCTAGTTGAACATGTTCTGGGGTAACTGAAAAATGTGTTTTTAACACAGTATATGCAAAATAATCCAGATTTCCTTTCTGTGCAAAGTGAAATAATCCACAGAACTTCTCCTGGAGGAATCTGTGGTATCTAAACACTGAAATGCAAACCAATTGAGAGACCCATCATAAAAAAAAAAAAAAAAACCACTCTGTTTAATAAACAGTCAAAGCTTTTTCTTTTTTTTGTTCATCTAGGTTTTGCAGAAAACCTATGGGCCTAAAACAGCTGTCAGCCATCCTTGTCCTGGCAGACCTGAAGCTGGCTGTGGTGCAGCACCTGTGGAGGCATGGAGGGCATGCTCAGACCTCCTCAAACCTTCTCCTCTTCCTGTGTATCCTTGCTGACCCATATTTTTGGTAGTCATGTGTCTTCAAGCTTTAGATGAATTGTTTGAGATGCTGCACACATTCAGTATATCACAAAAGAGAACTCTGCTTATTTATTTGCAACATTTGGAGATATTAATAGTATGTACTCTGATGTCTTTACCCCAGTGACTTTTGGAAATTAAAATTATGACAAGAAGGAGACTGTATTTGCACATAGGTACATTTTATTTCCTTGGGAGTGGGAAGATTTGGATGCATACAGGCTGTAATCTCAGCATTTTCTCTTCTACTTTCTTCCTAGTTAGAAAGCATGTGGTGTTGCTGTTACAGTTCATGTATTTAATAACTGGAAGTATCAAACCATCCAAAATAAGCTGCAAAATCAGCACTGGATTATTTTTTAAAATTTCATCAGAAAAAACCTGCATGCTATGAAGACGAAACAAAAATTCCCCGCTATGTGTATCATATATGGCAATGTTATTAGACCAAAAAAGGCAAAAAAAAAAGATATTAGACAAAAAACCCCACCAACTTGTATTGAAAATTATTTTAATAGTGTGTTTAAAATGACTGAATTAAGATTTAAAAAGGTTATGTGAAACTTTAAACGCAATTTTAGGTATTTTTGTCTCAATAAAAATAGCATACATCAAATGTTGGAAAATGTCAGGGGCTAACATGGTAAATTACATGGTTTGTACCTGTTTTGATGTTAATTTTGCAAATTCCTTTTTGGGTAAAGATGGCCCTGCAGAATGCAGGCTTTGCAACTCACACTTCCTAGTAAAGAAACTAAAATGTAAGAAATTATGTCTGAAAGCAGATGTTTTGATGAGTCTCAAGATCATTTATGTGCTTTGGACTTCTTACTTTCTTTCCTGTACTGTACAGCACCAGCAATCTTGATTTTCTGCAGCTCCCATGAATGCCCAGGAAATGACTGCCATGAGCTGTATGGTGGAGCCAGAGCAGCAGCTGAGCACAAGGGCAGCTGCTGCTGCCACATGAAGCTCTGTGGAGCAGCAATCCTACTAATTGGTTTCAACCTTCCTGCAGGATCCCCAGAGAGGCAGATGATCTGTAACAAAACATGGTGTTTGCCATTTGGAATTGAAAATCGCATCTGGAGGAGGACAGAAAAGGAACACCAGACTTTCCTATGCTGCAGTATGAGGTTGTTTTGGGTTTTTTTTCTGCTCTTTTGAGATATGTTTTATCTGAATTCAAGCCTGATGTCATCTGCCTTCCCTTTCTCAGTGCATATGTGGGTATTCACATGTGCTCATCACTTCAAGGACAAATTCTTAAACAGGAGGGAATGGGTCCAAATGGCTCATCCATTTTGGCAAAGCTGATTTATCATCAGGATCAAAGCAAGACTCTGCTTCAAGATATTTTTCTTGGTGGTTCCCCAGCTTCCCAGGAACTTGTTTGTCTTCTCCTTGTTTCTGGGGAGGCAGATCCTTTCCTGTTTCTGTGGTATCTTGGTTTCCTTGTTGCAGTTGGTCTGGGTATGGTCTGAAGCCGAGGATCTTAATGGAGCTGTTCTGCCACTGCAGTTTTCTTTGTCCTGTCTGTTATTTTCCTTTGCTTTCCCCTGGGTTTCTAAACTGCTTTTTTGTCTTTTGTTCTGATATTATTAGCATCCTACCTGTGCCATGCTAGAGTTTTGAGAGAAAGCATTGTGTTCTGCAGACAGGTCCTGCTATCTCTTCATGCTTACACTGGCATAAGATCTGGGAAATTCTGACATTAATTTGCTGGGTGTAGGTACTTTTGGGGAAGCAAGCACAGCAGTTATCATGGCCAACCTCTTTAAATGTCTCCCAGTATGGTAAGTGGCTGGACCTTTTCCATGCACACCTTCCTCAAAACTTACCCCTTTTTGATCTGTAGAAATAATTTTCCATGATTTTTGGAAACCTGTGTTGTGATGTTGAGTAGAATTTCTTAGCCAGGACACAGAATCTCTGTGACAGGCAATGAGTTCAGACTGGTTTGCAATTTGCGTGGAGGTCTATCTTAGGTAGAATTAGAAATTCACTGTGCAGGAGAATAGACACCAGCAGCTTTTAGTGCAACCATCTCCCAGTAAGCTAATATCCCCACAGAGCTTACTGCATGTCCTTTGAACAGTTTCTTTCAAAGAAGATTAACACGGAAAGATCCTGGGTTATATTTATATCCCTCCTAAGGGACAGGACTGTTCCCCACCCCCAGCATTCAGACTACCTGCTAGAAATTCTGTGCACATTTTTATTTTACTCACCCAATGAAATTCCAAGGCAAAGTTTTTGGGCCTGGATGTGGGGGAATATGTGTGCTGCAGACAGGAGCCTTGCCAGAAACTGCTTGGCACTGGTAATGTTCTTTGCACAGAATATTGAGATGCTCTTGGAAATATCCTTGTTTAGTTCAAAATGCAATTAAATAAACTCTGTGAGTGCAAGTTAGAATACTTCTGTGATACTGTTTTCTCCCTCTCATGATGTGTATCAAGGTTGGAGGGAGAGAACTGTCAGCCAGTACAGTTTGCATAAATACAGCAGATGGTGTTGCAAATGAAAAGGATGGGAGAGCTACCACTAGAGTCAGTGAGAAAAGCCTATGATTTTATAATTCCTTTGAAACATGTTGAAGAATATTATCAAACTATTCTATCTTCCTGCACCATCATGCTATATTTGACACTGAAGTAGAATAACACAGTGTTTTACTTACCTCTGAGTGGTGATTTTGTGGCAAGCATACAAGTCTGAATCTTGACACAGTACCCCTGACTAGCTGGGCGGCACTGCATATTAACTAATGTCCATATAATATTTCTATCTACCTATACAAGTTACTGTAAGAGGAATTAGTACAGGAAAGTTGCTTAACTGTTCCAGAAGCTGTGTCACTGTTGAAAAAGAGTGCTATTTATCATCCTATTTGTGTCTCTTGGTTAACTTTTTTCTGAGTATGTAGAGATCTCGTAATTTAAATTTCCCAATCAAGTCTAGCAGATGAATAGGGCATAATAACCTGCAATTTGAGGGAAGGAACTCAGTCATAGATAACACTTTCTGTGCTGCTACTCAGGGAGCAAAAATAAAGTTCCTCCACTAAAGAGGGTAGAGAAAGAAATATAGTTCCTCCAGACTTCAGGCATTGTAGCAGCCAAAATTGGACTGCCTCTGAAAGGATACTGTCTGGTGGGACATAAGTGAACATGTCTCTACTGAATCCAGTGCACAAATATTAAGAAACATTTTCATTCATTCCCAGTGGGAGAGGTGGAGAAACATTGCTTTATTCACTCCATACAGCACAGTTACAGTGAAAACAGATTACTCATCAGCCAGTTCCTCTTTCTAGTGCATCTCATGCATCCTGTGGCTTGCTTACAACCAGATGAAAAACATGTAACTTCCTTTACAGTATTTGATCACCAAACATTCAAAACTCCCTTTTGAATCAAGAAAGAGGAATTTCAGTTACTGTATATAGGTCTCTTGATGTAGGAATGAACACCAGAATTCTGAGGTAATATTCTTGGTTTCTTTCTATAATTTACTGTCTCCTTTTTGTAGCACAGTATTTAACTGACAAAGGAATACAAGTGCTAGGTTCTTGTCTTTTGACTTTATCCTGATCATTGCAGAAGCACAAACACATTTTGTGTCTCTGAAGAGAAAAAAACATTAAACATCAGCAGTGTGCCAAAAGCAAGTGCAGTGTTCATTAAAAGAGGATAGAAATCTACAAAAACTGTTGCTTTGATTAAAACTGTTAGAAGAATTTAAAGAAAGGCATCCAATTTACTGGTATACTAAATACAGAGAATTAAGTACACAAGTGAAATAGATATTCCCTTCTACTCATATACCTATCTGGAAGAGCTTTGAGTAAACACAAAAACATTCACTCTATAATGACACTAGGTAGTATTTTCTTCTTCTACTAAATTTATTTTGTCATGTTCCATGGTATGAACAAATTAAATACCATACATGTCTTAAATGTCTCAAACAATTAAATTTATCTATGTTTATTCTTGCTGTCTGCTCGTCTGTCAGACACTATCAGGTCAATGCTCCTGAGAAGTGGCATGGAGTGGGGGTACTATGAACCAGCCAAATCTTACAGAAATAGAGTTTAAGTATCCCTTGAAGCTCTTACAGATTTTCAAGAGGGAGAACTAGCTTCTGAAACTAAGACAGTTTATGAAGTTTTGCTGAGACTGGAAGGACACAAGCAGGTCAGAAAAGGCATTTGATGCCTGGAATAAAATCTCATGCAAGTTTTTTCAGGCCTGGAAGTATACAACTGTGCTAACTCTAGGAGTACACTGCCAGAGGCAGACTTCCAAACGTGGTGTCAGTACGCGTTGCTAGCACTGAAATTTCTTTACCATCACACACAGGGATAATCCATCCTGGAACTATCTTCCTGTTAATCCCCTGTTAGCCTGGCTTTTCAGCACAAACTAGAAAATGTGCCCCAGACACTGCAACTCATTCTCTGAGATAGACTGACCATCATAAACTACCAAGGTAATAACTGTGTTCTTACATAGAAGCACAGGGCTTGCTTTGTTTGGTTTAGTTAAATCTAGCTCTGTGTGTGTCCTGGCCAGTGCCTCAGTAGTGTCCCTGTGCCTCTGCAGAGACTGTTGGCAAGCACTGTGGTATTCAGGCCTGCCATGTCCAGTAGAAATGTTGCTGATACCTTGAAAATCTTTCTTTGAAAGCTGGAGTGCATAAACAGCACACCACAATGAGATTAAAAGAAAAAAACAATGGTGCAAATATATTGACTGAGTTGAGATCCCTCAACTTTTCATCTGAGCCAGCTTGAGCAAGACAGACAGTGAAGCTAAAGCCTTCTCCTCTATCAGCACAACAAAACCTTCCTAACCTGAGGGATGAAAACTCTCAAACTTCAGATTTTGGAAGATCACATTATCCCTTCCCAAGGGATTTTGGCTACTTGGCTTCTAAATTATTTTGCCCAGCAAACACTGTAACAGTCTGGTGGTTCAGCAAATGTGTTTTAGCTTGCCTTACTGCCACCAGTGTGTCTGCAAAGGGGAGATTCTTGGGGGCTGTGTGTGCAGAGGGGCACAACCTGGGCTTAGTCTAGCTCTGTAAGCACTATGAGCACCCCCTGAGATATGGCCCTATGGACACCCACAGGACCGCAGGAAATGCTGTAGGATTGCCTCTGTCTCGTAGCACAGGCATGGCTTGGAAGCACTATCCCTTGAAAGAGCAGACATTGTACATCTCCATGTGGGGCCAGAAGGTGTTTTATCAGCACCTAGATGATTGGGGTGGGCTGATCACTCCAGAAAGGGCAGCAGCTCCAGCAGGAAATGTGCTGGATGGCCTTTCCAGTCCTGGTGTAAGGCCTACAGCTGGGCCTGAGGCTGCTGTGCATGGGGCCGAGCACACACCCCACAATGTCAGTGTCTGCACAACCTCCACAAGAAACTTTTCATTCCCTAGAGGGCCAAGAGTGACCTCTAAAAGGTGAGTAAACACCAGGCATGGACCAGTGCCAGCAAAGCCAGGTGGGATTGAGATGAAATGAGACAGGTTTTGAACCAGATACTGTAGTTTATTGCTGTGTAATACAGACAGCACAGGTGTCAGCCAGCTTTACACAGGAGTCACTGCCAGCTCTGGACATATAGACTGCAGTCTGGTGAGCTGCTCTGCTCCCTCAGGCATCAGCCATGTCCCTGGGCAAAGGTGAAAATGAGCACAGGACACCAAGGAGCACAGCTGGGGAGTCACAGAATCATGGAATTATAAAATGGATTGGGTTGGAAGGGACCTTAAAGATCATATGGTTTCAACACCCCTGCCATGGGCAGGGACACTTTACTAGACCAGATTGCTCAAAGCCCTGTCCAATCTGGCCTTGAATACTGCCAAGGATGGGGCATCCACAGCTTCTCTGGGCAACCTGTTCCAGTACCTCACCATCTTCACAACAAAGAATTTCTGTCTAACATTTAATCTAAATATCTCCTTTGGCAGGAAATGGAAAATGGTGTGCATGTGTTAACAACAGAGGCAGGCAAGAAATAGAGCTAGAAGAGACCAGAAAACCTGTATCTGTATGAGACAGAAAGAAAACAATCAGAGCAACATGCAAGTTGGAGGCAGACCAGTAATTGCAAATAGTGATTACCTTCTTCTTTTTGATTCCTGCTATGTTCAAGAAAACTAGAGTCTGTGCAATTTTGAATGGCACAGTATCCTAGAAGTAGTTGCTAGCATCAATTCATTAACAAAAATAAGATTTTCAGAACATCCTCACTGAGAGCTTTCCTAATCCCTTGACAACCACAGAGACCTAGGTCTGGCTGTCAATATTTTTTTTATATTAGGGGAGAAAAGAAAAGTGCCAAGCAGGAGAGTATCAGTGGGTGGGTACTTGGAAAAATATGATTCTAATATTAGCTTGAAAAATCAGTGAATTTGCAGAGTAAGTTGTTAGGCTATGAAGATGAGGTTGTTTGGAAGAGGATGCTAGTTCCAACAATGACCTGATGAAACGATATATTAAAGTAAATTTTTTCCTTTTTAAGGCTTATCTCAACTTTTTAAATTTTCAGTAGTGTACTTGGATAATTTAAACCAGAAAAAAGTAGAGAGTAGCAGCATACTGAAGACTCAAAGTACCCCTTGGTTTACAAAAACAGAAAAAAGAAAAGACTTTCCATTAGATCTCTTTTTCTACATATTTTTTTTTTGTCCTGCTGTGGATATCTACATGTTGCCTAGAAATTACACAGATAAGCAAATCTACTGTCAGAAAGCTTATACTGTAAGTATTCTTCAGATTATCACCAGTAAGGAGCTGGAAGCAGGCAACATTCCTGGGTTTAAAGAGATATTCACAGGCAAAGAATGCATTTGAATAAAAGGAAGGGTGTTTTAAATGAACTGCAAGGCAGGCAAAGAGGATGAGTTCTCAGTGAGAGAAAGCACTTTCTAAAGAAAGGACTGAAAAAACACTGGACTCAAGACAAAAGAGCAGAGGGATGCCAGGGTTAGACCCTTGGTGGCAGAACAGAGGGGAAGACAGAACACCGTGGATTCAAGAAAAAAGGAAATTTGAAGGGCTGTGTAATGCTGAAGGTCCAGTGCCCTATATTTTGGCTGCAGTGAGTGCTGGTAGGTAAGAAGGGGATAGAAGAATGTATTCAGGGAAAAAAAGGAAAGGATAACTAAGGAGTGGATGTGAATCCCAGGAGAGGATGTTTCAAGCTCAAGTCTTGATGTTATCAGCTCCAGTGTTTTAGTGGGCTGTTTATTTCTGTCTGTCTATCTATCTATCTATCTATCTAATGAAGTTTTCATTTGCCACAGATTGTTCTACAGGTGTTGGATTTGGGGTATTAGCGTTAGCTTTTGAGGAACATAAGAAGCTTAACTTAGGCAGAGCTCTTGCTCAAGGCCCGTATGTCATTCAAATCTCGCTCAAATTCCATTTTGAAAATTTCAATGCTTCACAAGTCTTAAATTCCTCAAGCTCAGAGGCCTGCTATTTGCAATTTGTTTTTGATTTCTGACTGGGTGACACTTCAAGCCATAAAGTGTGTTTAAACCAGTTCCCTGACCCATATCATATTTATAGGTATATTTGTGGGATTCCCTGTTTCTGCTTCCAAATTCGAATTCCCCCTGGTGTTCAGTAATTGTGCACAGATAGGGTGGTACTCTCATTAAACTGTATCAGCGTGAATTTATGATAATTGCCTGCCCTATCTTTGCATACTTTATTTTCTCACAGTCCAGTGCAGTTCTGGTGGCTGAGCACAGTGCAGTGGGGCTTGGCAGCCAGCTCATGAGGAGAAGGTTGGGCTGAGCATTTGCTGAGGGACTGATCACAGTCACTTTTGTTTTAATCCTCTTACTGCCCTGTGCTTGATGCTGTAAGTCTATTCTTGAAAATGAAGCCTGTGTTCAACTAGTGACTCTCCAAAGTGTGTGTTGTCAAAATTTCACTTGCAGACAGCAATTTGCATGTTAGATATCTTCTGGTGGAAGTCAATTTAGCATCAAAATGTTGTGAAAGGTGCTGCATACCTTAAACCATTAGCTGATGGATGAACACACCCAGGTCATGAGAACTGGATAAGTGCAAAATTTATAAATTGCTCATATGATCTGTTTAATCTTGCCTCAAAACCCATAACAGCACTCTGTGTACAGTTATTCTACTTTTAGCTAGGGTTTTCTACTCCAAGTTAATAGTCTCTTGTTTTGAAACTCTAATTTTCTCTCTGCCTCTCCTGAATCTTTAATTCTCTTGCAACTTGTGAGGTTTCACAATTTGGAGATTAATGAATTGGGTTACATTGCAGCCTTACCTCTTGCACTGGAATTACATTACAACTCAGCAGGATATATCTGCCACTCCTCTGCAAGCATCTTATGAATAATAACAGTCCTGCTCTGAGTGCATCCAGGGTGACTGGAGAAAGATGTCTTCTCTTCAATGAATTTGTGAAAAAACAGGTTTTTTAATGTAAGGTTTGTGCTCCATCTCAGGGTACAGCCACTGAAGAGGAGGAGAGATTGTAAAAGTAATTTACTAAATATGTTCGTATCAAAGTCTCATAAAGGGGTTTATTCCACTGGAAACCCTTCTCTTCAGTGAAGTGGTCTGCAACACCCTTGCCAAACCACTCATCCATTGCTAACAGGAACGAGCAGGAGTTAAATCAAAGAAACAGATGTGGCTGGGTAAGGCAGCTTTCCTTTTATATGTAAAAAAATAGGAGCACGTTCATCAGTTTTGTAATTTTCTGATAGTGCTTTTTTTGGCTTAGTGGCAAACAGCAGTCAAACAAGCACTCCTCATACAGTATTTTTACTCCAATCCAGGGCAAGGTTCAGTTCCTTAGAACACATTTGCATATCTGAACATCCAAACTCCAGATTTTATCTACTACTGGCATATTTGAGGGTCAACAGAATCCATTCTGTCTTGCTTGGATGACCCAAAGGAGCTTCCAGCATTTCCAGAAAAAAATCTGTGTAGCAGTACAGCGAGGAGGTGCCGACACAACACAGACAAGAATTAAAAAGGTGAAGGATTCAGACTTAACCTGTTTCTGCTGTGCCCGTTCCCCTTTTCCTGAAAACACTGCACAGCTGGGATTTTTGAAATATCAATAATAAAAAATTTGGATTGCTGAAATTGGAGGTACATCAAAGGAAATCCATTTCACACATATTTTTCATGCAATGGCTGTCTTACTAAGATGTACAGCCCCCATTTTTGTTGGGTTTAATTCAGAATTGGTCAGACTGGCTTCTCCTTATGGAATCAGAGAGCTCGCCCATTGAATTCCTCTAAACCCTCCAAAACAAAGATACAGTAAATCACCTTTTCTTTTTTCTTTGAGTATAAATCCATCTGTTTTCTGCAGTACTTCTAAAAGGATCAGTTTCCAAAAAAAAAAAAAAGTACAAATTTTTTGATAGGAGTGTTGAATCAGGACATTCTAGCATTTTTTTCTTTCCCACTCTGCACTAATAAAAATGTCAACATACCTCACGCAAAAATCCTTTAGGTGCATTCCCACCTTAATTTTTGGACTGTGAGATTTAAGGAAAAGTTTTGCAGTTTGTTTTGGTTTTGCATCAAATGAAACTAACACTACCTAAAATATATTGTTCCAGACAGGATGTCAACTTTGTATTAGCTTCACTTTTCATAGATCCCGTCAGAAAGTCTAAATGCAAATGGGTGAATATTTCCTGGACATCACATGGAATGCATGATAGTTATGATATGACTCTGCTACACTCTATTTTTTGTATTATGAAATTTTGAGGAATGATCATCCAAATGGAGATCTCTTTATCCTCATGGGAGTTGATGGGACTTCTAAAATGAATAAGGATTTTTTGGATGAGTCACTAGTTCAGATCAACATTTTGTTGGTTATATGAAAGAGAATAAAAGATAGAATTAAAGAAAACCTCCTCACTTACGTCCAGCTGTTATTGGCCAGCAGCTAAGAACCAATTTTATTTCACAATACAGAATCTACAAAATATAAGATACCCTCCAGGTATTCATTTTAATACCTCAGTAAATGAATTCTGGTCTTTTAGTCTCTCCATGGAGCTGCAGCATTCTTGTCTTTACAGATTTTCAATGTAATCCAAACCTTTTTACTTCACAACATAAAAATTCTTTCCAGGACAGTAGTCCTATTCAGAGCAAAGTGGTTGCTTTCAAGGTCTTCATGCATACCTAAAATTGTTAAATATACTTACAATTTTCCAATCCAGCAGGCATGGGAGTGCTACTCCTTGTCCTGCCTGTTAAATTTAGTTAGATGTTCTGAAAAGAGGAGCAGATTGTTCACCACTGGCAGGTAAAATCAGGAAATAAAAATATTGACTCAAGACCTTTGCGAGACAATTAAACAGCTAATGAAAGGGCTGAAGTTCCTGTAACCACAGTGAGCAGGAAAGAAGGATGATGTGCCTCAGTTTGGCACTTCTCTGGTTCCTACTTCTGACACTGAAATGCTTTGGTTGTGGAGATCACGAAGGAATTCTGGTGAAGCATAACGAGTAATGGGCAAATGCTTTCTGAAGCATCTCTCAACAAACCCAGGCACTTTATTCCCTATTTTTATTCTTCCAGACAGGATGTTAACATTGCTTTACCTTTCCTTTGGACAAACAGTGGCAGCAAAACTGTGGCAAAGGTGAATGCCAAACAATGCAGGCAAAGCACAGCTGCTTTCCTGTCTGATGACCAAGGCAGACACAGAAAGAAGTGTAGATAGCTAGAGCAGAAGTAATGTCTCCCGATATGTCCTCACTGTTTTGGCAAATCAGACAGAATAAGCCAGTTTGGTTGTGAAATCCTGGTAGGTCCCGTATCCTGGGACTGGGAGTGGGAGAAGCAGATTTGCAGAGTCCCTTCTGGGCTGCTTTGGGGCCAGCACAGGCAGAGACTATGACTACTTGTGCTTGCTATCAGTGGGGAATTATGAGGGAAAAGGGGCCTCTGTTGGCACTTTAGGCAGCTTGGCTTGCTCTGACTCCAGGTGTGTGGTTACTCTCTCTCCAAGTCATGTGTCAGTCCTAGCAACTCTGGATTTTCTGATGGGTACACTGATCTTCAAAAGTCCAGAGACAATAATAATTTACAACCATGGCATGGCATGGGTTTTCATTCAGCTGAAAATTAGTCCATTTTTGGAATTCTGCAGTCTCAGTTCAGACAGACTCCAGAATCCCAGTAAACAGAGGTGTATTTAGGTTTGAAAGCAGGAGGCTGAATTTGAAGCCTCGGTGTATGTGGGGTGAAGACAAAGGGAAATATGCATGAAGAAGGGTGAAAATGTGTTCAAAATGTCCCTACATTTCTTCAGCAGATAAAAAGACCAATGATTATTTATTCTTTTTGTCATACTGATGAGATATTCAGATACTACAGTCTACACATAAAGCTGAAGAGTATTAGGAGGAACAAGGAAACTTCAAGGCAACTAAATTAATATCCAAAGATTCTGGGTTTCTGCTTTTCCTGGGGTGATACACATATGGACATGAGTTTCTGGGCTCTAGGGTTCTGTATCATGCACTGATTCCTCAAATTAATTCATCCCCACAGTAGAATACCTATATTTTGGGAGAACTAAAAGAAGATTGAATCAGATGAAGGTCATCTAATATCCAGACTGAAATAACTCTGTCAAGACAGGGATGGCACTACCTGCCTGAACAGGAGATACAGAACAGCAAACAGACATGTCTTTGAGAAAGCTGAGTGCTGGGTAGGAGAAGAAGTGATTTGGTTAATCCCATGAGTTGAACTGCCAAAGCTTGCCTTGTTCAGCAAAGGCTGACAGGAGATAATGTCTGTCCTGTGTAAATACATTAGGAGGACAAACATCAGGAAGGAAAAAGCTGGTTAAGCTAAAGGACAATATTGGCTCAGGAGGAAAGGGTTATAAACTAATCATGAATAAATTGAAAGTGGAAGACAGAAGCAATTTTGTCACCATCATGATGAGGTTCTGGAGCAGCCTGCTGGTAGGAGAAGTAAACATTAACTATTTCTTACAAAATAGAGCCCAGGGAAGGGAATATATGACATGACAGCCTGTGGTAGCAAGCTCTGGGATTGATGTGTTCCTAAATGACAAGGTGCAATAACTGGAAAAAGCCTATTATCTCGGCTGAGGGCTGCCTTGCCCACTGCCATTTGATGTGAATGTTAATGTCAGGCTTACCAGGGCTGTCTCCCAGACTAAAGCCCTCACTCCCTCCCACTGTCATCACCACGTGTTGCCGGCTCTGCCTCGCAGCACAGTTCAGGGCTGCCCCAGCAGAAGCTGACCTAGACAGAGACTGAACCCTTGAGGCTATAGAGTCTTATTTCTGCCAGAAACTGAATGCTTGATTATTTTTGGGTCAGGGTACCAAGATGAAGAATATTTCTGACCTGATGTCACCCACTGCACTCTGGGTAGTTACATGCTTGCCCCAGTTCTGCTAGCACCACTTGTCACAAAAAGCACAGAATTTTTGAGATCTGGCAGAAGGTTGAACCTAATGTGACATAACTCCTGGGGTTTTCCAGCTCTCCATGCTATGGGCCAGTGGGACTTGTTTAGTCAAGTGGCAATGCCTTATGTGTTGCACTGCAGGATCACAGTAGGACTTCCCTCTTTTTTCTTGCTTGAGCCTTCTTTTCAGATTTGGAAGAAATTAACCAGGTGTTTGCTACCAATACAGGATGAACAACTTATTCAGAAATAGCTGTGTGAGGGGGGATTTATTTGATAGGGGAATCCTACTGATAATTTTATACTGGGCATATTCGGAGCGGTGGTTTGTTGCAGCTCTTAGCCCTAAAAAAGGCAATTTCCAGAGGGCTTCTGGATCATGAGTTCAAATAGTAAATGGTTAACATGAATATTGAGGACCAGCAGAATGGGTATGGAAATGGGACCAGCTCCTTTTGCATGGAAAAGAGCTTGCTAAATGTGCCTAAGATCAGAGACAACCTCTCTTAATGGTCAGAACATCTGAAGTGGTTGTTCTAATCCCCACTTTCAGTCGTTGCAGGGAGCTGGAAAACTACTTGTTCTGGCCTGTTTATTTGGTCCTAATATTAATCTTCATGTTGTCTGTGTAAAGAAACATGTTGGTGACTTCTCTGTGTCTGGAAATACAAAGTCTGATCACATTTTTAAATTGTCCTTGTTACTCTGCAGCTCTTAGCTGCAGATATTTTTGTTGGATTTTTAAAATTAATCAGTATGGCCAAGACAGGGAGTGGAAAAGGCTGAAAGTAACAGACCAGTGTTTATTTATACTGACATCTGAGATTGTCTTAAAATGTTTTTGGATATTATGTCAAAAAATACAGGAACTGAGAGTCTTTGGATCTTGTATTAGCTTTTCTCTGGGTGTGAGTTTTATGTTATCTGGCAGGAAAAAAAATTGCTGAAAATTACTTCACTGATGACCTACATATAAGTGTGATTTTGTGTTGCTATCCATTTTCTGCTGGAAAGAAAAGAACTGATTTTCTTTAGGTTTGGATTATACTTTCTCTGAGAACACTGGAGAGAAGGAAAAACATTATGCTTTATCCATAATGACATGTAATAACTTTTATGAGAGGGAGAATGAATAGCTTGACTACGAATAATAAAAGAAAATATGAAAGACGCCTTTTGAAAATGTTTAAACTTACTCTAGTATTAAGTAGATGCTTTAAAGTAGCTTCATATTTTTATTCTAGAAGAGAATCTTCATGAATCATTCATAGCAAAGATGAATTTCTATTCAGTATTCTGCTCCTTCACATATTACCTTCATACTTCATCACAGTCAGAAATGACTCAATTCATTCATATAGTTCAGGAAAGCCACAGAACTTCTCTTCTGTACTGCAAATAAAAGAGAAAAAAAACTTTCAATGTTAAAGAAATAGTTTGCAATGAAAAGCAGGTCTACTGAGCTGGATGAGAGTGTTAAAATAAAGTAGTTTTATCACATCCATGTCCTGAACAAAGCATTTCTGCAAAATTTTCTTTAAAGTAGAAATTTCTTTTCAACATAGGAACACGTATGTGATATACTCAACCACATGAGATCACTTACAAAACAGTCTGGATCTCATGCTGTTTTCAATATCCTACACTTTTTTTTGATCTTTTTTTTGTTCATTCATCTGTCCCTGAGAGTTTGACTGTGTAAGAGTCTGAACATTGAAACTTGTTCCCTTGTTTAAATTGGAACTGAACTCACATAAAGAAACTTGCCATCTGACAAATAAGGGAAAGAACTGGTTTGGTAGAGCTGCCAAAAAGTAGGCCAGATGCAAAGCATCAGGAGGTGTCTGATTTAGCCCCCAGAAGTATGTTTGAGCTCTGAGTGCCTCAGGCCATCCACCTGCCGGTTGTGCTAGACCCTGCTTCCTTATGGGGCCAAAGGACAGAAGCAGGCAGAGAGCCCAGCTCATCTCTGCCTTGTAGGCTGCCTGATTTCAGTTTCAGTCACCCACATCTTTATGCCCTCTGTTTTAAAACTCACCTTTCAGATCTGGTTGAGCTCCATCAGGTTTTGGATAGTGTCCCTAAGTTATTAAACCTAAGACAGAATGTCCTAGACAGTGTTTGCTGAAATAAAACCAAAACTAAGTTTAAACTATGAGTAAGAAAATAAGACTTATAGAATTAGGCTAGTGAAGAAGCATCTGCATCCATTGCAGTGCCTTTGAACAAGCTGTTTTCAGTCATGTATCGCCTTCAGCTTTGCCTGAGTCTTGTAAGATTTCTTCCTTCACCTTATAGCTCTGTAATCAGAAAGGACTTTCCTCTTGTTCATAAACAGTTACCACCATGTCATATTACTTTGTCACATGCTATTGCAAAAAAAAAAAAAAAAAAGTGTTTTCATGATAGACAGTTTCTGTGGTAGAGATTAGTTCAGTTCTCTGCAATTTTGGATCTGAAAGCAAGTTGCTTTGGCAGATAACAGCAAGGTCATTCTCCCACACTGTCTCCAACCCAGCACAGTGGTATTTAACAACAACAAAATAAATAAATTACCATAACAAAGACTTTCTCATTCTTGACTTCTGAATTCATGTTTTGGAGCTTCTGTTTTCTGTGATCTTACTTTCGTGAAGGAAAAATGTCCATCCCTAAATGAAAACGTGGCCTGGCCCAAGAAATGCCAAACGCAGCAAAAGAAATGTTTTCCTTTTCTCTGCTTTTTCCTTCAGTAACAGCCCCCCATTCAATAGAGTGATTAGCAATTGGTTATATTTATGAGTGTTGTTCAGCTATGAAAGGGATCTCAGTATTTTTAAGTAGAGGAAAATTTTCCATTGAAATAACCTTTATGGGCTCTTATCAACTTTTGTTTGTTTTAGCTGTTTTGATTCAGGCAGCTCCTGATAATAATAGAACAAAAAGAGCAGAGAAAATCTAAGTAGACAGGAAAAGTTCCTAGATCCAAGATGTAGTAAATATAAGAAATACTTATTTGACACAAGGATGTTTAATATTGCAAAAGACATAAAACAACCTCTTCTGATTTGAATACTGATGTATGTTCAACTTACTACTCTAAGATCTCACCCTACCTTAATTGTAGAATTAAATTTGTTATGATAAAATAATTGTTGAATTTTTATATGTCTAGCAAAATTGCTTCACCTACAGATTTTCATGAGTCCTCAAGCTAAACAACCTGTTGATTATCAGCTATAAAATATGTGCAACTAACCCCTGAATTGGTGCTACATACATTTAAAAATACTGTCTTCTAAAGATTATGTTCCCACGAGAGTAAGAACAATTTTACATGCAAAAGTTGTAGTAAATTAGACTATGCCTAGAGAACATCCATTTAAATAACTCAATGCAGACATGTTAAAAATGTTTTTGCACAATACATAGTGGGGTAATTAATTACAAATTATATAAATCAGCCTCTGACAAACATTTTGATTTATATGAAATTAAGTGAAGGTAGCAAAGAAAACATTATTGACTTAATAATTTTTCAGAACATATGATAAAAATGCACTGCAGTTTTAACTTGAAAAAGAATTTTCTAGAGGACACATTGCATTTTTCTTGCTAAAGGGACACAAAAAATAACTGAACAAGCTGGTTTTTAGAAAGATGAACAGTGTAAAAAATCTGTAAACAGAGACATATAGGTTTGCATCGTGCTTTAAAGTAAAATCTTGTTATTAGAGTTGATTTTATTCCAGTTGTAGCTGGAAATGGGTCATGGCCTCCTGCGGATGGCAGAACTTTGGCGTGGTGTCTAACAGCACACTGAATGAAAACAGCTTTTCCAGGGTGACTAACTCTCCCTATTTTAAGATGATCCTGTGGAGATGTATTTCTCCTCTGATGATCAGTAAAACCTTAGGGCACAGTCTTTTCTTAGCCATTCCTATAACTCTGTGTGCAGCCATAGTCTGGTAAAAAAATGGGGAACTCACTCTATATAAAAGTGAGGTGGTGATCAGGCTGCCTGTCACCTGCCTGCAGTAACCCAGAGCTATGAGACTGCAGCAGCAGCACCAGAACAGTCTGTGCAAGAGCACCAGGAGCCCAGCACCTTGTGTATGTGGTCTATAAGCCCTGTATGTTCTGCCTGCACCATCCTGAGCAGTCTGGGAGGGAGCCCTGGACAGCTTGGGCTGTGGTAGGCAGCCTCTGGGCCTTGTTGTGGGGCATCACTTCACCTGGGCCCACTAAAGCCAGAAACATCCATCTGACCCCCCAAAAGAGGTTTAAGCTGAAATATTGACTTTTCTATTCATGTCAGTCGTTAGCATTTAGCCTTTGTTTTCTAAGCACATTCTCTGGCAATTTTAATGTATGCTATTGCTTGCAGTTTTGTTTGGAGACAAGAGCATGATCCTCCTTTTCCAATGCAGTCTCAGTAAATGTTAATTAAGCGCTATAATCATTTGCCCTCCTGCCCTGTGCCAATAACTTCCTCTAACCAACACGTGGCTTCTCTTCATGGCTCTTCAGTCACCGCACTGCTGTTTGGTGAAAAAAATGCTGACCATGCTGAAAAAAAATCAAATTTTATACTGAAATGGGGTTCAGCCAGAATGATAGATTATAGCTAGATCAAAAGCACCAGCAAAACCCATTTCTCCTCTTATGTCTGTCCCTGTGAAGTGGGTTCAAATTCTCAGATTTATTCAACTTTAAATTAAGTGGGGTCAAAAATAGAAGCACTGTGTGTAGGAAATGGTTGTTTGCTAGATTCTGTAATAAGAGGATACAGTAAGTAAGAATGAAATTGAAAGTTTGATTAAAAATTTACAAAGGAACATAAAAACACAAGAGTACCTCCAAAAATTAAGAGTGAAGGGCCGTGTCCTCTTTCTGACAGTTCCCAGCATGTGTGAAACAGTGAAATATAGAAAAAAAAATAGTGATTCTTCTGCATTAGTCCCTCTTACTCAATTATGACATTTCTTTAAAGAACTAATTAAAATTATTTTTTTCCCCTCATTGTACTTAGTAGTAACACCCCATATCATTAGATACTTTAAAGAAGGTTGCCAGGCAAACAGGGTTGTCTTGTCCCCTTCAATATACCATTTTTTAACTTTATGGAAGGTTTTTAAAAAAATTCTTTCATTTTAGGTGAGTGACAATAAATAGGTTTTGTGAAAAAGAAAAGAAAAAGCAACCAAAAAACCAAAAACCAAGCAAAAAAACCTCCCAAAACCAAACAACCCCAAAAAATCCCTCACTCCATAATATATGCTTCACTGCACTTACTGGAAGTCACTTAGCAGTTATAAAATATCAGCCACTTCAAACAACAGCATGAAATCTTTATTCTGATGATTTGACTGAAAACATCTCTGTGACAACTTGAGTGGGACTTGGCCATAGATCAGATAGCACCAGTAGAGGGTGAAAGTAAAGATTTTAAATTGACAAATGTCTTATTTACTTCAGATGTCTGCATTACAATTTAAACAAAAATATACAAACAAGAGGAAATGTTTTGTTTATCCAAAAATCTTTTCTTCTAGTTCACAAAAATGGACGCCTTCAAATAGTACATGGCATCGAAACATTCTTGGCCAAAGCAGACGAAAGTCATCCTGTATTAGAGATGGCTTGGGTTTGTGCAGCCAGGTTATGGAGTGACTGCTGCTTTATTTTAACAGGTAAATAAATCTGTTACCTCTTGGACTTAGGGTGATGCATTTGCCTGACACTTCTGGTTGATGGAGTGACAGAACCAGCCATCAGTGTTGTTTTGTGTCTTCTGATTTTTAGCCCAGCAGTCTCCCACAGTAGTTGTTGATTACTCGTGACATTTTGCACTCACTTCACACCATCTTAACAGAGGTGCAAATGTGAAGTCATTTGCTGGACTGAGGAAATCAGCCCCTTAACCTATCCTAAAAACCATCGTTACTTTTATAGAAGCAATTACAAGAAATACACCTGTCCTGAAGCCTCATAAAATTCTTTTTGACACCATCAAAAAATCAAATGTTTGACAGTTTGGTATTTGCTGAAAATGTGGAACATGAATGCAGTCTAAAGGTTTTCCAAGCTTGGGTCAAAGATTGAAATATGAAAGTACGAAGCAATGTGAGAAGGAAAGAGGTTGTTTGAACATTTCGTGTTTTTTTAGGTTTTTTGTAGACCTGAAAAGTCTTCAATTTTTATTAAATTAGTAGATTTATAATGTTTTTGTACATTATCATTCATAAGTTTATGTGTTACTGTAGAACAACTACATTGATTCTCAGATGAGAAGAAAATCTAGAGAAAAAGTGAAGAATTTCAGCTGACTTTGTTCTGACATGCATCTCAAATCATATGAATGCAGATACTTATGAATAAATGCAAATACATAAATATACAAATATATTCCAATAATTAAGTATGCTGCCTTTATATAATGAGAGATCTGCATGCAAGGAGCATATAAAAACACCAATAAATCATCATGATAACAAATTTAAATCCATTTTGAGCTGTGAAAAACAGTCAAGGACTGAGTTTATAACTTGTGTTGAATTCCCAGTTTAAAATTTAATACTCTTCCTACTACTAGAACTGCAAAGTCCACTTGAGGAAATGGAATAAAAACACGAGCTTCTTATTACCTCCACTACTTACAATAAATAACCTCTACTGAGAAATTTGACTGACAATTTTTTCAATAATACATGAAGCAGAATAACAGACCAATTGTTTATTCCTGTATCTATTGGGTTTGCATCATTAACAGTGATAAAATTGTTGTTATCTACAGAGGTAAGATGGGCTGAGTGAAAGCAAACAGGAATTCAAAACTATTTTTCTTTTAATGCACATATGTTCAGATAGGGCCAAAATCAGAAGAGCCAATGCACTTACAGTAGTGTGACTGATATAGATCAATTTGAAATGAGAGCCATGAGATCAACATTTCAAGGTAAGGTCCAGTGGCACTCCCAAAGAAGATCAGTGGAGCTGATGAAGGTTCTGGAGCATGAGTCCTGTGAAGGGCAGCTGAGGGAGCTGGGAGTGTTTAGCTTGGAGAAAAGGAGGCTCATGGTGTGTCTTTATGTATGTCAGGAAAACGATATTATCTGTATGAAATAGAGAACTTGATGCTTGCCTTTGATGGCATTACAGAAAAGTAGTTATAGAATCAAATAAAAAAAGAAATTAAAGGGTCACAGCATGGATAATTAATCTCTGTAATTTTTCGAGATAAAATTCTTTATGAGGCTATTACAAGTTAGACTAAAACAATAGTGTATAAAACAGATTTAAAATAAAACTTCCTTTTTTGGCTCAATTAACTTAGGCCATCCTCTTGCTTGAAAATAATTTGTATTCCTTTAGCCTATTCCAGATATGAGCTAAAGTTTGGCTTAAAATTTAAGATATATCCCTTCCTGGAGATGGACAAAGTGAAGGAGTTACAGTACGATAACTCAAACTTCCATATTCGGTCACAGTCAAGAATATGCGCCTAACTGGAGACTCCTGTAAGAGGTTTCATTTAACCACAATCATATTCCTACCAGAGGCTTAGCAACACATAAAATTAATGGAAAGCTGTTCTAAAAGGAAATGCAAAGGGCACATTTGTTTCCTTACAGGTTTTTGTCTCATGAGCTCCCATGCACAATATGCATTTTACCGGTGCCAAAGCCTGCAAAGGCAGATGGCTCAGAGAGAAGGTCAGAGCACACTGGAGAATGGAAGACAGAGGGTAGCAGTGGAGCTACTCTAATAGGAACAGCAAAGAGGTCCCTGCTCTGCAGCACACAGTGGAGCTGCCCTTTTCATACCATCCCTGTTCTTTTCTTGGGTAAATGACTGCAGGGCAGCTCGTCCAGATTTGCCTCTAGTGTCTTCTGCCAAACAATCTGCTGCAGCCATGGGGCTGACCAGCGGGTGTTAGTCTTGGCAGGTGCTAAAAAATGTCTTACTCCTCAGGGGTATGTCTGGAGACTGATTTAGCAAGTGCTACAGCACACAGTGATATTTGGAAAACATAATATTCTTCAGTGTTGCTTGACTGTATCCCAAGGCTACATGGGTTTGATATAAGACACTTGGACTAACCTCATTCTGTGGCAGACTATATTCCCAGAAGGTAGCTCAGAATGCACCTGCTAGCAGTAAATGTCCCAAACATTACAGGAGATGGCATTCCAGTGGCATTCTTACTGTTCTGGGAATCTCTGTGGCATATTATGGGAAGAAAGAAATCCTGTCAGTTTGCATAACAGCTGAAGAGAGGGAAGAAAACAGCTTGTGTTTACCATGAAAGCTGTGTTTCAGTGAAATGTCTTTGCAGCTTGCTGTTATTGTGTGTTGAGACTGGGTGATGCAGGTGGTACTCCAATGTGGGAGTGAAAGGAAAGTATATACAAGGGATAGAGGGAGGGCAGGAGGTAAAGTAAGGTCAGATGATCCTTGCTTCTGTGGATGTGCAGTGAATGTCTGTTCCTTGGACATCTCGTGCCAGCTTCACTGTGGTGATGTCATATTAACCCATTCAAGAGTTATGTGATAAGCTGAAGATATAAATGCAGCTGTATAAAGGTGTGCCTCAGGACCTTATTTTCCTTGTGTTGTGATCATGGTGTCTTATGGAGAGCAGGGTGTTGGGTCTGGGATGGTTTCCCTACAGATGTTGACTATAAAGATAATTTCTGTTGTTTCTCATGCTGTCACTTTCAGGTCTGCAGTTTTATGGCGGTTTTTTCTCATTATTTGAATTTGTTGCAAAATAAGAAAAAGCCCAAATGCCCACCCTTCATAGCCCAGATTAATTTTTCTTTGAAACTCTTTCAGAGGCTTTGTTTTCAATCAGCAGCACAGTGTGGTGGTTTAGTGTGTGAGAGCCTGCTCAGGTAGTTTTGGAGGACTGTCCTGACTAGAAGAAGTGAAGTTTAGCAGTCTGCAGCTGTGCTGCTTGTAGGCTACTCAGTCTGGACAAAGCCCTTTCCATTATCCTAGCTTCCCTGAGGACAGCAGTTTGGGGTTCTCTGCAGCTCATGGGACAGGAATGAACTAATGTGTGTGGAGTTCCAAGCTCTGAGGGATCAGAGCTCCACAGTGAAACAGGAACAGAGCCAAAATGCAGCTTTGGCATAAATGTCCTACACTGTTCTGGTGTCCACCCTTCTCAAGAGATACAGAGGTGGTAGACAGAATACAGTAGGTAGACATATATTAAAGCTCCTAAGAAGCTGTCTATTTCTTCTAAAATGCCTTATGGAATACTGTGATCATAATTTACAAACAGCTACACAGGGAAGTATTTTCTGATAATAACAGAATATCGATTTCCATAGAAGGCAGCTTAACATGATCCACAGACTAGAGACTGAAGGTAAATTTGGAAGTCAAGGTGAACAAATTCTGAAAAAAATTGTGCCTTGAAATACACAAGTGTATTGTCTGCTTTTAAATCAAGTTATCTGTCTCTTTCTAGATGGAGAAATCTCTCTCTCTTTTTTTATAAGATGATATAGTGGAAGGGGGAAACAATAGGGCATTTTCAGAAATAGGTGAGTTATTTCTTTGTTAGATGGGAACTGAGATTAGATGATAATTGCATGATTTCTTCTGGTTGTTAACAGTGAAAGCATTTGCGAACTTGCTGGAATAATCAGGACCTTTTTTTCTTTCACAGGCACCAGTAAATGCTATTTTCTGTTGAATGCTTTTTAATAGAAAATAAAAACAGAAAAACAACATTCCATTACTTTTTATGGATCAAACACAAATGATAAGGTGAATCAAAAGTGGAAAGATCTTTGTGTATGTGAATGAGCAGATTATTAAGAAACCTAAAACAAAATAGAAAAGGCATGAGAAAAGACATGCAAACTGGACTTGGATATCTTTAGGATACTTTTATATAACTCAAAAGGATTTAAAATAACATATACAGTTGGTAGAGAAGCACCATCACTTTCAAGGTTGACAATAGAGAAACAGATTGGCATAAGAGAAGAAGAAAATCATGGCAAGAATCATCTGGCATCTGATTTTGCAGGGAAGAATGACGATTGTTTGCATAATTCTGTTTGTGGGGTGGGGTTTTTTGGTTGGTTTTTGTGGTTTTGTTTTTGTTTTTGTTTCCTGAAATGAGGGATTCAAAACTGTCGGGACAAAGCAAAAAAATCTCTTATGAATGTTTTAAGTCTGTAAATTTGATGTGATGTTCTGTCAAATGAAATATTGCTGAGATCTTAGGGAATTGAAAACCAAAAGAGCAGATGCTTTCACAGATATTTTCACAAGTTCACTCAGCTTAGTCAAGATTCCTGAGGACTGGTCACAAGAATTGGATAGCCTTCAAAAAGTGTAGGAGTATATGAAATATGATAGAGGCTAGCTGATATATACAGACAATGTAGGAAGGATTTTAAGGACCTTGAATGGAGAAACATTTGTAAAAGCAATGTTTGAAGATGGACTATCTACCTCATTTTCAAAAAGAGAAAACTGCTTCACTAACTTGACAGGACACTTTGAAGTCCAAGGTGCTAAGACACAAAAAGGGTAAGATGCCTTCTATCTAAGGTTTCCATCAGAAAGGCCAGCTTTTAACCCATTTGAGGTTTTCTTATAATATAAAAAGCTGGAGAAAAGATAAAACAGTGAACCACTTTGGAAATTTGACAAAACTAGAAGATAGCTTCACACAGACTGACTTCAGGGTATATTAACAACAACAACAACAAAACCTACAAAAAAAAACCCCCAAAAAACCCAAACCAACAAACAAACAAACCCAACAACCCCCCCAACAATCCATCCACTCTGAAAATGACCAGAGTAAGCAGAGTTAGAACCCAATTATAATGAGACAAACACCACTTATTGTGATAAATCTATCTAAGAAGAAAACCCAAAGATGGAAAGTTTCTGGTCTTTGCAGTGTTTCACTGGGAATATGGGACACTTACATGCTAGATATTGCAGCCCTGCAAATAAGTACCTCCTAAGATGGAATCAAGATCCATATGGACACAGCTGAGGCTGGTGAAGTGCTGTGAAAAGCCCCAGAATGGGACTGTGAGACTCTGATCGTGGAAGTTAAAAGCTATTATGAATATAAGCCTTAATTATTACCTGTCCAGGAGTCTACCTGTCATTCATTATTGGGAAAGATATTTGGCCAGAAATGGAAAATGTGCTTGAAATATACTTTCCCTAAGACTGCATGTGTTTTGGGAACATAAGACAGCCAGAGTGCTGTGCTGGCTCACCCCGCTCTGTATTTTTTCTTCCCAAGTGTGCTCCAGTCAAATTTCTTTCTTGTATGTGTCTAATATCTTGTGTAATTAAGCTCAAGATTAATTTTTCTTTTTTCAGCCCTAGTAGTCTCTGAAACACTCAAGAGAAAGTCTGTGAGGAATAGTCTGTTGCACACACTCTCGAATCTTGATTTTTATGTTGTTTTTTTTTTACAAAACTATGAGAAAATCTCCCCCAGACGGATGCCTGTGTTTCATCTCTACTACCCATCTGGCAACCAGACATACCTGAAATGGTTTGGAAAGGTGGAAAAAAAAAATCAGGCTTAAAAAGAACTGAGCTCCTTAAAAATTTGGCTCAAAATGCAGTACAAAATGTCTGTCTGCTGTGTACCAAGTTCTCACACTGTTTTCCGTCAAACTTCAGACATATAAGGAATTGGTTGCATGGTTTACTAGAAAATGTGGTATGGATAAATACATTTGTAATTTGATTTGTCTGGCTTTATATAGTTAGCACTGTAATAATATAGCATTATCCTGTATTATATAGCATGTGCTCAACTGCACCCAGGAGATCCACCCTGGGTGGAGAGCACAGAGCTTGGCTGAGCATGGTGGTTTTAAAAAATGAAGTAGCACACGCTTGGGACCTTAAGTTCATCAGTAAACCAAAGTCACAAAACCAAATGCCACTTAACCTCTCACTGAATGAAGTTGTCCTGAGTGCATTTCTGGACCAAAATATGTTTCTACTGAAATATGATTGACTGTGGGAGATTCTTGTGCTCTGTTTAGGTTTAGGAGTTAATTAGATGCCATCATTGTAAAGCTTTCTCTTGTGCGTTATTTTGGCTAAACTTTCTTTTGCTAAATATTTTTTATAAGCCCATCTGCAGTGGAAAGAGATTGTTATTTTTATCCAGAAAGAAAAAAATAACTTGACTACTGTACTCTTCTTGCTCCTCACTTGAAGCAGTCCAAAAATAATGCATCACAGGATGAACTATGTGTTATGCACTTGTACTTACTTTTACTGAAACTCAAAGCAACACAGTATCTGCTAGATGGTAAAACAACGGAACTTAAAAAATAAATCCGTAAGTGAGCAAGAACAAAGAGGTTTTGGTTTTTGTCTTTGGGATCACCCATTAGTAGATTTGCTTTCCTTCTTTTGAAACTTTCTTGCCATATTTTCAAGGCAGTTGTGAAGTGAAGCAAACTAAACTAGCAGAGGTAGAGCATCCAAATCTCCAATTCATATAAAGCCAACACTGATCTAAATTTGCCACAGTGTCAATATGCCATGACAGATGTAAATAGCATGTGCCTATTAAACAAGGAAAGAAGCTTCCTTGGACTTATTTTCAGGTGCAAAAAACAAACCTACATTTTCTGCCTTTTGTATTTGTTTTTCCTTTATGAAAATTACAGGCAGGTCTTGGCATACTAACAAAATCCAGCAAACTTAGTCTTTGTAAACTTGTTTTTTGTTTGGTTTTGGCTTTGCTGGGGTGTTTCTTTGTTGGCTTGTTTGGGTCTTTTTCCTTGTATGGCAGGAATATGCTAACTGGACAAGCATTACAGATGAACTGTGCAAGGGAACTGTAAGTGGTCACGGACAGCCCTGGCCTCATGGCAGACCCTGGCTGGAAGTATGGGAGTGGATTAAAGATATTTGGGTGGCCCCTGTGCTTTCTATGAGTTCATAGCGGCGAGAAAGCTATCCTTGCTTTCACCGTACTTTGGGTTTTCTTATTGAAACTCATAATTATGCAGTCAACAACTGCAAACCTGTATTGGGCGTTGGAGGGACAAGTTCTGCTCATTGCTTTTAGGAATTCAGAGTCAAGTAGTAGTTTGTGGTACAGCTTTTTTCCATGGGAAAGCAAAGAAGAAAGTCTTCCTTTTCCAGTCCAAACTGGTATTCTGTTTTTTGCTGAGACGATAACACCTTTTGCTTATCAGAATTCCTTCCTGAGAAATGAAGCTGTGGCCTGGCTATGAATATGCACTATAGCACTAACATTTTAGGAGTCTTAGATTTCCTCATGTTTTAGTTTTGATGGTGTACTTTTTAAATGGGATTTCATATTGAACTTTAAAACTAAAAGCAGATGAGAATTCCTGTGGCAAAAAGTGCTGAAGGTTGAGGAATTCCCTACTCAATTTTCTGGCAAAAATAGAAAATCACATCCAAACCCCAAATTTGATATGCATAATTTTTCCTCAAAATAATAAAAAAATTACGTATTTGTTGTAGTGGAAGTAAAAATAACAGAACTCCTATGTTCCTCTGATAAGGGATACATTTGCAATTTAAAGTCTAATTATTTTTTTCTTCCTACTTTCCTCTCTTTTAATTTGACTACTCTGTGATGAAGAACTACAACCAAATGGAGTGTAGGCTTGTGTAATGAGGAAATAAGATCTGATCACATTACTCAGGAAATTCTTGAGCACTGTAGGACTCCAGTATAAACTGAATGGGGTTTAGTAAATGGAAAGATGATTTAGTTGTAGTAATTAAAAAGTCACACAGGTAAGCAGAGTTCATGGAGTCCTGCCAGAAGTTGCTTTGGGAACATGCGTTTTTAAATCATTAATATAACTGGCCCATTCTACTGTCTTCCCAAGTTCTTGTGTTCTCTAAAAAGTTGTATGTTTTTGTCTACTCAAATTTTATAGCTTTGTATTATACTTGCCATTTTACCTTCCTCTTACACTTTTCCTTTCACTTCCTTTCCTCCTCTTTTAATCTACTGCAGTTGACGCATGCGAATGACAAGAAGCATAAACTGTCAGCAGAGTCCTGGTACAAATGGCAAACATCCTACTGACTGCAGTGGGTGTTACCTTCGCTCTTGCCAGGACTAAATTTAGTTTACAAGTTAAGAAACTGGGGCAGTAGGGGAGGAATTCTGGCATTACTATGATCCTCCTTGCCATGCTTTTGTCTTGCTCACTTCTGATATTACATTTCATTTTTTTTTTCCCTGTGTGTTGTAAATCAAGAGAGCTATCCCAGACCCCTGTATCTGGAGAGCAGAACTTCTCCAGATAGGAAACAACTTGTCTTTTTCCAGCATCCAGTCAACAACACTCACCTAAATTGATACAAAACCCACAAAACCCTTCTTCAAGGGTATCAGGTTTTCTCCTTGTGAATCCCAACTGAAAAGAACTCTATCAGAATAGAAACAAATAGGTTAACATGTTTTAGGAAGCTGAAATGGACTAAAATACCTCCTTCCTCCATACTTATTAATTTCTAGTGTCACAATGTACAAATGAAGCCAACTATGCCTATAACCCTTTCCTTTATTTCCCCAAACTCTCCTTTATTCTTCTTTTGTGAAAGTTAAGGGACAGAGGAAAATATGGTATGCTGGCTGTTGGAAGCTGCTTCAAAATCCCAAAGTAGTCTTGTGGGGAAAATTCTTTGAAGAATGCTCCTCCCTCCAGTGGAAATGGCTGTTTTTAAAAATTTAAGAATCACAGAACTGCCTAAACCAAAAAGTTGTAGTGCTACTGGGATTTGCAAATGAAGAAGCTCACTGGCATAAGTGAGATAAGGAAGAATAACCTCTAGCAAACCAGCTGGATTTGCTGTTTTTTGTTGTGGGTTTTTTTGTTTTGTTTTGTTTTTTTTTTTTTGTCAGATGGTACTGCCTTTCCAGATAAGCTTTGTTTCTTGTTGAAAACTGAAAAGAAATGGACAAACTGATACTCCACTGAACACTTTTAGATGGTAAAACTACTAATGATGTAATGATGTGGCCAGAATATTTCCCTAATTAAAAACAACACTGCCTTTCTCAATGAGGCATTAATTTAGACTTTGCTATTTACTCTAGTAAGACATGGTGACATTTGGGTTTTAGAAAGTGGCTTAGGGAAAGAAAGACATTTAGAAAGGGAAATGAGAAGAGCAGCTCAAGCCCAAATCTATTGGCCAGCTCATGCCTCTGTTAGAAGGATGAGGGCAGAAGCCAGGAGCACACTTTAGGTCCCCTGAAGACTTCTTTTTCCAGCTACTCCAATCTTCTGCAGGATTTGGCCACTGGCAATTAGGAAGGAGGAATACAGGGATACCTGTGCCCACCTGGGGTTATTAGAGCAGTTGTAGCTCCTCAGTAGGGCAAGGGTAAAGCTGGCCCTCTTCCTGTCTGCCCACCAGCAAATAATGGCAAAGAGCATCTACTGTTGTCTGCATGGGCTTTCACTTCTCCTGGACCTGCAAACCTCCCTGGGGCACTGAATACTCCAAAGCAAATCAGCATAGAGGTTGATTTTTGTCTTTCAATAAGCTAGGCCTTTAGTGGACCCTACAACTGGGACTTTACTGTTTAGAAATTGCTGGAAAAAAATCTTAGTTTTTGCCCATATTTTTGTGGGGGCTCTCATTATCTATCTTTCAACATATTTTTAACTTCTCTTACTAAATTATGATCTGCACAAAACCTGATTTACTTTATTTTTACTCCTTGAGATAGTTCACTTTTAATTTAGTACAGACTTGTTTGATAATGAAATATGTATTTCAAATTTCCACAGGTATTTCCTCTTTTATCAGCAAGAGAGAGTTTTGCAGGAAATTACTGTTAAGTTAAAGTAGAGATACCATCCCAGATACATTCACCTTTCATGAGATACTCCTTTACTGTGATTTTTACAATGGAATTACCTTTCTCTTCCCATTTCTCTTTTCTCTGCCTATAATCCTGGTTACCTTAGCTTTCTCTTTAAATAGAGATGTAACAAGAGACTCAGATTTATCCTGTTGCTGTTTGTATTACTGAAAAGCATGCTGTAAGCAAAAGTGGTGTTCTTCCCATACCATAAAGTGGTCTAACTGCCTGGGACAACTTCCAGAGCTATATTTTCCTGTTTTGTGGGGAGAAATCTAAATGAGCCATAAGGAAAGCTGGGTGCAGAACATATCAGTTTGTAACATGATTCAAGTGTGCCCAATGTCCTTAGTTTCTTAGGAGCTGACTGAAAGCAAACCTAACTCCCCCTCCTTCCAAACTTTGGAGAACAGCGCCTCTGGATACAGCTGGTGTGCTTGTGTGATGTCTTGTTCACATAGGCTGCTCTTCCCACATGAAATGCTCTAGCAGGAGTTTCCTTGCAGATAGATATTGCTGTTGCAATGGTGTGCTCCTCAGCTGCTGCTGCTGTGCTGCTGCTGTGCTCCTCAGCCCTACACTGACACGGTACATTTCCCAAAACAAACATGCAGATTCACTCAAGGAAAGAAAAAAAATTAATTAAGAAACAGACACCTTAAGCAAAATTGCTTCAGCTGATGATGTTAGGGGTGTGATATAAAGGCCAGAATGTGTACTTGTTAAATGTGTGTAAGTACCTGAATTTTGTGAGTGCTTTGCTTGTGGCAGTACAGGTCCCTTCAATAGGAGCAGAATATACTGGTATCAGTCAGTGGAATTTCTTGCTTGCTCTTTGAGACAGTGGTGCTGAAATCAAAGGCTGACTGAGAAATAGAACTGGTCACAATTTCCAAAAATAACTGATGCTTCAGGTTTTTAGATGGAAAAATCTTAATTATTTTATTTGTTGTGTTTTCTTCCAAGCCAGTTTGTTCTATAGATTTTAATTCTTGACTCTCCTCAGTAGCTGGGGAACTATTTACACTGGACGCTACAACAGTGTTGAGTTTGCTCAGCCAGCTCTACCAAATAGCATGAAGGCACAGAGGACTGTCAGTTCTTGTGGTTTCCTTCAAGACCCACTGGAAATATTCCAGTTATTTCAGTTATAATATAGTTACAATATTATTGTAAATAACAGCTTTGTAGAGGACTACTGATTGTTAATGAGGTAATGTGGGAGACTGTAGCCACAGTTGCCAGGATATCATGGATAAGGATGTGCTGTTCTCATAGGCTTTTCAGGAAGGACAATAAGCGAGGATATTTCATAAAATATTTAATCATCCCTCAACCATACTGGTAGCCTGTTTGGCTTTTCTTTCAAAGCTCTTGTTTAGCATTTTCTGTCTGAGAATGATCCTAAATACTTATCCTAACAGCAAATGAGTAAAGGAAAAATATTTGCTACACAGTACCTCAGAATGTGACCAGGTAAAAATAAGTCTCCAATATTTCTGAAAATTCTTAAAAACAAAAGAGAACCCAGCACGCTTAGTCTTTAGGACATTTAGACACGGTTCCATTTAAGTACACATCTACTCTCCTCGCTGTTTATGTCTAGTTTTATTTCTGGTAGGAACCAGAATGCATTAAAGAAAAGGGGTCCACTCAGCTCTTGTACTGAAAACAATATCTACCATGGGATGTAGTCGTGGGTGTTTTACAACTAGATGATTTAGATGTACCTTGTGAGCCACCCTGAACCGTGGGTCTCAGAAGACCTTTAGAGACTGGGCTTCTATAGAGCTATGAACCTAAGAAGCACCACTTCCAGGTCTTCTACTTTTGCTTTGATGTTAGCTTGGAAATAACACAATTTTTGGGCATTAATAAACTTGCAAGTTCATTTCACTGAGCATTTTAAGAGCAAGGATTATGGAAGAGAGAATCTCTCCTTTTTAAACATGCTGTGTGAAGTAAAACACTTGTGTACAAGGACTAATAAAATTTTGAGTTTAGCCCATTGTCTGAGAATCTCTTAGAACTAATGTAAGAATAACAGACTAAAGAAAGCAGAGAAATATTGCACTAGGCAGAATAGTTAATAAATAAGAAGATTAGATGGAATTTGTTTGGAATCATTTCCATAAAAGAAAAAAAATCCCCATGAGATAAGAAACTCCTTGGAACACTCCAGGCTCTCAGGTAACATACTCTCAAGTTATAAGGATAAAGAACTTTTTTCTTTGTGAGAATTTGATTGAGTTGCAGATTTAGGATTGCTTGTTTTACTAACTGGTCAGGAGCCACCTGGAGGGCAGGAGGTATTGAAAATCAGGAGTGAAGATCAATCTGTCAAGGAGGAAAGAGCAGGGGGAAGGTGTTTTAAGATTTCATTTTAATTTTTCTCATTACCAATCAACTAAAAGTAAAAAAATAAACTAATTGCCCAAGCTGAGTCTGTTTTTGATGTGGATGTAACCACAGAGTGGTCGCTCCTTGTCCTTTTCTTGACCTGCAAGCTGTTCATTTAATTTTTCTCTTCCCTGCACAGGTGAGGAAGGAGTGATAGAGCAGCTTTGGTGGGCACCTGGAGACCAGTGATGTTCAAGCCACCTGTTTGTTATGTTTTGGAGGAGCTCTCAATAAAAAGTGTGTGCATTTATTAACTTTTTCTCATTTGAGTATTTTTTTTACATACCTCTTTTATCGCGATACCTGAAAATCACTGTTCTTTGCCAGCAGACAGAGTGATAACCACTATTGCTTTTAATACCAACAAACCTCTGAATTTACCAGATGTGTTTTTCTCTTCTTTCATCAGGTTGCCTAGTCAAAGCCTGCATGTGGCCTGTGGCCTATGGCTATGAGTGTTTCTGAGCTATTTGCAAAGTAGGAAAGGACTAGTATTTATGTAGGAACTATGTGATTCTCCTCAGAAAATATCATATAAATAACTTACTTATGAAGATCAGTTTACAGATCTGTCTATTCTATGTCTGATTTTGTCCCAGTTCTCCCGATGGTGTTTGAACTTCCCAGTACTAAGATGAAATTGGTCTATTTAAACAAGTGAGTAGCACAAACTCTTTGGGAAAAAATCTGGACTTTTCCATATATGATTTCTACCTATCCACATTAGATTAAATTAAATAATCTCTTCAATGAATACATTTCCACTGTGTTTTACAAGTTACAGCCTATAAATTTCATGTTCTGTTGCCATAGAGAAATTATTTTTGTAATATCAGTAAGAATAACTATTTTTCATATTAGAAACTAATACAATATTAAGCTTTTTGAGTGCTAAATGATGTATGCCTCTTTTTCAAATGTGACAGATTTTATTCCCAGTAATGCACTTTTGAGCAATTAGTACCAAATCTGTTCTGGTGGAGGGAAAATACTGTATTTCTTGACTACTCAGGCCATTTTTAATGAAATGAAAACATCTCATGTAAAGCTAAAAGCATTTGTTTTACTAATTAATATGAATGGTCTTTCCTGAAAGTATCAGCTGCTCTTTTTGAGAAAGTAGTCTACTAAGTCATATTGGATTACATGCTTATATCCATTTTTAATTACATTTGGCGGAAACATGATAACAGCAAGAGAAAAAATAACATTTCTTGATTATGTGAATTACTCAGTGCTTGGCCACCTCCTCTAGAATAGCTAACTTTTATTTGGTTTTGTTTGGAAAGAGTCAGGGCCATGTGATATAATAAAGAATAACATAATTATTCTATTTAATTCTACCTAAATTTGTCATGTTTGGTATTAAGGAATGCACAAATTAATGTTCAAAGAAAAAGTACTAAATAAATGAACAAAAGAAATTTTGAATAACCTGTGAGGAAAAAAAAGGGACAGAGACATGAATGATGATTGGTGATATAAAATTTTTCATTCACCTTTTTAGTGACTCCAATTACTTTCCTGGTAAATTAAAAGATTTTTTTTTTCAGTTGCAAAACTGTTGTCCCAGTATGCTGAAGCCTCTGCATTCTTTCAAAGTAAGTGAATCAGGTCAGTAATACAGAGGGTGGTACAGGTAATCCTAAAAAAGTGACAGAATCAGCTGTAAAGGAAGTCTTGGGCTTCAGGTTCAGGTGGTGATGTCTAAATTGGAAGATTAAGTGTGCCATTTTGGGTGTTGCTCCTATAATCTAAGTGTAGATCCCAATTTCTCAGAACAATTATCACAATTGTGGACCAAAATGTAAACCAGAGAGAGTTTGGATGACTGCACAAAATTTATCTGCTTTTACAAAGAGATTGGGAAATAGAAAAAAAGTATTTTTTACTTTGACTACTGTAGTTTCTAATCTATATCTTAATCGATTTTTCCATGCTAGAAGTAATTAGTCAACAACTCTTCTATTAGCACATCAGGTCTGGATTCAGACAGTTTCAGATAGATGTACTTTATTTTATAAACCTTATATTTAATGTTCCTGTGAAGAAATTATATTTTAACTGCACCATAATTTTTTATAGGTTCCGTTCTACATCTTTTGATAAGGATGAATTTTCAGATCCTTTTAAAATGTTGAATTCAGCTCGAGATGCAGAGGAACAATCCCACTGGTTTGTTTCTTTCTCTCACGCTGGAGATTTCTCATTAAAAGAATGGCAGATTTCTTTCCTTTCAAAGCTACAAACCCAGGAATTACACCAAAGAAATTTTTGGAGTAGCTGTAATAGAAGATCTGTCACACTAGGCAAACTAAAAATAGAAGAGTCTCTCAGACACACAGTGACAAAAACCAACAACCAGATTTAACACTGGCATCTCTAGGCGATGGCCTGACTGCCTACAACATATATATACATATACATATATATATATATATATATACATAGAATAAAAATGACTTCTAGTGTTGTTTGTTGGTTTTTGCTGCTTGAGACTACCTTTTTTTTTCCTTAGGGACTGCCAAAGGGGCGCCAAGCCATAGTGAGTTCCAGACACTGGTGGCCTAGGCCAGGTTTGAATGTAGAAATTAGGAACCAAAGATCTATATCCAGAATCTTGATTGCCCTCCCAAATTATGATTTCTCCCATTTTCATCCTTGTTGCAAAACCCAGTCAGGGAAAGTAACTGGTAGACCCTAATTCGTTAATGACAAATCAGATACACTTGGACCTGGAAGCAGTGAAGATGCAAAATCTGAGTAAGCCACACTGTGTTTTTGACTTTGACAACAAACTTTCTAACTTCACAACCAGTTTCATTCATTGACTTGTAAAGGAGCAAGGATTTGGAAGCTCTGGGTAGAAGTGTGCTTAATTATACATTTCACTCTTGAACAGAGATGCTGCATTAGAGTTTGTTGAAGTGCCAGAGTAAGTTGTTTGAATATTGCTCACTGTGATTTGGCCTAGAAACCTACTGCCTGTCACACTAACTGGACCTCTATCAGGATGAAAATATTTTTTCTGTCTCATATCTGTAAAGATAATGTTTCCCAGAATTTCATGGCTTTCAAAGACCTCATTAGACACTTCTGTAGTAGCATTGAAATTTTCTGTGCAGGTAACTGGATGGTTACTCCCATCTATGGGGCTGTCTAGTAGTAAGACCTTGCATAGTTTCCTAAAGATTGTTAATGGATTTTGAACACACCAATTCCTTTTTGCTCATGCTATCTTTCGTAATTGTAGTCTTATTGAATCACCAACATATATTACTGTTTTATGACCTGCATTTCTCTTTCATGCAAGCCCTGTATGCCCTTTAATGCTGTGCTGCAACAGTGGATGTTATTTCCCAGATTCTGTCATTCCTATCCCGTCCCCTTTCATATTCTGTACTTGATGTTCAAGTTCTTCTGTTTCATTGTCTAGGGTCATTACCTTGTTATATAAATGTACTGTTTGTTCCTGAGAGCAGGATTACATTTATGTAACTTCTGCCATTTAAAAGTTAGGTCTCTGAGCTGAGAGGGGTCTTCTGTGTTTCCTCTGTTCACAATTGAGAGAAACAGGCAAATCCAGAGGTGGATTTGTCTCATCTGTTTCAGGTGCTTAATTTGAGATGAATTATCTGCTGAATGCATTTTATCTTTCTGGTATGACTATAAATGGAAGTAGATGATTATAGTAGAACAGATGCACAAAAGTGATAAAGTTGATGTTAGGTGAGATGAACCTGGATTCTAGACAAACCTAATTGCCCAAGTTTCCTCAATAGTACAGAAAAAATTAGCACAGCCAATTGATACTTGTTTCCCTGTATATTTGGATGCCATGAATTGATGTTTGGAGTGCCTCTAGAAATTAGGGCAGAAGTCCAGCCTTACTTAAATTAATTTCTGATAGCTGAAGCAGGAGACATGCATATCACCCAAACTGGAATGCCATAGATATATTATTGTCATCAGTAGTAATGTTTTCTTTCTCCCTAAAAACCACACTTAAACACACTGTTACTCTTTCATCAACTATGACAACTTTGTGAATCTTATTTCCCACTGCCTATGGGCTAAATCGAACCACAGAAATTATACAAATGTATCCCAGAATCTTTCCCACGTCACTGCAAATAAATACCATTTTTCTTTATCTCACTCATCTGAGTTCTATAGAAATTGTGCATATCCAGGAAGTCACATACAAAATCACATTTCTCTTTTTCCCATCCACAAAGATGATTTTAATTCTCTTGTTTTAAGATCTTATATTTAGTAAGTTGCAAGATTAAAAAAAAAAAAATTAGGAGAGAGAGAATGAATTAAGAATAGAAAGTGAATGCACAATTCTCTGGGATAAAAATGAGCAACCCAAATACAAGGAATGAGTCCTAAAGTGGAGTCCAGAACCTGAAAAGATCTGGTCTCTGTTTACCATGGTAAATTGGGCACAGTGGGCCACTGGGAAGAGACAAGTGTGATGACTTCCTGAATGGAGCACAGCGTGTCTCATTGAGATTTCAGTTTTGTGAGATAACTGTCATAACCAGTTTAGCATGAAAATTTGACCTACTCAATAATTTAAAAAAATTTGCAAGTTGGTCACGGAGAAATTGAACAGACACCTGTTATTCTCACAATGTTCCTTATTTAAACTCTTATTTCCAACAAGAGAGGAAACTATATGTCACTGGATGTGAATATAGTTTTATCTGAGAACTGTTCTGCCCTGAAAATACTGCTAATGTCAATTGGCACTGTAGAGGGTCAATGTTTTTGAAAACAAGACACATATCATCACTTGCATTATTCAATTTGAAAAATTCACATTCAAATTTATTGAATCACAGGACCCCACTTGCAGGATGTTAGTTCACTACTGGTCTTACGCTCTACATAACAGTTTTATCACATAAAATGTTGTGGATATACCATGTGCTTTGTTTAACAATCAAAAAATGTACAGTTCCAGTTTGCAGCCAGAATCCATTATTTAATGAAATCTACTGGAAGACACCTAGGGAACTGAATGAAAATATTATCACAGAAACAGGTAGACTTTATTAATGGATTATTCATGTTTCAATTAACTAAAATAGTTCAGACTTTGTCAGCTGTCAAATGAATTAATGGCAACCATTTTCCTCTGGTCAAAGAGAAGGCGAATGAAAATGGGTAGCATCTCCTGAAATCCTGGTGCAGTATTCAAATGGTTGTATGGGTCTAGAGAGGTTTTCAAACTTGTATGAAATATTCACATACCTTAGAAGTGTACTTGCTCAATGAGCAGCTGCAAATTTTATAGTTTTTAAATTAATATATTAATCTCTCTAGGCCATTCATCCTATTTTTTCAAACATAAAAAAGTTCTAGTGATAAGTTCCGACCCTAAATGACTTTATAATAAGTGAAAATAGAGTAGTCTCTCATAGTCTTTATGGTGGAACCAGGAGAAAAATGAGGAGGGAGGCAAACCCTCTAAGCCAGGGCATGCTGTTGATGGAGTTAATGGTATTAATGGAGAAGAGCATGGCTGCATAAAGTCGGGCATCAAGCCTAACACTGGTTTAGTAGAGACATCACCATCATGGCAGGCAGCAAAGCTGGGTGAACAGAGAGGGAAGAACTTCTGTGGGACCTGAAATAAGAAGAGGAGAAATTCAAATTAAATGCAGCAGTGAAATGGGAGTCAAAGGAACTTCATGTATTATCTATGTTCTTCTACTTAAAAATGTCATTCTTTGAAGGAAAGTTGGAATGCTTTGTCCCATTTGCCTGGTATGACGAACTAGGCTATGTGTCACAATGAAAGCATACTTTGTTCATTAAGTAAGTAAAACTATGAACTCTCTCTTGAATTGTTTATTAGTCTAAGGAAAAGCATAAAACATTTAATTCAAGTTTATATATCTGTTTAATCTGGATTTCTATGTTATTATTAAAGCTGTGTCTCTATATAGGTGATATAATATTTCATTTGTTCAACTGTGGGATTAAATTTTTTTTGAAACAAAGGAACTCAGGGTTCTTTATATGGCTTGGACCTGTCAGTGAGAATATGCATGGGGAAGTGATGATCACTGGAAATAGTGGCAAACCTTGGCCCAAGTGCCAAATGGTGTCCACTAGTACTCAGCTGTTACTATTACCTGCTTCTCACATGGATGCTGACGATCTCCAGAGTGAGAATGAACATGGCTGCTTCAAGAGGCTCTGCTGAGATCTCTTGTGTGTCTGTGCAGGAGCACTAGAATTTTTCTTTTGTTTTATGGGTTTTTTTCAGTGATTTGGGTCTCACACAATGGCAAATAGTTTATTTTTCTTCACTTCTTCCCCTCTGCTCCCCACAATGCTGTGGGATGTGCCACCTGAAAGTCATCTGTAGAAGCTAAACAGCTTCCCACATTGGAGTGCCACTCAAAATTCCTTCTCTCTCTCTCTTTTTTTTTTTTTTTTTTTTTTTTTTTTTTTTTTTTTTTTCTGTTTTGGTTTGGAGAATAAATGGTAGACCAAAATCCTCTTTGTTAAGCCTAAGTATAACCTTTCTCCATTTTCCTGGTATTACTGGAAAACTACAAAATTGTCATACTTTTTAAATGATGCATCACAATGAAGTGCTAAACCAGAGTTGCAATTTACCCTGGCTTGTAGATTTCTGACAGATGCCAAGAAGAGGCAGGGAGCTCTATTTGACTAAGCTGGAAAATATTCCATGGAAGACAAGTCTACCTCACTTTTTATTTATCATTTCCGTAAGCTTGTCCACCTCTTCAGTCAATATCATAAATATCAAGGGCAAACAGTAAATGTCTGTAGCTTGACACAGTTACACAGAAGACTGGCAATGGATTCCTGTGCTTTTAAAGAACTATCCCAATCTCAGTCAGGGCTGTAGTTCACTGCAGGTGCTGGAAAAATGAGGCTCTGCTTCAGACATAGCAGCAAAATTCCAGTCACTGAATTTCAGAGGCTGCCTCTGCTTAGCACAATGGGACATCTCATTTGACCTTATCAAACTCATAGGCAGCTGATTAATACAGTCCATGATTTACATTCTAAATACTAGATTCAAGAAATCTCTTCAGAATTTTGGTGTCACATTAAGTTTTACCTGTAGGCAATCTTTCAATGACTTTGCAAGACACAAAGTAAGAGAATTATAGCTCTAATTCTGTGCACCCCAGAAGACTAGAACTAGTCTTGGAACTTAAAATTTGCATTTGAAAAAGTAGAACTCCTGATCACTGAAAAAAATTCTAGGGGAATCTCCTGGTAGGCAATAGAGCTCAGCAGGCATTTTGAGGCTGGACCTGTCAGTCTGTTCCAGACATCTGTATGACAAGATTATCTGCTTCCTAGAAACGTCTATTCATCCATTAGCGAGAAGAGCATGGAAAAGGATTATCTGTGTGGGTGTTGACTATCAAACTGATTCTGATAGTTTTGCCAATGTGACATTTACAAGGTCCTGACAAAACCATGTGGCAGAGAAAGAAGTTTAATGGAAGTCCTTGACTGACACATTAGGAAATGGACGATTTTTGTAGGACAATCTCCATTAATCACTACTTTAAAAAAACCTAATCATCAATTTTTGTAATAAATGTTGGTAACATTGATGATTTCTACTCTAGGGTTTGCCCTGAGCTGCAAAGCAGAGGGATGCTCCAGGTAAGGATCAGTGTTTTTTGGCAGAGTTGTGTGTGGGCAGAGAATGTTTAAACAGCATGCGTCCATGCTAAACCTGATTCAAATCAATGCCACAAGAATATGTTGCATGATATATTACTAATGAAATGAATAAGAATGAGAAGTGTCAGCCCAGAAGAAAAAACCAGAAAAACTATTTTTTTTCCTCTCTTTTTTCTTTCTTTCTTTTTTTTTTTTTTATATCTGCACCTGTATGGACAATTTAACTTTGAAAGCAATATGCTTCCAGAAATGAAGTGCTGCTGCAGATTCAGAAAGAAATGTTTACATGTTAAGACAAGTGGATAAAGAACACTTCACTTTTTTATTATTACTGGTGAAAAAAAAAATTTGAGTAAATGTTAAATTCCTTCGTGTCTCTTTTAAAATTTATATTTAAAATAGCCACTTAAAAGGGGAATTAAAGTGAACACCTTGGAGAGAAAACCTAGAATTTTAGGATTTTAACAATTAGTACTGCCATCCTACTATCAAAATTTGGTATTTTCTACTGATTTGGTACATGATTCTTCAGCTGTGTAAGAAGTTGTTAGAATGAGATAATAGGGCTCCAGTAATGTGGATAGAGTGCATCATAACAAAAATTTTAGGGCATGAAATTAGCCCAGAATTCCTCATGTCTCATGCTTATGTGATAAAAATAACCTGCTGGAATAAGACAAGGATGGTAATGACTTTCAAATATGGCACATCCACTGTGTTGAAGATTGGTTAAGTTGCACAAGAAGGGATCATGCTGCCTTCAATGATCAGCTATGGATCTGCTGTAGCTGTTATAAAGGTGAGTATTGTAGCTGTTATGACTGGGAAAGAAGCAGAATGCAAATGAATAATTGGTTCCCTTTCTAAGCAAATATTTTTTCCATTTTTCAGTAGCTAGAGAATGCTGGTGTTTCTGTTGACTTTGCTCTCTAGTAAGAGAACAGTCCTCCTTTCCAGATCATTGGTATTTGCTTGAAGCTGAAATCTATTTGGAGATGTTTCCTGCTCTGGAAATGCAGCCTGGGGGAGATGAGCTTACAAGTTGCTGTCACCCAGAAAAAACCTGTGGTCTGACAGTTTCACTGGGGCACAAGTGCATCACTGCATTATACCAGGAATTTGTGTCATCAGGATGTGTGTACAGAGCTGAACATCATAAACGAAGCTGAGGGGGAAGGAAGACCTGTAGAAAATGTGTTGTAACTTATCCTGTGACACTGAAATAAGAAGGGAGAAAAACATAGCTGATGGTCTGCTAAAGCCATGTTTATTCACTGAGCTTCTCTGTGTTTGAACTGGTGAAAAGAACAATGTGTGAATGTCCCACTTGGTTTCTAGCAACTGGATAATCCTGTGGGAAATTGTCCCTAAATGAAGGCATGTCTGGAAAAGTCAAGAGGAGAAAGTGAAGAGGAACAAAGATTACCATATCAATGAAGCCTGAGGGCTGGCAAAATCATAGCAGTGATGGGGGCAGATCTTACCTTGTCAGTCTGGGACAGAACCAGGTTCACTTAGACAGTCTCTCAACAGACGTTTGGCTTTCTTTTCTTAAAACTACAAAAAAGTAAGGGATTTTTAGCACCTCTGCTACCAGAACCTTGCCATGCAAATCCAATGAAAACATAAACATCCTTTGGAGCCATTATTAACTCTTTTTACACAAAAATTCAACTTTGGTCCTTATGTTTCTTTCATTCACTTTCATTGTCCACCTTGCAGAGGGTAGATTTTATCCCAAGAGTTGGGGCACTTTGAATTCCACTCTTGATGAAAATACATTCAGGCCCTCCAAGTTGCTTTGATGTGCTGATTTTATATGTTAATTGCACAAACAACTTCCATTTCAGCATCTAACTGATCAGATTGCTTAGCAGTGCATTTATAGTCGACTCCTCTAGGACATTCCTTCATCTGCACAACCAATTGCATAGCATGTTACTAACACATGTTCTTTGAGCTTGACTGAAGCTTACTCTGGAGTTTCCAGCACATGTCACCCTACCCAAGCTGTACTGACTGCACTTATTACCCTGCATTTGTCTTTTCCCTGTAAGAGTACATATAGTACTTCATTCACCTTTAGTCTTTGGGATGCTATTTGTTCTCTATGACCAGCAGTTTCATAATCACTTCATATTGTTCTTTAACTACTTTGGGGTAAATAGTATCAGATCATGATACTTATTCACCCACATATTCTTTCAGGTCTCATGTCCCTATTCTTACTGTGTTTTCATTTCTGTACCAGATCAGTTATCCTACACATATGGTCAGAACTTTCCTTTCTTTATGTGTGTTTGTAAGGAATGAATCAAACAGGACATGGAGTATTTTGATTTTATCAGAGGCACCTGACTGTTTCTTCACATTCGTTTCAGCATCTGCTTTTTGTTTTTAAATGTCTGTGCAACTGTTTTGGAATGAATATTAAATGTGTCAAACAGTGGAGTATTCATGATGTGAGTTCTTGTATATATACCTTTTGTGTTCTTGGCTCATCCTCTGCCTTTGGACTATAGAGAGTTTTTTCTCCTGCTACCAAGTATAATGCACTCTTTTCTGCTCCCTGCGGTGACATCACTGTTTTTAAAGCTGAGGAAACAACTTGAGGCTAGGAAAACCCTATGAGAGCATAATAAAGATCACTGTGCACCTTGAACTACATATTGACTTTGTTATTGCTCCTGGTATGACAAAATCAATAATGCTAACTGTAATGTAAACCTCTGCTTTTCTTGAGAGTGCTTGTAAACTTGCTGGCCTAGTTGTGTATGGTTCTTGGTGTGCACAAAGGAACTCTTCAGAGGTCTCCTGAGCTTGCCTTTGACATCTGCCCCTCTGACGTTCAGGCTTCCTCTTTTACCCCTCACTACATATTTTGTGTGTGTTTTCATGTGCAGCATGCTCTGCAGGAATCTCAGCCTTTGGACACGTATTTTTGTCACTGGAATGCCCGAATGGAGTGTTCTGACTAGGGGAATTACCATACTTGTAGCACCAGTCCAGTTCATGGCAACAGGTTGTGGGTATTGTTCAGGACTGCAGCTGAAGAAAGATGGAGAAAATGTTTGCCTTCAAGAGGCTTTTCAAGAGATAGAATCTGTCAGAAACTTGAATGCATTCATTGCTGAACTCTATGACCAGTTCACCGAAGGGGAATTCTCTACAAATAATGAGCTACACCTTCAGATAATTTTTTTGTGCATATGGGAGGAAGGGAATGATTTTTTCTGCTTTTTGTCTCAAACAGAAACAGAAGACCTAGGAAAAAAATGATTGGAGATTTCTATGTTGAATGGGTAATACAAAAAATAGTGTCTCTTGCAGTGTCTGTAAAAAATAAAATAAAAAAAGTAAGATGAAAAGCTAAGAAAAAAAATGGGCCAAGCACAGTATAGCAAAATTGCAGAGCCAAGCGTGTTCTGTATTCAGGTTTATAACAACCGTGATATTCAGAGACCTCAATTGTGAGGCAATGACAAGAATCAGTGTATAAAGGTATAATTTTCCCTCAGTCTAGAGATTGTTCCCTTTCTTAGTTGGTGAGGCACGTGAGCTGTGAGAGGTGAGGAGCATAGCAGGTACTAGCAGTGGTGGAGCTCCTGGCATGAGAGGCAGGGGTGCTCATCCATGGAGTCATGGGCCTATGTCCAGCCACAAGCTCACTTTGTTACCAGTGAAATCCTTCCTCACCTTCAATTCTGTCGCTCCATTAAACATTCATGAAAAAAAGCCCAACTTCCTACTGAGTATCCATTAGCCACCAGTGCTGATGTTAATGAGCAAACTGTGAATGCACCAAAGACCAAATTGAAATGAGTCACAAAATACACTTAGGATGTGCTTCCTGCCAGTATTGGTGCGTCACTGGGAAAATGCTGATTCCTTAACAACAGGCGTATAAAGAGCAGAAATACAGCTGATTGAAAAAAGGCATTATTTAAAGGAGTTCCATTAAAAGAGATTAACTGATTTATGAGCAAATGAATCATATTTGCACATTAGCTCTTTATTTGTCATGCCAACTTGCTTTCTATTACATTAAAGCAGTTTTAAATTAAAACACAGCATTAAATTAAATTAAGGAGTGCTACAGAAAAAAAAATGTATTTCAAAACAGACATCATTTAATACAGTTAACCTGTGTAAATAAAAGTAAATAATTAATATACGACAGTAAAAAAGTGTTGTCTTACATACTTTGTTCCATTAAAGACATATTAAGGCCTTCAAGTACAGTGCTTTCTTGTCTTTATTCACTCCTTTCAGCTTTACACCTCCTTGAATATTTAATGTGAAACAGACTGCTGTTAAAAAAACATTGACATACATCACTTGGCTGGATGGGAGGAAATTCTTTTTGCATTGCACAGGATGACAGCTGGTACTGATCACAATTTCAGGTGACAAGTCAATCCTCAAAAAAATGGCCTAAAAAGAGTATAATCTGTGTTCATCTCAGCTTCTGCTGTCACCCAGGCAAGAGAAGGGACGTGTGCATTTGCAGCGAGGTGCTGGCCACTGCCTGTGTCATAGCAGTGCAGCTACAGCTCCATGCCTGGGGACAGGCACTGTGTGGCCTGTAGGGATCCAGACACCTGCTTAGGACACAACTTCTGTCTGGGATGGTAGTGAAATGCCATTGCTTAAAGCAGGAAAATCCAGCTTGGAGTCATTTCATGGGGCTGGGGTGAATCAGTGGGCAGGAGGGGAGGTATGGGAGGCCTGGAGGCTGCAGATGGGTGCCAGGGAGGTGGTGGTGGAGTCCTTTCTGGGAGCCCCTTGCTTTTCCTCCTCCAGAAATGGGGTTAAAAGACCCAGCTCTGCTAGGGTGGCTACAGCTAGGCAAATTCAAATTCTAATATCTGGGTATGGAGTTATCTGATGCAAAGGAGAAACAGCCGCCTCAGAGGTGAGCTGCAACTCACTGGCAATTAAGGTATGTACATAATATATAAAAAACAGAGACATGAGAATGTAAAGACTTAGACAAAAGCCCTCAAGAAAAAAAATGCATAATCTCCTGAGATTTTACAGTGTTTGTTGTGACTAGACTCATATAATCTACTTCAGTTCCCCCTGAAGTCCACAGAACGACACCAGCTGAGCATAGAGGGGATTGAAATTTGTGTACAGTAAGAGCATTACTTATGGTTGGTTGAAAAGCTACTATGGAAATCTCCATTTTGACCATTCTTTGATATAAACATCTTTGCTTTTGAAGAACTTTCGTAAAAATATTTGCATGAGTGTTTGTGAAGTTAAGCCTGTGAGCAAGCAGTGGTTAATCTGGAAACCAAATCTACTTAATGAGAAAAATAAATTACTTCTGGGCAGAAATGGAAGTAGTTTATTTATCAAAAGAGGGCTTTTAGGCCATCTGTCAGGAAACTCAAATTAAACAATCTGTTCAGTTCTCAACAGACGTAAATCTGTGAAGCTCTGTGGATTTTGAGTGACCAACAGCACAGTTCAGGTGATTGTGAAAAAATTACAGACAATTTATTTACACCTGATAGGCTGGAATTTCACCACAGAAATATTTTAAAAAAATACTTTAAACCAGTTGAAAAAATTTCAGGTAGAAAGTGGGATGAAATCGGCTACATTTTTCAACCATGTATTTAATTTATCATTATTATATCTGTCTATACCCAGGATATTTGCCCTGGGAGACTTTTTTTAAAAAAAATATTCTTCTTGAAGATCTATGACACACAGCAAAGTATCCCAATTACATATACAGTCTTGCTAAATATAAACCACCCTCTTAAAAGGGTGGTGTTATCGAGTTTTCTTAAGAGATCATACTGGCAGAAATCATATTCTCTTCATGAAGGGGTCTAGAGAAGACAGAAGTGCTGGGTTTACAGAGGAATTTCTGCTTTTGATCGGTTCTTTTAAACATTCTTTATTCCTTTTAAGGGGTACAGCAAAGAGGAGAAAATCCGGACTGAAATATTTGAGGATGTCTTGATCTACTTTAGGGAGGATGTGTTTGCTGGGAGTTAAGTTGCAGCTTTCAGCACAGGGATGAACACAGAGAACTGACAGAATGTTGAAACTTACCAATCTTGTGGAAGACAGTGATTAAATCTCTGGGTTGAAGTTTTGCACCAGATCTTAAACAAGGCCAGTCTTGGCACCACTGCCCATAAGAAACCATGTTCTGGTATGTTTGAAGCACAGCTCTGAGTTTCATTGTAGAGCTCTATTAACATTTTTTAAAAAACAAGGCCGAAAATGGTGCACAATGAATTTTTTGATGCTTTATCTGAGTTATGACAATCCTATACATTATCAGTATCAGCTCTGGAGTCATAACAGAATCTAAACTCAGCAAAAATACAGAGCTTTTTCTAACATGAATCCCAGCCTGTCCAAGCCCTGAAATTAGCACAGCATGTTTGAAATACATGAATAAAAAATTTAAAAGTGTCACACTCTATGAATTCTCAGTATATTTGTTGCATTTTTGTTAATTATTTGTTTCGATTTTTTGTTATTATTTGTTAAAGTATTATATTTGATGCCCTATGAAATTTGTACATTCCAGAATCTTAAGGTTTGCTTCATATTGGACATAAAATAACTGCAGAAAGAGGCAAATAAGAAATGACTGGAAGTGGGAGAGAGAAAAAGGACATGGCCTAAATTTCTAATGGCTCATAATCACCAAAGTTGGAGTAAAAGTTTATTCCATCATAATTTTGTCCAGCTGCCTCTTAGGTCTTTGGTTCTGTCCTTGCAGTCTGTGGTGGTGCTGGTGCCATAGGGAGACGGCTGACAAACTCCATCTCCAGTAATTCTCTTTCCAGCCACCATTTGTTTCTTTTGCCTGGAGCCCCTGAGCAGGGTCAGGTCAGGTCAGGTCGTGGGGAGGAGGGAGAATCTGGCTGAGCTGTCGATGTGCTACTGCTTTCTTTGGGCCTGAATTTGTAGCCACTCCCTCTTGAGAATTCCTCTTGATGGCAGTGGTAGTTTCAAACTTATGCAGCTGCAAAAGCAAGCCTTAAATCAATTCTACAGCTCTCCTTGTCAATATTGTGCTACTGCTTATAACAGCATTGACAGAGAGGTTTATGTATCCATGGCACTTATGTTTAGGTCATGAAAAGAAGGAAGGAAATTATTCTGATGAGGACTGAGTAGGTTCTGGGAGCAAGAGGGCAGAGGGAAGAAATCCCTGCTGAGTTTTTGGCTTTTTCAAGTTTCCAGAAACTCTCAGTACAAAATTTAATGATGACCTGGAATATATGATTCTTCACAGATGAGCAACAGCTACAAGTACTTTGGAAGGGATTTCTGACTTTTTTTTTTTCCTCCATCAACTCCTTCACGTAAAATAAAACAGTACATCGTGGAAATCAAGAAACGAATCCTTCTAAGAAGGGAGCTGAATGGATCAGAGAGAAAAATCTTGCAGAAGCCTTTGTCAAGGCAGTTGGTGCTAGAAATAAGTACCTCTAACACCAGAAAAGGTGGAAAAAAGGCAGATTGAGTCATACATATCAATTCTCAACCTGGATTTGCATTTCTGTCCTTTTAAAATGTTCCTGACATAGCTCTGTCAGCATCCCTCTTCTCATTTTAAAGATGTTTAAGACATTGGAGTGCAAGGGAAATTACTGAAATAATGCCTCTTTTTACTGGCATTACATTTTTTTAAGTTAACAAGCAAATGTTTACATAGCTCAATCTCCCAGTAGATCTACTAGCACAGCCCTCTGGCTCACAAGGGGCTTAATTACACTATTAGATTACAAAAATACAGAGCCTCAGATCCTGCATATATTAAATTCTTCCTCTACTCCAAGGCTTAAAAATATGACTCAGCAGTGTTGGTGACAGGTCTGTGTCTTTTGAATCAAGAGGCTATGCTTGTCTTCTCTGGGTAGATAATGTCATATTTCTTTCAGAAAATCCTAGCAGGTGTTGCTCTTTTGTTTTCAGTGTGGCAGGAGAGAGGGGAATGCCAAACCTGGGTTAGCCAGGCATTGGGATGAGGAGCAGAGGTATCAGAAGCACAGGTCTCAGCTCTGCACTCAGAGCTTGCCTGCAGTTCCAGGTGTGTCTCCTCCTCCCCAGGAGTGGAGGAGGCAGAGGGCTGCCGTTTCTCACAAGTCTGTGGGCAACCTGGGAGGGGACAGTGGGCATGCATTGAGGTACTGTGACTTCTCAACCAACACAACTGCAATTGAAATGGTATTTCTGTTATCTGTTGTTTCCTTGGATCAAAGGATTCATATCCATGTATCCCAGGAGAAAGATTTCTATTCTCTGAAAACTTGGATCCAAACTAGATGTAAAATCTGTCTGTAATTACATTTAATAGATTTCACTGATATACATTTGTTTTCTAATGAACTTAATTTATCCAAATGTGTATTCACTGAAAGCAGATCACATTCTATCAGCAGCAGGATAGAAAAAAGGGAAAAAATGCTAATGCCGTATTAATAAACCTAATATTCAGCAGCAGTTTCTGTTCCAACAGCTCTTAGCATTCAGACACGTACATTTTTAATCAGCTGCTGATTCTTATTGAAAAATGTACAAATACAACTTTCAAGAGAGGATTACACAACAAGTTTCAGCTTGTTTCATTAATTACTTTTTTTTTTTTTCCTAAAGGAACAGCAGAAAATTGCTGGCAGCAGCCTCAGTGAACCATGTCCATGGGCCATTAAGAGTGGATTAAATTTACTTTTATAACCTCATTGATTTAAGACTTTTTATTTCTTTCTTTTCTGAGACAAGCTCACTTGAAAATGTTATTCAGGAATTGTTCTTTTCCTGCAGTGAAAGTGCTAAGAAGAAAGAACACATTATTAGATTTTATTGTTCTTTAATACTGAAAATGACAAAGGGAAACGAAACTGAGAAAAGCTAAGCCCATGTATTATATACCATCAGGCACAACACCTCTCGTTTTGCTTTTGTCTGGTGATGAATAAATTCTGCTTCACTTGCTTTGACCATTATTATGAGCATTTAATTAAGAGACTGTGGTGGAAATGAACTATGTGACCAGATTATAGTGTCCCACAGCAGGAGTTCTGCTGAGGCATTTAGAGAAGAGAAATGTTGACTTTATTATTCTACCTCGTTTCAAAAATGTGGAAAATATTTTCCACTTGCAGTGTTACTTGCATTAAGATTTCTGTTACCCTACTCAAGGCAAAGGCACAAACCAGTTTGTATGTTTCCTTGCAGGGGTTAACAGAATAGCAGTTCCACTCACATGTTTGAGAAAACAATGCACATCTACAACTCCATCACGGTTTTCCACACCTTTCCAATCTTTAATTGGAATGCATGCTATAATTTGGAGGAAAAATACTAGTCTATGGTTTTGTCCAACAATTAATTTAATTACTGTCTTAAATCCAACCCTTTTACCTAAAATGATACATAGTTCCACTAACTGTTATCTTGGTGATGTTCCAAAGCATCAAGACATGCAGGCATGAATCTCATATTACATACATGCATTGTCTTTTTTATAGAGGGCATTATTTGCATTACAAAACCAAGCTTATACTTAAATATATTGCAAGATGACAGATAATTCCTGGGACATTTCTGCGTTGCTCTATTTGTTTATGGTTGTATCTGAAAGCATATTCCAATGCAAACAGAGGAATTTTCCAAATTTCAATGCTTTTAGTGGGATTCTGCAGCCTAACACAGGGTGTATAGTTGCATCTACCGGAGCAACTGAATTACTGTTGTTCTTATATATTCAAAGTTCAGGATAAATTCTTTGGAACATCTTGATTACACAGATTTAGATCAATGTTTTCAGTTGGAGGCACAGTGATGTCCAAATACATCTTTTGGGCATGTCATTCAAATGGTGTCTCTTAAGATTAGCTCTCCTTAAGATTGTATAGTCCACTTGTGATCCTTTTTAGGCGTAGGAATAGTTTTGGCCCATGTTAGAAAAGTGCTTTCGCAGAGAGTAGTGTGATATAACCGCAAAATGTGACAATAATTTGCAGTTTGAAGAATGCATGACATTAACTGAAGTAATAGAATTTAAGATTGCAATAGTAGCACTGTGGGAATATAAAACCTAGTAAATTTATTTTGTGGAAATGATTATGTAGTGCAATGGATATTTCATTTTTAGAACAGAAAACAAACAACAATCCAATTGTATTTTTCCTTTTTGGTATTTTAATGATCCTGACACAATTTTTAAGATGGGTGATGAAACATTATTAATCAAATGCACAATAATATTAATTAGAAAAATTACATTATAAATGCACTGAGGGTGAAAATTACATTCACATGTACAATATAGGTAAAAGGCAATGTAACAAACTGTACTGCTGAATAAAAAAATTCTGTAACAGGGAAGGGTTTTGTATGAAAATTAAATCTGCAACAGAATTTAACCTGTTTGTTTCCAGTCTTTCCCGAAAGCAGATTTACATATTCTTTGTTCCTATATCCAGCTACTTTCTGGAATTGCTGAGGCACATGGAACATAAGGCTGTAAGTGCCGCCTGCTCAGATCACATCAAAGATCTATCTAGCCTGCAACACTGGCTCCATCAGGGAAGGAGAATAAAATCTGGGACAAGACTAATAAATAACCACCTCAAAATTATTTCCATTTCTTTTGTTCCCCCTTTCTCTTACTACACAACAATTTCAGTGAGCAATCAGTGGGCCATATGTGACCATGGGAAATAACGAATCACGACTCCCTAGCCACCTGCCTTCCTTCCCTTTGTGACTGCAGATAGCATTACAATCCTCCTCTTCCCAAAACTGTTGCTTTTCCAGTCTGAGTACTAATCTGGGTTTTATCTCTTTTTACAGGAATTGCTTTATTCCTCAGGTCATTTTTGTCACAATTTAAAAATCTTTCTATTGTGTTAGACCCCTTTTGAAACTGGACCATTATAACTGCATGCATTGCTCAGAGTTTGGCCAGACATGGATATGTAGAATGAAATATTGGCATCCTCTGCTTTGGTCTTCATTCCTCCCCAGTAATCCTGGTTTTCTTTATACCTTTCTGATCACTGCTGAGCCAGGATGTTCAGAGGGCTGCTGATGGTGTCTCAAAGATACTTTTGCTGACTAAAGCTGTTAAATAAGAGTCCATCAATGTTTATGTAATCTGAGGCCACTTTTATCCTTTATCCACAACTCCACGTATGCCAGCACTGAATTTCTTTTGCCATCTATCATTCAGATCTGCATTTCAGTGCTTTGAAAAATGCTTCAGGTTTAAGTCCCCCAACTAACTGTGACTCACCAGCACTATTTGAACTTCACTATATCACAGACATATGCAGCTCACAAGTATCAGAGATACCTCTGCAGATCTACATCCACTATGAAATTACTTGTTCCCAATCTACTTTTTAATTTTGGACCTGGTTTTGTTCTTATTCAACAGCAGCTGCATATTTTTAATAGTTTAATGGAGGTCCTCACAGATAATTTTATGTTATCCAAGGGGTTTTCCTTGGTTCCTTCAAAGATGTCCTATTAGGTATTATTTAGGTATTATTAGGTATTTATTTTTTTCTTCTAGAGGTTAATGATCTACTATTGCTATTATTTATTGGTTTGTAATTATTTTTTCCAGTTTACCTAACTTATCTATCAGACTGGCTCTTAGTTACCAGGATCATACCTGAAGTTTTTTAAACAATTGTTGTCACTGTTGCTGCTTTGATTCTAGTGATTTAAACTATTGACTACACTCTGTGGTTACTAGTTCATAGGTTCCACATACGAGGTCTATTCCTGAGTTTTTGGATAAATGCCATCTGGTATCTCCATTTGATACCATTCACTTTATTGCTTTGCCCTAAAGTTTCTTTTATTAGTTCATTGGTTCTTTTCCTTTATCTTTTGTAGTGCTACCTGCAGAGCCTTGGCCTAATACAATTTCTTGCTTTATATAGTGTGACATATTCCATTTAGCCTTCAGAAAATTGGACCCTCACAATATGAAATTTTTCTATTTGCAGTGTGAGTTTTTAATAGAGGGTCAGTATGACAGATAAAAGTTACCTCAGGCTAATTGACTATTTTATGGAATATCTACAAGTTTCTTCTGTGAACAAGGAAGATTTTAGCCGAACTATATTTTTAACAGCTTCTGAATACATTTTTGGGTCAAACATTTTAAAAAGTAACACGTGGACAATAGAGCATGAGGAAAATTGACAACTTTTACTTTCCATTTAGTAAATAATTTCCCTACTGTTATTCAGTCACATTCTCCTAGACTGGTCCACATTTTGGTACTCAATTTCACATGTGCATTTTTACCAACTTTCTCAGTGAAACTCATATTTTTCAACAGAATGTTGCTTTAACTTGAATATCAAAAAGGTTGGAAGTCAGGAAAAAGAATATATTAAACCCAAATGGACTAATTATACACAGCTGTAGGTATTTCAGAGCATTAAAAGTTTTTATAGTTTGGATTTGTATTGACAAAAAGAGACACAAGGGGAAAAATTTCAGAAGTCTTAGCTCTACTTCCCTCAAATTTTGCAGCTGGGGTTTTGTTGTGTTCCAGCCTGAGACGTGTGGGAAGGCTTGTGTTCTCTGGATGCCTAATTCTCTGAGAACCTTATTGTCATATCATTGCAAAATTTTAAAAGAAACAGGAAAAAGAACAAACTTAATAAAAGTAAGGCCAACTGCAATAATGAAGTGTTACTTTTGGCTAGTGTAGTTATGTGGTTACACATATTTCAGTTTGCTGTGATTCATTGTATTGCCTTGCCTTCTTTTTCTTTTAGGAATATGTAAGAGATCACGCTGCATTTTAAATCATAGTTATATGGTCTGAAATACCACTGGATTAGAAAATAAGCTTGTATGAATCAATAGAGCTTCATCGACTTTCTCTGATTTATGCAGATTGGGCATCTGACTCAGTGTGTCGAATATGATGATGAGTTAGGGTAAGCAGAGATAATACTGTGATTTCCCTCTATGAGACTTAATTTCACAGGACCTAAGCTGGCATTTTCTTGCAGAATGTATTTTTGGATGGAAATAAAGCTTTTTCATTTCCTCACTTACATCTACATGCAGCTCCCCTTCTTGCACAAGTGAGGTGACCCACAGCAGGAGAAGACTTTGTAGGCATCTTTCCCCTTCCTAACACTGCAATTTGTGATGTCATATAATACAATTCCCATCTGTTCCCCATTCAGGTGAGGTACTTAGGTCTGCTTCTTCCTTTTTCAGCGAATGAAATGATTGGTTTGTTTTCTTTGTAAAAATGACCAAGATGTCAGTTCATATAATGTGTTGCTCTTTCAAAGATGTGGCCTTGATAGTATTTTAATGTGTCTCTTACAGTAAGCACCTCAAGAGAGGATAATCTTAGGAATTATATTAATCTATTTCTGTAAATGTATGTTTCAATATTTATGATGGTTTGTGTAGGAATATCAAAGATCATTAAGCATAAGAAACCGAAATGCTTGACTAAAGATTATATGCTCCTTAGAAGCTATATCGTGCTAAATACACTTACTTGTTTTACAATTGCCTCTGAAGGCTCTGGTCTGTTATCTCTCAATTAGTTGTACAAAAAAATTGAGGAAATATCATTAATAAAATAGTAAATACCATATATGACATTCAGCTCAAAAATAGGTTTTGGTTTTTCTTTTTTTAGTTCTACATGTCATTTCTAATTTTATCAAGGTAACTCATTTAGAAAGTTTAAATGGTGAAGATCAGAAGTGGAATGTGGGCCTTGAATTTTGTATCTCTTCATAATTCTTTGAATGTATCCTGCAGTAGTTTCTGCTAGACTCTCCTGTTATTAATAAGAAGCTGTGCACAAATGAACAATTATGCCTTGTCACTTCAGCCTGACAGTGGAGATCAGCTGACCATCAAATGATCTTTGCAAAAGAAAGATGAATTTGTGCCTTCAGGCTGTGTTTAACAGACTACCTTTGTGAATGCTATTTCTTTTTGAAATATGTATTTACAGCTATGTATTACAGTACAGTCAGCTTAAATTGAATGGTCTGTTGGTGTAATTGAATTTATCCCTGACCCTAATGGAATAAACCCATGGTTGCATGAATAGTATAGGGTGCCTTGTGTTTTTTATACAGTGTTAACAACAGCCAAGTGTTTGCAACGTAAGTTAAAGGCATCTTGCACCTGTTTATAACATGTCAAGTGGACAAGCTGCTCATCAGCCACAATGGAACAGGAAAGGCCTTTGCGGACAATAGGGTTTACGGCTGTACCCAGAACCTCAGATGAGACTTTTTGTGATGGTTCTGGTTATGTGCTTGTGATTTCTGTCCTCTGAGTTCTTACTCAGTTGAGATAAGACAGACTAAAATCCCTCTTCAATCTTAGTATCAGACTTGAAGTTTTTTCCTGATACTTTTTTCTCTTTCTTTAGTCAACAAGGAAAATCACTCATGGTTACAACTTATGGTTACTTCAAGCCATAAACAAAATATGGCATAAATCTAAAAATCTGTCCCATAAAGTTAGCACTATTTTGGTTCTGTGCACAACTCCAGTGAACATATAACAAAAGTTTAAAAGCAGAATAATGCCCACTTGGGAATACTCAGCTCCAGACAGAGCAGTGAAGACATTTAAGGCATTATCATCTTGAGCAGAGAGCTTTCTGAAATCATCCAATGGGAAAACCAGGTACTGGTGATGTGGTCAAATATGGATCAAGTATCTCACTGAGGGCTGTGGGGAGGTGCTGGCACCTCCTGGAGACACCGGCTGCAGGCTGCAGGAGTGGACAGCCACCACCTGCCAGCCCCAAAAGAGCAGGGATCCTTTCTCCATTTAGGAACTTGATTCCTTGGGTAGGAGTGGATGGAAATAGAGATAGAGACAGGGGAAAGCTTTGGGGGATTCATCAAGAAGAGTGACACTGACCTTTTTCAGATTTGTGCATCTGTGACATTCTCCCACAGCTGCTTTGAGCTTAACAACCTCGGAAAACAGAGACATTTCAGACACCTCAAACATTAGACAACAACACCACTGCTAACAGAGTGTAGAAGAATTCACTCTTTTTATCTCCAGAAATGATGCCTTTCCCTCAAACTGAATTATAAAAAGGTAGTTCAAGACTGACAGGGCTAAAAAGACACAACGCAGTATGGGGCATCAAGGCTGGAAAGGTAAGTTAGATCCTGGTTTTAGAATTTAAGGCTTTTAATGTTTTTTATATTAGGCAGTTTTGAAATAGGGCTAAAAGAGCAATGGGAACAAAGATCAGAAATCCACATAGCTTCTCAAAAGAAATGACTCCAACCATTGATTTAAACAGTCTTTCTCTCTATACATCAGACATCTGGTCTTGAGAGTGCACTAGCTTTTACAGGAACAACACTGACAGTGCTCTGCCTACAAAATTATGACTTGAGGCATGGAGATCTTTTCTCACCATGCAAAGAAAGGGTTTTTTCCTGCATGGGTACTCTAATTGCCACGCTAAAACATGAAGTTGTTTCACATCCACCAATCTCCTCCTCCAGAAGTCCTATTGCAAAACAAGGAAGAGCTCCTCATGGAATTTTAGGGTCTGCCCCTATCAGATGACATCCCACTAATGCAAAAGGAGGCCTCTTCTTTGAATATTGACTGGCTAAGGAGGTAAGTTCTAGGCTGCTCACACTTTGGTAGATCAAAGCACGATTATAAGTTAAGAACTCCCTCTCAAAGGCAAGGAGAGCTATCAAGTGTATGCATCTGAAGGGCTGGTGTGGTTAGTACAAGCACTGCCTGAGTAGAAGTTTTTATGACAACGGTTTGAGCTTCAGATCCCTGGATACTGCTTAAATTCTACTTTTTGGCATTTCCTTCATAATCTAACAGTTTGTTGTAAATGTCAAATCCAATATATAGTGGATAGTATAGAGGAGATGCGAGAAGCCTGAAGTAATGATAAAAGATCAGTACTATAGCACAGTTTCTAATACACGTAGAAACATGTTTAGCTCTGATTTACCCAGCATAAATTTGCTTTTTTAACGATGGATCTAAATATTCTTTCGTGTTTACATCATTGGTCTGAAGCTATTTATAGTCACATCAGCTTGACATTACTTGACAGGTTAATCAGGCCTATAGTCTCAGTGAGACTTTAATAGTCATAAATCAAAACAAAGCAATTTTATTTTAATGCATATTAGCACCAGCAATGGACACATCAGGCAGAGAGCTGTCAGTAGCTTTTAGAGTTAATGAGTCAGTGTGCACAGCAACAGCTTGAGAGAAGTTGAAAAGACCATTCCTCACTTAGACACCCTACAGGTCTTCATCTGTGATTGAGCCATGAGATCCAACACAGAAGATTGATGGAAGGTTAGATATGGATATTTGGGCAAAACCTCTCTCATATCTAACTTTTAGAAAGTGTCAAGTGTTATTTTTATCTATCTGTATTTGATGATACTCATTGAAGGTACTTATTCAGGTGTTATGAATACTGGAGATTATTTGGAGGTCAGTTTTTCAGTTTCAAATATCAAGCAGTTTATTGATGATTTTCACTAAGTGATAAGCATTAAAATTTCCATGAGATGTTTTGTTTCTGTAGATCAATGGAGATAAATCTCTGTCCTGCTAACTGGGAAAGTGGGTGGATTTTTTGGTGCTGTGTGGGTGTGACCAAGTTGTCTGTTCCATACCATGTACATCATTATTGGGGACAGGGATTTGTCAGAAAACAAGGAGTGCCAGAACTGGAAGCTCTCAATTTTCTGAACCCCACGTGGTGTGGGTACAGGAACAGCTGCCATACTGCCTTTGTCTGGAGACCACGTGGGCCTGGCCTTCAGGAAGAATTTGCTTTTGTTCCTATTGGTGAATAAACACCCTTCTGTTGGTAAAAAACCTTCTCTTTTGTACACTATTAATTTAATATTAATATTCCTGTCCTCATTGTGTGTGTTTCATTCCATTGCTCTGTGCTTAGAGTAAATTGTTATTTCAACTCATAATCTCTCAGTTATTGTCCCTCCCTTACTGAAGCAACAAGGGAAGGGGAGTGGCTTGTTGGAATTTTCTTTCCCTTCTGGTCTTAAAACCAGCATAGTTCTTTAAGAATCTCACTTCATAATCTGTTCAAAGCACAGAATTATTCTGCTTAACCTTGTAAAATTTACTTTGTTCTCTGGTTAGATTGAAAGAAGCAATTAGTTACAATTAGTTAATGTAAACTAATTTATTCATTCATGCATTCGTACATTAATTTTAAAAATATATCAATTTTACATTTCTGGACCCTAGTTCTACAGATCATGACAAATTTTTAACAAAATTTCACATCCAAATGAAATCTAGATACCTTGAAATCTAGATTTTTTTTTAAATCTGCCAAAATTAAGTTTAAAAAAGGTTGTGGAGAAAATAAATAAAGCAACTCATTATTAATAAACATACCATCACTCATAGAGAAAATAGAGGCCCATAGAGGCCCATACCAGGTCAATAACTGCACGGGTAGCCCAGCACATATCTCCAACAGCAGAGTCCAACTATGCAAGTGGAAGGTAAAGAAAAGTACCAAATAATTCTCTCCTAAGCTTCAGTTATTTTTGGTTCTGGGAACTTCCTGAGCTATTTGTAGGTTTTGGGACTTCAGTGACCATCAGTGAATGTCTTTTCCGTCTGTTTCTTCAGACTGCCCTTAGCTGTCCATAACTTTGCATCAACAGCATCCTTTGGCAAAGAGTTCTTACGGCCAGGTGTCCTGGTCAGGCATTTTTTTTCCCTTTGAATCTCACTTCTTTTTTTCCTAGCCTGGTTTTTTTTTTTTTTTTTCCTATTGCAAAACAGAAGGAATAGTCAAGCCCTATCCACCCTGCCTATGTCATCATAATTTTTGAAAATTCTGTCCATCCCTCACCTCCCCAGTTCCCTCTTTTCCACACTAAATCCAGTTTACTTAGTCATTCACACTCCTAGAAGGTATTTTATTCATTTAGCAGAACTGAAAACTATGATGACCATAACTAGTTGAAAAAAGTGAGCTAACACACTTTGGATTAAAAACAGTGTTTGGGATATGGGAAGATGATTCAGTGAAAAATAGTTCAGGAGACAATGACAAGTGTGTCCCTGTTAGCTACATTTTCAACTGCAATTGTCTCAGAATTTGCCTCTGACACTGATTTAATAAGAGATTCTTCCCACTCTTACCCTCTTTGTAAAAGTAATTTTTTTCATCCTGAAAAGAGAGAAGAGGGATGCTGCTTTACTTGGCTTTTTATCCACAGTTGCAATATTGTTAAAATATGTCGAGTATTTAGAACAATACTATATCTAAGTAGTAAAAACATATATTTCTTTTTTTTTTCTTTCAAATACGGTAACCACTGAACAGTGAAAATGAGGAGAACAGAAACAAAAATAATATTCTTTTTGTGACTAAAAGGTGGAAGACTATTATACTCTTTTTTCTGTTTATCCAATTTTTTCCTAGGGGAGATCCAGTTGCCTGTGGTTTTGTCTGTGATTTTAAAAATAGTAGAAACAAGAGCTGGTCTGATGCCAAATAGAAATTACTGTGGCACTGTTGGATTTGCAGAAATCCCCTGACTAAATCTGAGATGTCAGTTCAGATTTAAGGTTTTGTCTTATTAAAAATAAACTGTTTTAAACAAGAGTTTATATCAAGCTTCTATTTCAGTTAAATGAAAGAGGGATTCCTTCTAGCTGACATTTAATTCAATGTATAGATATTTATATCGCATGGGGAAGTATAGCTGGATTTTGACCATATTCCATTCTCAGAAGACGTGAATGAATAATTTTTAGGATTGGCTATTTTTAAAGAATCTAGCTTTGTTTTATGTGAACAGATTTCTTTCTAAATTATCTCTTATTCAAGTCTATTCTCTGATGACCCCTGCCATGTTACTCTACTGATGGACCATAACTTTCCAACTGAAATGATGCTGCTTAAATTACATGGCAGTGCTGATAAGACATAAGGTATTTGTCCTGTTCCCTGATTACACAAATATGCACAGACTTCCAGTCTCAATGCCTTCTAACTTTACATTTAAATGTGGGTTTTGAAATTACTTTGAAATCCATTTTCCACGAACATGAAATGCAATCACTTGCATATTGTCAAAAAATAAATCCAAAAGGAACAGGAACATAACTAAAGCTAAGTTAAATTGCTCTTAAAAATGGCACTAGAAAATCTCAGGTATTATTTTCTCAGCTTTTAGTTAAGGATGTTAAGGGATTTTATGTAAATATTATTGAAAGGTGATATCTTTTCTTTTTGCAATGTGGACACACTGCTCATTGTGTCCTAATCCAGCTGCTGAGGTGCTCAGTATTTCTGTAGCAATTTCTTTATGAGAAAACACACATATTTCACTTTTATATCCCTAAAGATTAACAACAGCTTAAAAATATGTTGCATGTAGAACTGTGCTATGCTTTCATTAAAAAATTGTATTTGTACATTCCTCACTCCACACAGAAGTGAGCAAAACTAGATTCATGCTTCTTGAGATTTATGAAGTTTTTGTCATCTGAGGAGAGTGGCTTTTTGTACTTACTGACACATTGCTTTGAAGGTAAAGTTCACACAGGTGTGGTTCCCCTCCCCCAACATCATTTCCCTCTAAATTATAATGTCACCTCCTCCTCCTCAGCTTACTGTGTTTCTTCTAACTCTTTTTCTGTGAAAAACACAAATAGTCCTGTGCTTTGTGGTGAGTCCTTGGGCGACTGAGTGAGTGCTTCCTGGCACTGTCCTGTTTTCTGACTGTGGGCTGGAGACCACAACCCAGTTTTGGAAAGATGTATTTCCTCTGTTGTGTTCTTGAATGGAGACTAGTCTGATTTAGTCTTTTGCATTGATTAATTCACTCAGGAACCTATGATATTCCAAATATTAGGTTTAGCAGAAGCCATGCACTGGAGCCAGTGATGTGGAAGGAGTGGGAGACTCATATATGTCAAAATACAGGCAGACCTGGCTGCAGCAATCTGTTAAAGAGATGGTGAGGGGCCAGAGACAACTGTGAGGAGACAGAATTTGCAATTCGTTTGGGAAGGAGTAAAGGGATAGAAAGAAACCCTGCTTGAAAACTGGAAATGAATGCGCTTTCTGTGTCCAAGAGGAGGTCTATCTTTCAGGCTTCCTTGGCCTGGCATTATGTGCAGCCACCTTTGTGGCTACAAAGCATTTTTTGGGCAGGGGCGCATGACAGTGACATTGAAGAGTGTCTGTGCAGAGAATCATAGAGAGGGGACACTGAGTACCGTGCAGTAAGTGTGCAAGCCCAGGTGCAGCCATGGCAAACCCAGCCTTGCTGTCTAGGTGTGTCCAGAGGATGTCATGTGTACTGTTTGTGGTAAGTCCTATGACCCTAGGTTGCTGTCCATTGACCTCAGAAAAGAATTCACTGGCTGATCCAGGGAAATTGAATAATGCAGTTTGGGAAAGCCTGTAATTACATCTTGGGTGCTTAATTTAGGGGTGAGGAAGCCCAGTGCGAGAGACAGCAAACCTGTCTTTTCCCTTAGCTGTTTGAATGACTTTATTTCGGGTCCCACTTAAAATCTATGGTGAACTGTACATCTGCTCTTCTCTGATGGAAGCTGTTCATTCCCTGAATCTCCCACAGAGCCAGCTTCCTAAATACTTTACATAAACTCTACTGACTGCTTCATAGCACCGGGGTTCAAGGGTTCTCTCATGCTAACAAGTTTTTCTCAGTTTCATGTTGCTTCTCTTCTACCACAATTTATTCAAAGGCTCCCTAATAAATACAGCAGAAATCTGCTGTCACAGGACATGGCAACATATGCCATACCATAACTCCTGGAATATGAAAACATGAGAATCTTGACTTAAAAGGTAGGTGCATCTGCTAACTTTTAGAGAGGAGGACACAGCTTTTGAGAGTTTGCAAAACTCTCAAAACATCCAAAAATGCAAATATTCAAAATTGCAAACAGAAAAATGAAAGAACATGTTTTTTACAATGACCACGTTACATTGCTTCTTTCATTGGTTAATGATTTGATTTCTTTCTGGAATGGTGTTCACTAAATTTTCTAAAGAAGCTGCTGAAAATGTCTTTTTGAAAAGTATCACAGTGTGCTCGCTGTTGAACAAAGTAATTTTTCCAACCACACGAACTCAAGAAAAGTGTAGAGAAGAACAAAAAAAATTCCACCAACATCTATTCAATTTGGGATTTCTTTGGCAAAATATCCACAGAATTCCTTCTCAAATGGAAGATTCATTTCAGGTTAAGACACCTAAGCATAGTTGTTTTCAACTAGAGTACCTAAGCTTCCACAGAATTCAATAACCCTGTTGTATGTCTGGGATTTCAAGAGACTTGCAGCTGACCAGTTACCTGTGGCAGGAATTCAAGTACCTCAGCTCTCACATCTAGTGCTGTTTTAGGTGTCTGACAGCATTTAAGGCATCTGCAAGAAGCTTAGAATTGGGATTAAAAGGAGATACTTTTCTGGAGCTGCATCTGGAAGTTCAATGTGATTTCCTATGACATTATTTTCATAAGACACTCAACATGTTTGTGAAACAGAGCTGACAAACACAGCAAGGAGATTTTTTTTTCCTCTGTTGTATTTACAAAATACATCCAATTAATTTGTTCCATTAAGAACTAAAGAGTTCAGGATCCAATTGCAGACTTCTTTTGCTGAATAATATATAATGCTTGCTATATTAAGGTCTGCAGAGATGCTGTATAGAGGTACTAAAAACCATTCTTATATTTATGAGAAGCTTAGGAGGCTTCTTTATTTTTTCCAAAATGAAGAATTTGGATTATCATGGGTTTTTGAGGGGTTTTTTTTAGCTCTTGTGGCGGAAATACACTCCATGTCTTCCATATATAGGTTTAGAAATTATGTATTGAAAGATCCATTTACATTTATTAAATGACTACATTTAATATCAGTACAAAAATAATTAGCCTTCACACATCTCAAGGCAGAATTACAGTAACATAAATGTCCAGACACATTTAGTGGCAATAAAGCCAAGTGTGAAAATGAATCAATACCATTCAATGCAGCTTCCAGTAAGATTTTTAGTTTTTGTGTGTCGACAATGTTTCCATAAAAATAATTTTTTAGTCTTCAAGCATTTTTCATGCATAGAAATCACATAAACTGTGTGCAGTATGCATTGATATTTCATATCCACGAGTTTCCACAGTTAATTGCCCCATTTTTAATTCTAGCAATAAGTGAAACGCCTCTTTCCAAAATTTAAAAACCTGAAATGAAGACTAACAATGTGATGCAGTCTTGAAAACAAGAAGATCAGTCCAAAAAAGATCTGTTGGTCAGATGTTTACAAAAGCGCATTTCTGCCTTTCTCTGTTGTAGCAAGTACATCTTCAGCCTTTTCCAAGCTCTCCCACTTCCCAAACAGATGTGTTTTTAGAAGCCCTGGAAGGTCCCCAAATTCAGGCTATTTTGGAATGAGAGAAAGGAGTAAGCTCTAAGCCTTGGAGTGCTCACAGAGAAAGCTCTGCCAGACACAACAACTTCCTTTGTGCAGAAGAGGATCGATCTCCAGCACCCTGCTGACCACTTGCTGGGAAATCTGACACGGGAAGAGGATTCCCCCCTGGAGAAAGCCAACACTGGCAATTTAAGGCTATGTGTGTTTTAATCAACTCCTTTAAACAAACTGGACTAAGTAAAACTGTGTTTCTGAGTACCCATGTGGGGTAATTTATAGTAGATTTATTTGCAATAATAATAATTTATTTGCAATAAACATCACTAACAAATCTATGCTTGATACAAGCCTAAAATGTGTTGTATACACTTATGGGCCAAATAATTTCCCAATTCCTTATTTGTTGTGGAAGAGTTTGGTTAAATATATTCCACATTTTTCTTTCTTCTTCTTCTTTGCTTTTGTTGTTGTTTGTTTTTTTTTAGCAATGGAAAGGAAAATTTCCTTTGAGGAAGATGATTGCACAAACCCCCTCCCTCATTTTTGATTCTTTCTTGGGAAAGGTTGAACATATTTTTCATCTCTTTGATTTTGTGAGATGGACATAGCAGAGAATGGCCTCAGCAAACACAGTTTTTGCTTATGAGCCCTGGCCTTGAATTATCTTGTCATGGTTACAAATATCTTTACAAAACGTAGTTTTTCTTCGCCGCATTGCAGAGAATTGATAAAAGCTAGGTTAAGTTTATGCATGCTCAAATAAATTGTTACATTTCCTAACTTGCAAAACAAAAGCATAAGACAGAGGTGGCCTGAAACACTCTGAGGTGTTGCCAGCTTTCTTTCCCTTTTGGAGATCAACAAGTATTTGCAAATAATTTAAGAAAGGAGAATAAATTATATAATTTCTACATAGCTCTAGGTCACTTATTCTGTTTTACAATAGACTTCGGGAAATTCTTTTGATTGAATGCCACTAAGGTAATTTGGGCAGGAAATTATAGTCTCTGCCAGTGGAACAAATAAGGTATTTTATTAGAAAAACTGAAATCTGTTTAGTGTATTTCTAATTGATATTTCTAGATCTTTCCATATACACTGTGCCTATTTTGTTAGAGGTTGCCTGTGGAAAAGAATACTTCACATACAGAAAAGCTAATGAACTGGGCCATTTCAGGATACCTTATAATCTTTTTTGTCAAACTTTCTTGGCAGTATCACCAGAACATTAAAAATCTGCTAATGCAAAAGGGAAAAGTTGACGTTTGGGATAAGAGCCTTCCAATCCAAACAAAAAATTAATTAAAAACATGCAAGATAGTCAAGAACTAGATAGTAAACAGTTGGCTTCAGAAGGTAGGAATTATCTATCTTGCTTTTTAATTAGCAGTCATAAAAGAAAATCATTATGACACAATTTTTTTTTTGTCTTTTTCTTTTTCCCTCCCTCCCCACTCTCCCCAGTTTATGATATATTTTCAGGATAGCTGGACCATGGTCTCTACTGACTGGAAACCCTAAAATGAGTTTAAATGTAAGAAATATTTTTAGTTTCTTTAGACTTTACTTGTTTTTGTTACAAGACTCTAAACCCTGCAAATTTACTCTGCCACTGCAAAAATTGGCCAGAATAGGTACTTTCTATATGAAAATCCATTAAGATTTTGAATTAGCACAGAGTGCATTATGGCACAGAACTGACATGTTCCTAAATGCCTATAGCAACATTAATTTCTGTCTGAATGTAGTTTGGCTATTTTTAGGACATGTTGTTGCTCAGTGTTTTAAGGCAACAGTTATACTGGTGATTTCATACAGAAATGCTGGTCAGGAGATCACAGCCACTTAAAACGGGTCTCCACAGCTCACATTGTGAAATTGTCTGGAAAGTACTTTCCTATAATTTATATTAAAATTATATTTGAGTGAAACAGAAATGAAGCACAAATACTTGTGTTGGTTTAATTAGCTTTTAGAGAGCTTTAAAGTAAACCTGAAATTACATCAGAGTAAGGAAAACATATTTTTTTAATCGCCCTGATAAAATCATACCATGGTATTTGTCACCTGAACAAATTCATAAAGTACCTTCTTGTAAAGCCAGAGGGATCTCTGCTGTAGTATAGTAAATAATTTTCTAGAAATCAAAATCACCTGAGACGAAGGTTGCTGTGTGCTGTTCATACAAGCCTGGCTTTTTTTTTTTTCCTTTCCAAATGGGATTACCGTTTGGCTTATTCCCCGTAACACGAGTTTTAAGTTCTGTAAGCCAACAGGAGTGAAAAACAAAATAAGCCAAATCTAGCTCTTTCAGTAGCGGTACTTTTTGAACCTCAGCCTGAAACATCTCTCATTTGTACAAGATTAATTCGTGTGCAGGAAATTTTATACTCTTATCAGAAATGTGGGAGGAAGTACAAACTCTGCTTTAAAAGTGCTTTTTTTGCACTTGAAAAAAACCAGATATTGTTGATGGCTGATTTACTGAGGCAAATAAAAATACTACTTTGTAAGGGATCCCAGGATGCAACATAAACGATCACAGCAAAAAGGGCCCAGCTCTTTTCAAAACTGCAGGCTGGATGCTAATTCTGGCAGTGACTCGCTGGTCCTGTGAGAGTGAGTCATGCATCGCCTGCAGATACAGCAGCAGCACGTGGGTCTGAGAGCCCCTCGGCCCCGCTGCAGCTCCCTGCACTTGGTGCACCCCAAGAGCAAGGCAGGACCCCACCTTTCCTCATTTCTCTTCAAAAGGTGCATTCCCTTGCTTCTCAACACTGCTAGGACCAGCTTAGTAATGAAAAGAAGTTGTGCAAATTGAGGCAAATAAGCATTTCTGTCTAAAGAAAGTAGCATAAATATTTTACACAGGGATCACACACCCACTTAAATCTAGTGAATAAAGTTACGCTGTGTACTGTAGAATTATGCTTTATGACTCATTCCAGGATAGTAGCAGATGTTCATGAAGCTCAGCACTAAAAAAAAAAAAAAA
>VWYP01022834.1:300102-321905 GCA_013400435.1 Pycnonotus jocosus
TTAAAAAAAAAAAAAGGAAAAAATGTCTCCATACACTCCTAATTTTCTCCCCACATCATTACAGAGAAGCAAGACACCTCTCTCTAGCACTTTGAATGAGTCACTCCATACAATATGAGTAAGTGCAGAAAAATACAAGATTACATGAAAATCAAGTATGCAGGCAAAGTCAAGAGTTTAGAGACTTTCTCCTGGGAGCCAGAGATTTATACTTTGGATAAATTACTCCATCTAATGCTGGGACAGATACAAAGGGATATAGAAATATATGTTGATGCACCATGTTCTTGCCCGTAAACACAGCATTAGTAAGATGCTGCCAGACTCATTCTGATAGTCAGAACTCTTGAAGGAGATGGGGTACACCAGAGTTCGGGAAAAGGCTACAAAGTAATCAAAAATCTAGAAGAAAAACCCTTCTGTTGTGAAGCTTAAGTGGTTTAAAATGGTTCTTTTTTGTTTAATCAGAAAGAATATTGAAAGGCAAAGTAGTCACTTGATCTACTCACTGACAGGTAGAAAGCATGCCTTACATCGGTTCAGTCTAGTTTGCAAAACCTTTCACCACTTTACCCTAAGAATTTCCTATTCATAAGGGTACAAAAACCTCAAAACAACTTTCAGGGGTGATGGTGGAAGAACATTGTTTAGACTACTTAAAACTAAATTTGATCTCTCTAAGCATTGGTTTAATACACTGTATTAAATAGTATCTGAATGATAGTATCTGCATGATAGTATTTGAATAACTTTGATGTATTTTGTGGTTGTGTTTTGAGAGACAACTTGTAGCCATTTTCCTTTCCTTTTCTTAGGCTAAGCTTCACTCACCATTCCTGATTCCTATAATCTCTCTTCCCTCAGCAGTGCAGAGAGTAGAGGAATAAGATTTGTTGTCAGCCCATAACAGCTCCCCTCTGCTACTCACTTTTCCCTTGCTCAAATGTGGGACTCTCACAGCTTCACCATTCTTTCCAGAAAACTTCTCCCTGCATGGGCTCCTCCCCACAGGCCACAGTTCCCACCAGGAGCCTGATCCTGTGGTGGATCTCCACAGGCTGCAACTTCAAGTGTGCAGCCACCTGCTCCTGCCTGGCATCTGCCATCGGATGCTCTTTGGATGTCTGGTCCTCTGTGGACTTCCTCGGGCTTCAGGGGAACAATCTGCATTGTGGAGAGTGGTTTCCCTGGGGAAGAGGAAAACCTCGGCTTAATGCCCTGGGAAACCCTGTTCTAAGTACAGTAAGCGATAGGCTTACTCAAATCCTCCCTCAGTTCAAGCATGCAGATCACTGCTAGAAGGTTCCTCATTCTTTGTGTTACTATGGGTTGATTTTTGGTGCAGAATTTTTAATATTCCTAATCCTTCTCCCCTATTGGAACCTTCCCTCAGATCCCACTTTAACTCCTCCCCACACTGGGATATATAAACACCCCTGTTTGAGCCTGGCCTTGGGCTTTTTGCCCCTTATTACTGCCATGTTTGCGTTAATTCTAAATATAGTGTACACCTTCTTGTTTGATATTTTTGCATTATTCATATTCTGTTTCTAGACAATTGGATCAAGGCTGCCTCTCTCTATCAAGCTGCCATCGGGACAGAGTCCTGAGGAAACTCAAAGGGGTCCGATCATCCGGGCTCGGACCCCCAGAAGTTTCACGGCATCACTGTGGTCTTCCCCAAGAGCTGGAGAGCCCTTGTTCAGCACCTGGACCACCACCTCTCTCCTTTTCCACAGACCTTGCTGTCTTCAAGGCAGTTTCTTTCACATCTCTCCCCACCCTTCTCTGTCAAAAAGTATTTTGCCCTTTCCTAGGTACACTTTCCCCAAGTCACCACCACTGGGGTTGCTGGGCTTGGCTGTGTCCTGCAGTGGATCCGCTGGAGCTGACTGGAACAGGCTGCCCAGCATGGGGCAAACACAGCCTCTCTGGATCACTGAACTCCATACAAGGATAAATAACTGCAATGCAATCACCTGTGACACAGAGCAGGTCACTGTAGGTATTTTATTTGTTTCTTCTGGTGTTAAACTCCATAAAAAATATTTTGAAATGGTTTCACGGTCAACAGGGCACAAGTGCTGAAAGAATGGGATCAGGTAGCATGAAGTTTTCACACCACATCACTGAAAATATGTGACAGCATGCAATTAATTTTATATAAACTAATGAGAGATGGCAGCTAGATGCCTACTTTGTTTGCTACCAGCTTATGTTCATTCAAAATGGGGCCTTGGAGACAAAAGGCTCTTTTTCACATTGCCAGCATGTGAGATCAGGCTGCTAAGGGTGAAATCATATCGTGGTGGCTCAGGTGTGCAAATTTGATAGCACTATTACTTTCAAGTCACCTGCAATATACAGGTACTGCTCCACAGTGCAGGGCCCTACCACCCCTGCAACAGGCACATAATCCAGTGTGGGTTCAATTATAGATGAATTTTTATATCCAATAAATGAAGCTGTTTACATTATATCATTTATCATTGTAACTCACAAAGGAATCTCGCCCAAACCTTCTAAAAAGTCACATGTCGTCCTAAACAACTCCAAAGGAAAAAATGCTTACAATGTCTTCAAACTACAGTAAACCAAAATAGAGGAACACTTTGAACAAAATCTCTGACAATAAAAAATGTATATGTGTATGTCAAAGCCTTCCCTAACATGAATAGAGCATTTACAGATTTATGGCTGCAGATAAGTTCATTCCTAAACTTTAACACTAGTCAAATAATTTCATTGAGCTGAAACAGCTGTCAACCTGTGCAGGTTTGAGTTTATTATGTGTGACTCACGGGGGCGCACGTGCTCCCTGAGGCAGTGAGGAAGTGACTTGAAATCCAACTTAAATCCAACTACACACCTCTCAAAAACTCCAGCATTTACTGTCCCAAGAACTCCAACTTACTGTCTAGGAGTACAAACCTTCAAACTTTCAAAAAATGAATTGAATAACGAGTATACAGAAGTCATAGTTAAATATTGTACTGGAAGTCAAAAGTATATAAAATAAGTGCAACAAAACTAAAAAAATGTTGACAAAATACTGGCGTTTGACCTTTTGGTCAACATCTGCAAAGGAAGCCCCTACTCTGTGGAGTATCCAAGACAAGGGAGAGAGAGAGAGGAGAGAAGGAAGATGACAGGGAGCAGACTCCCCTCTGCACACCAGCCTTCCTGGTCTCTCTTAGCACTGGTTATCAGCACTGCTTCCTGCCACATGATCTTCTGGGCAGGCAGACCCATGCTCACATCTTCATGACAGTGTAGCTGCAAAGTAGTTTTTTTCAGTATTGTTTTTATTTTTATTTTCCAATTGATTTTGTTTTGATTTGTGCACCTCAGTTTGCATGTTAACATTTTGTCTGAACTAATTATTCCATACATGCAAATCTCTGCAGAAAATATATGCATTTAAAGTGATCCTTTTCAAAAGTAGGTACCCCAAGAAGACATCCTAGCCAAGGAATGACTGTTTCTCTCCCTTGATTTTAAAGCGAGTCTAAAGAAAGAGCTCTGTCATAAACTCTTGAATCCTGCAGATGTCTAATGGCAGATCAGTATCCTCATCCTAGACAACATATTGGAGAGCCTAGAGTTGAGAGTAGAGAGAGTTGAACATCTTTGAGTAGGTGACCCTCGAATGTTAACCAACTTTCTTGGGCCTGTCTTCCCTCCAGGGCTTTATCCCATGGTACTCGAGCAAGCAGGTCCTTGAAGAGGCCAAAGTCTGCTCTACTGAAGTTCAGGGTAGTGAGCTTGCAGTGTGCCCTCCTCACTGCCCTTGCTATTGAGTTCCAACATGTCATGGTTGTTGTCCTAAAGACTCATATTTGCCACCAGCCTGTCCTTGTGAGCAAGGACAAGGTCCAGCATAGCACCCCTCCTCGCTGGCTCCTCCATCACTTGGAGAAGAAATTATCCTCAACATGTTCCAGGAACCTCCTGGATTTCTTATGCCTTCATCTTCCTTGTCTTCCTGGTCAGATGGCTTGTGTCAGACCCCTGCTACAAAGTCACCTATCTCTGCCCTCCCTTTAATCCTCACCCATAACCTTTAGTCGTCTCCCCATCCATCCCACACCAAACATCATGTACTCTGGCTGGTCACTGACAGAGAAAGTGCCAATGTCCTTGTCTCATCCGCTTGTCCCTCCTAAAGAGCCAGTGTCCTTCCATCCCAATACTCCAGTCACAGGATTCATCCCACTGCGTCTCCACGATGCCACTAACATCATAGCCCTGGTGGCATGGCCATACCTTTGACTCCTCTTGCTTATTTCCCATTCTCCATCTGTTTGCATAGAGACATTTAATTTGGGCCCCCAATGAGGCTGACTTCCTAGCTGGAATGGTTGGAATTCCTTTGGGCTGCTCTGCTTCTGCTGACCTGTGATCTCTCTCCAGGCTCTGACATCTATTACAGACACAGGTATCAAAATGGTAGGAGTGGGATAGACTGAGGTTTCCCTCCCTCGGGAAGTTTAATTTAAAGCTGTCTCCATCAGCTTGGCAACCCTATGGCCTATGTGTGTGCCACAGATACTTCACTCTCAATTCTGAGGCTGTGCAGAGTCCCTTTCCACTGGGACAGATCCACACAAGGGTGCATGTGCACCAAGTCAACGGAGCAGATGTCTGTTTCAGCAGAAGTTGTGAGTTTTGTGGATTTTGGAAAGTTAGGGTCCAAGTCCCATCCTTGAAAAAGGCACTGCAAAATAGGAATGAAATTCTTGTTATCCCAGTGCTATTTTTTACTTTCTGAGAATCTTTATTAAACTGAGAACCTCTTTTAAAAAGTATACCATAAATCATTGAACAGTTAATAGCCTGTGTCTGAATAATTAGCAGAATATTAATTATAAAAGTGTCTAAAATTAAAGAGAACAAGTTGATTAAAGGCATCAAAAGGCAAATATTGATATTTTTTATTTCGCTTTGTTTATTAATTGTTCCTTCTCCTAAGTAAGCAGAGATAAAAGACTATTTACTTTTCTTTTTTTTGTCTCTTTTTTCTCCTTTTTTTCTTTTTTTTTTTTTTTTTTTTAAGTACAGCCCTGGATTTCAGACTATTTCACAGGGGTATACAGGCTGGGCAGCAATTAAAACATACAGAATTTTGCTTGAAAAAAGGGACAGAAGCTTAAAGAAATTAACATTTAGCAAATGTCAAAATGCATTTTAGGCCAGGTTCTCACTTGGTGCTGCTGGAGGTTAGCATCTTTGACGTCAATGGAATGGTTCCCATTTCCAACAGGTGCACTCCCAGCCCACTAGCCCAGTGTTTGCACCGTATACACCATAAGGGAAACAAAGGAATACTGAGGGAGCTTTATCTATTTGCCTAAAGTAAAAAAGCTGTTTTCTTACGGCTGAGTGCTATAAACTTGCTGGTTGAGTGCATGTGCTCAAATAAAAGGCTACATTGTTTTCCATATTCAATATAGTCTGTTGGATTTTCAGAGCTAGTTTGCTGTTTACCACAAACACAGAGGGCTTTGTACTCACTCTGACCTTTGGATAAGAATTCATCCTTTGAAGTGTTCATGATTTCTCTAGATTTGACTAAAACACATTTTTCCTTTGTGGTCTGGCCAAAATTCTTCCTTCAAGAATTGCTTGATGGTCACAATATGGGCTCTTCACTTCAAGAAAGACATTGAGATACTGAGACATGTCCAGAAAAAGACCACAAATCTAGTGGAGGGTCTAGGGATTAAATCCTATGAGAGCCTGAGGGCCCAGGTTTAGCCTGGAGAAAAGGTAGCTCAGGGAAGAATTTATTACTCTCTAGAACTACCAGTAAGGAGGTGGAGGTGGACCTCTTCTCCCAGGCAACCTGTGGCAGTACAAGAGGAAGTGGTCCCAAGCTGCACCAGAGGAGGTTCAGGTTGGATATCAGAAGCATTTCTTCACTGAAAGGATGGTTCAACACTGGAATAGGCTGCCGAGGGGGATGGTGTAGTCATCATTCCAAGATAAGGTGCTCAAGAAGCACTGGATATGGCACTGAGTGCTGTGGTTTAGTTGACATGGTGGTGTTCAGTCAAAAGTTGGACTTGATGATCTTGGAGGTCTCTGTCACACTTAATGATTCTATGGTTCTACATCTCCTTGGGAAATTTATGCTTTTACATGAATGAAAAAAACTTACATGTCTACATGTTTACTTCTTAAGACACCCCCAAGGCCATCCTACTGCATTCTACTGTAATTGTGGCAGTATGAGGCTCAAAGTGCCTGAGGTGATTTCCCTTTTCTCTCAAGTAGACCTATATTGGTGAAGATTAAATTCAATGAAATGGCTCAAGTGATCCAGGAGTATTTCTGATGACAAATCTGTGGAAGGAAAATTACCCTTCTGCGTCTTTCTGTAATGTATAATCTTGACTTCTGTGCCTCTCTGCCTCAAAAAATAGTTATTGAAATATTCCTCTTTTGCCACTGTCAAAGCCCACTGTGTTTTCACTTATGAAACTCCTCTTATCCTTCAGCTCTTGCAATACAACACTAAATTGGGAGGAGCTTTCCAGTGCCTCGAGGGCAGAGAGGTCTTGCTGAGAGACCTCAATAAATTAGAGAAATGGACAATCACCAACCATATGAAGTGACATCATATAAGATGCAGTTTTCTAGAACACTGATCTTCATCAGGTTTATAAGTAACCTTTTGAATTTGTTGTTTCATTTTTGAAAACAACACCTAGTTACTGTGGTCATGTGTGCCAGGACAATGAAGAGTTAAATAACAGGCATTGTCAGAGCATTGCTTCCAACCTTATAGCAATGATTTGCATTCTGTGAAATTCCCATAGTTACAGGTGAGACAGTTCACTATTGCTCCTCAATGCTTGCCTACACATTAAGGCCTCTCTCTCATATCTTGATGCAGTCTGGTACTTTAGTCCGCCTTATTCCAGCTGCTTATTTGGTATCTTTTACAGAGTTAGAAAGCCATCTTTCACCCAAATCTTTCCAAAATACATTCCTTGCTCTACTGATTTCTACTGTTTGGGCCATCATAGTGCTCAGATAAAACTTTTGTTTTAAAATGTCTCAAATGGTTGGTTGCTGTTTCTACAATCAGGTGAATGACCAGGAAACACAAAGAAACCATTCTTGTTGATCTAAGGAATCTTTTAAGGAGAGTTAGATCTGCCTAAATCTCTTAGGGTTAAAGTGAAAGTAAGAACAAGAAAAGTGTGTGGGTGTGTCTCAAATAATTGTGTTTGTTCTTTAAACTTTTAGACTTTGAAAAATAGCTTGGTCTGATAAGATTATATTCACTAAGTCTTCAGTTTGCAGCCACTTGCTGCTGAATTTAAAACCTGCAAGAAATTGCAGCACTTTCACTACACTATCTTTGTTCATCCTACAGTTAATCCTGTCTTTGGCTGGGATAAAGATAATTTTCTGTGTTTTGGATTTAGGATGAAAATAATGTTGTAAACACACTGATGTTTTAGTTGTGACTGAACAGTGTTTACACTAAACCAAGGCCTTTTCATCTTCTCATGCTGCCCTGCCAGCAAGGAGGCTAGTGGGCCACAAGAACCTGGGAGGGAACACAGGCAAGACAACTAACCCAAACTGGTCAAAGGAATATTCTATGTCATAAAATGTCATGCTGAACAAAACTACTTGAGGGAGTTGCCTGGGGGACGGTGGATTGCTGCTCGACAACTGATAGGTCAGTGGGTGATGAGCAACTGCATTATGCACCACTTGCTTTGCATATTCTTTTATCATTATTACTATTTTACCTTCCTTTTCTGTCCTATTACACTATCTTTTTCTCAACCCATGAGTTTTACCATTTTTTTCCAATTTTCTCCCCTATCCCACTGTGGTGCAATGAGGTTTTTTTCCTGCTAGGTTAAATCACAACAATCCTTTAATGAGGCCCAGTTTGGGGCTTGAAGGGTTGAGATAATGACAGATGTGACCAGAGCATGTTAAAACAAATTTGTTACAAGTATTCACTGTATTAAATTAATAGCCTTTGGTCACAATGTTGATTTATTTACTCTCAGAATTGATGCACTTGTTGTCAGGGTTGTGTATGCAACACCTTACTTGCTACATATGTTTCCTGTTGTTCTGGGGGTTGGCTTAAGGTTATAATTTTGCTGCTCATTTTGTGTAATATTGGCTTATGATAAGATAAAATTGCTAGTTGTGAGACTAATCTGGTTTTTCTACTCAGTATTGATGTCATCTCCATATTTCAAATACCATCTATCGGAGCTATTAATAATTACACCTTTTGCCATTTCTCCTCAAAGGAGGAGTCTCTGGGCTAGCTTTTGAGAATGTTAAGTATCCTTGGTGTGCTCAAGCAGCATGTTCCTGTTACTATGCCTCCTGAATGTGTTGCATATCTTGTTTAAGGTTAAACACCTCTTTAAGAACACCACCCAGAGGTCTGCCCTGAGAGTGGATAGCTACAGGTGGCAGGATGTGTGGGGTAGAATGGACAGGGGCATTGACAAGAAAATTGTAAAAGGGACACAAGTCCTCAGCCTCTGGAAAAGATTATTTTCAGGCATGAAGGAAAGGAATCCCTTCAAGGAACATATAACAAACACTGTGTCCAGGACTAGAGGGGCCCTGCCTTCAGCCAGGTGGGACAAAACAGTTTATTGGATTATGTGGATCTAATTGGCACATTATATCCACAGGCTCTAGCAGACACCAGTGCACTGTCATCAAGGCATAGAGGGGCAGAACCCATCTGGATTCTGTGACAGGGAGGATTTGGCTTTATCATCATGCAGGTTATTCATGCAAATATGAAACAGTATTGACTCCTGAGCAGTGCTGCTGTCCAGTCTCACAGTGACAAAACAGATCTGTAAGGTATCAGACACAATGTGTGGTTCCATGGCTTTTGGTATAGATGTTTTTATCTCGTAAGCTATGTTGTTACAATCATTGGATAGACTTAATCTGTGGCTCCAGAAGTAAGACTGAATCATCTTTTAATTTACAGTTACTAAGCAGAATATGTTTGTCCATTCAAAGCTTCATTGAGCTTGGGGATCTGGTCAAAATTTGGTTATAATTTATTTTCATCAGAGAAAATGCAAAGTTTTGATGTACCCAAATCCACTATAAGTGAATAATTTAAAAATATATTTTTTCCCATCTAGAGCACATACTTCTTCTGACCACTTGGGCACATTCAGAAATTTTTCCAGGGTCTAGGGCTGCTTGTTCCAGTAAGCTATTTTTCCACTTAACAATAAAAGAAAAAAATGTTTTCTTTTATTCAAATCATAACACATTAGCAAAGTTCATTTTTTTTAATATATAAAATCCTTCTGGAATCTCTCAGAAATTATATACACTACATGTGATGCTATATATACTTTTGAATCTATAATGGCTACATTGCACTTACATATTACATGGCTCATGCTTTCAACACAAGACTGGTTTCCACATCCTTCAGAAGCACCCAATTATTGTTTTGGGGCAAATCTGTTTTTCCCTGCTGACAAGATCTGTTGACACACAAGTGCTCGCATTTGAGACTGTTACTTTTTTCTCTTTTAAATTAGAAACAGATATTCTGGGAGATTTTCATGGCACATTTTCTGTTTGTTTCAACAAATGGAAAATGATTATAAACGATATTGTTCCTTAATGAGCTTCAGTGGGTATAATCAAATGACAGGCCTAACCAAATCCATTCCTGTACTCTTTGGCTGCCAGCAGCCTAACACATTCCATCAGCTGATCCCTTTTAAGCTACAAGAAACCATTTTCTGCCTTGCTTCAGTCTCTTGCCACTCCAAGACCACCACAGTAATTTATTTCATATACATCTTCTAATTTCAGGACCTTTTCTTGACTTTTTGGGGATGAGTATGGAGGAAAGCAGATTATATTTTGCTTGTGCCTTTTCACAAAACCAATAAAATCAAAGCTTATTATCCCACCATTTCTCATATTGTGAACAGCTGATCCTTTCTTGAACACAATGTTGTCCAGGCTTTTCACTAGACAGATCATGACATTTGCTCACAGTGACAGCAATATTGCCTTCTTCTAGACAGGAATGAACTCTGCCTCCAGCAAAGAGTTTTTGTGCTGGAGTATGTGAGCCTTTTTCCCCAGTGTTTCAATTTCCAGACAAAAACTCTGTCATGCTCTTTTCCTAATGTTGTGATATTATGCTTCTAGACTGACAAAAAGATCTTGAATATTCCTAGGTTGATTAGCTTCTAATTTTTATTCTTATAAAACTTTGGGTTTACATTTTTGGATATACTGAAGTCTGTCACATTACCCTAACTATGCAGCAACCCACCATGGGAATTAATGACCCATTATATTGTTTTCTTTATCTGACTTTATATTTCCACTTTTCGTATTTTTATATCTGTGTGGGAGGTTGATGCAATGGCTGATGCGCTTCTAAATGAGAAACCACCTCTCATCAACTACATAACTAGAGTACATTTTGATGAATTAATCTAGGAGCTTTCTGGTGTTGAAGATCAAAATGAAGCATCTCTTGAGAAAGAGAGAAAAAGCACAAGATTTTGTCTCTGAACATCTTTGAAAGTGTTTTCAACTTGTTTCTAAGTATTTTTTTGAAATGTTGAATCTATTTTACCTGCTCCACTCTTCCCTGATAGATGCAATGCACAATCAGCAAACTACTCTAGTATTTGAACTAAGTTTATTGTACATCAAGGGACAGATACACTCAGCTGGTCTGAACTCCACTGAAGATGGAGCTAGAGTAAAGGCAATTCCAATTGCATTGCGTCTTATGCAAATGATCTCGGAAGCTCAGCATTCCTGGGCTTGTCCTGTGCTTCAATAAGAGACCATCTGGAAGTCCCAGATAAAGTAGGCAGAAGCCAAGATGTCGTGGCTGAACACTAGACCACAGAAAGTGAATGAGTTAGAAGGCAACATTCTCCCTCTCATCACTGGTGGATGAGTCAGAGAGCTAAAGTTACCAGTACTATTTTCATTCCATCAGTGAGAAATGTCTCAGGCTTACACTGTAACTTGAAAACATTAAAATTAGTGAGGTTATATGAAATTTTAGCTTCACAGGGACCTTTAACTGGGGTAAACAATCCTACCCTCTATGATGCCTACGCTTCTGGAAAATTATACAAATGTACCAAAACTTGTTAGTATTTCTGTATTGAGAATGAACATAGGGTGCAGAAATAGCTATTCTGTTGTTGCTGCTCTTACCTATCAGGCAAGTCCCGTGTGCTGTGACTGGCATGACAGCTTTTTTTAATGCACCTCTCATTTATTCAGAAGTGAAGAGCTTATTTTGGCCCCCATTTCAGCAAAGAAAGTGAAAAGTTTTCTGTGCTTCCAAAAGCAATGTCCTGCAACCATTCAATGAACAGTATGATGTGGTACATAGCCCTGTGCAGTACAGTAACCAGCATTTTCAAAGCAGAAGCTTTATATGAAGTATTGAGTATTGTGAGGAGGGCTCCTGCTTCTTTATGTGAGGTGAATTGGATTGTTCAGATCACAGAGAGAATGTAGCAAGGATGGGGGAAAGGGGAAAGGAAGCATGCAGAAAAAACTCACCTAGGGAAAAAGAAAGGCTAAACTACTAACTTTTCCCTTTAGGCTTAAATTGTCTGTTCTCTTTTTGTAGTGGAATAACACTATAATCCCATAATACCTACACCACTGTTGTGGTTTAAGCCTACATGGAAAAGATAATGATCTTTGTTACAATGTAGAAAAATTTAAATGCATTGAAAGTTTGTGATGCTGAAATTTAATATTTGGTCTGATAATAACAAAGATTAAAGATATTATGGTACACTAGACATGCAACTTTTAAGACAACTGGTTAAATCACATAAAACCAGAAGAATGAAGTCAAGATGAAAAGCTATGGTAAATATTTTCCTCACTACTTCTCACCATCCAAATTCTGAATATGGTAACTGTTCCAGCTTTGTGTTGCAGAGTTTCTCTTCACTGAGTAGCTCTTTTCACTCTTTCATTCTCTCCTCCTTTTCTGGCAGTGAAGCACATTCTTTTCCCCCATAATGTAATTATACACAAACTCACAAACTTAACCATATTGCCATGATCTAGCATCACCCACAATCTGGCAGATGCCACTGACTGAAAACACAGCTCTACTTTAAAGTAAGTCATACAGATGCACTGTTTCTATATTTAAAAACACAGTTTCCATGGCATGACAGCACTGTCTGTACATACAGGGGACTGACACTAAAGCTTCTTTGTGTGGTGATTCTTTCTTCAGCTCTCAGAAGCAACATTAATTCAGAATTAAATGTCTGCAGGGGTTCTTATTTAAAGATTCTGAATTTTGAATAATTTTGAAAAAACAGTAATTTGTACTTTCATATCATTGTCACTTAGGTTGCCTGATGCAGAATTAGTGGTTTTAATTTGAAACAGTTATTGACTCTCTTTACTTGGGAAGTAGGGTCAGTATTATACTTGGAGATTCTCCTATTTGCTGAATTCGTCTTTTCATTTCCATACTTTTTGTACATGTAAGCACAGTACACAGACAGAATCTTCCACCTGATACAGTCGGTTTACTGTAGTCCAGTGACAGCTATTGCAACTTCAGTGAAGTTGTTTGGATTATAATATTTAAGAGTAATGCCATGGAGCATGAGCTTGAGACCTTGCAAATAAATACCAAAGCACAACTAGCTTTGCCTAATATGAGTTATAAACAAGTCACAGGAGAGACAAACAAATTTTAATTACTTGAATTTCCTGTCTTTATTTTTTTCTTTCTTTTTTGGCCAGAGAAATAATTTAAAACTCTGCTTTACAAATAAGTTTAAAGATGTGTGCTGCAACCTCACTATTTCAATGTAATTTATCAAAGTTGTAAAAACAGGGAATACAGACCCATCGGGGCCTAATGTTTTGCAAAGGCAGAAAGCTGGATGTCAGTGTTTAAATCTAAAATTTTATATAAGTTATAGATCAGCTAGCTCTTGCAAAGAAGAAATTTCCACTGTTCCCTTCGTTGTCTGAGATATATAATGTCCATCTTTGCCCCATTTGTAGAAAAGCAGGAATTATGGAAAATGGAAGACTTCATTACACTTGTAAATAAGCTATCCAGTTGTTCAGTTGCTTAATTCAAAGGGTTAAGTACAAAGAAATCTTAGATGAAAAAGTATTCATACTCTAGAAGAGCAAATCACAGTATTTAAATATTAAAGAAACAAAATATGAGGAAAAGGAGAGGGCACTTAACAGTCTTTTCAAACACATTTTTTTTCAAATTTCTCAAGGAAGAGTTTCCTGGAAAGAAATTCTTGAAAATTTTTCTTTGAATGGGATTCTAAAAGCACTGTCAATGATGATGATTGTTTATAGGTGAAGGAGTATTTGCATTTAAGGACTGATGAATCTTGCTTGTTTTGAATCACAGCTCATCACACTAACTTGTAAATAAGCAAATGTCAAATTAATAACCTATTTTCCTGAAAACAAACACTTCAATCAGAGTTTCACATAACGTTTTTATTCAAGGGTTTTTTTTAAAACATCCAGACTAATCAAGTTCAAGAATCTTAAATTTGAGCCAGATCGCCCTTTTTTCCTTTCTGCTTATAAAAGTTAGTCTCTCCTGCGTCCATAAAGAGGATAGTTGGTTTTAGAAAAAAAGCTCTTAAATTGCACTCACTCCAGTAGCCCATCCAAGAATTAAAGCTAACCTTTCAACATTGTTTTTGTTCTGTTTTGATATCCCTCCAATGGCTTTCAAAAAGCTCTGGGACACTATAATCTCTACTGGAAAGTCACTTCCTCATGAAAATATTCTTCAGTTTCCTTTGTTCCCTCCTCTTCTTGATGGCCTGGTTGCTTCTTGTCCCCAGAAATGAATGCAACAGGCTTGAGTGAGTGTTGTAAAGTCAGGGAGTCAAGAGACAGACAGAGGTGCTTGTTGAAAGTCATTCATCCAGTTACTTCATTTAAACTGGGAAATGAATTTCTCATTGAAGAAAAATGTTTCCCTTTTAACTCAATTGCTCTCACACTCACACCATAAAGTACGTGAAAGCTAGTGGGAAGACAGAGAACTGGGATGAAACACTACAGTTACTGTGAAAGTCATTCTAGAAATTCCTTCTGTATTGCTGTAAGTTGTTAAAAGAAAAAACATTTTGTATTCTTGGCTCTGTCAAAATATTGGGAAGCCATAAGGACTAAATTTTGATTCTGCTTGATAACTAGACAGGAGCAGGAGGGAATACTTTCTACCCTCTTGCCATCAGTAACAAGCAATGTGTGTCCTGTAGAAAACTCTACAGTATTGGAATCATCTAAAGGTTAGCATATTATATATAGTCTTGAATACACAAGGATATTTAGTACACTCATAAACTCCAGCTTTTTTAACATGTTGGCATATATTTTTTTAACAAACACAAGCAGGTCTGAATTATTGCGATTTACTTTTATTTATTATTCTCATCCTGGATGATGAGATTGAGTATACCCTCAGTAAATTCATGGATGACACTAATCTGTGTGAGACAATCAATTTCCTGTAGGGTAGGAAGGCTCTGCGGAGGGATCTGGACAAGCTGGAGAGATGGACTGAAACCAGTGGAATGAGGTTCAACAAGGCCAAACGGTGGGTCCCTACAGCAGGCCCATGCAGCACTACTGTGGCAAGAAGTAGTGGGGAAAGGGTTCCTGGAGCTCTGCCTGGTGGAAAAGGACCTGGGGACTGCTGAATGTGAGCTAGCATGTGCCCAGGTGACCAAGAAAACCAGTTTCATCCAGGCTTGTATCAAGAGTGTGGCTAACAGTACGAGGGGAGTGATTCTTCCGCTGTACTCAGCAATGATGAGGGCACACCTCGAGTGCTGTGTCCAGTTCTGGGTGCCTCACTGCATGAAGGACATTGAGGTGCTGGAGCGAGTCCAGAGAAGGGCAACAGAGCTGGAGAAGGGTCTGGAGCACAAGTCTTATAAGGAGTAGCTGGAGAAAAGGAGATTCAAGGGTGACCTTACTGCTCTTTACAATTGACCTGAAAGGAGGTTGTAGCTAGCCGGGGATCTGTCTCTTCTCCCAGATAAGCTGTGACAGGATGAGAGAACACAACTTCAAGCTGCATCCAAGAAGGTTCAGGCTTGACATCAGGAGAGCTGCTTCACAGAAAGAGTTATTAAACATTGGAATGGGCTGCCTAGGAAGCTGATGCAGTCATCATCCCTGGAGGTGTCAAAGAAACAATTGGACATGGCACTCAGAGTCTAGTTGACATGGTGGTGTTTGGTCAAGGGTTGGAATGCAATGATCTCAGAGATCTTTTCCAACCTAATTGATTCTGTGATTCTGTGATTCTCTAGTTTTCCATTTGCTTCTGGATAAAATTCAAGATATTAACACTATCTGAAGTTCCAGACCTTTATTGTATAGTTTTGGAGGGTTTTGTGGTGGGTCTTTTTAGGACTGTGTGCTATTTCCTGAGGGCACCAATCACATTAACATGCTTCACACAGTGATGACATCACAAACTGTGATTACAGTCAATTCCCAAACTCTCTCCACTTTGATAGTATCTTCCTTGTTACTCACTGTTTAGGTCCAAGGTAAGAATTCAAAGACTCATTACCTCTCTGATAGGCTGTGAATATTCTAGCATAATTAGGAACTAAAAAATCAGGAAATGCTATCTGCTCTGAAGAATGGTGTTATAATTTTAAAATGCTTATGGTGTCAAAATTATATTTAAAAGACAAGCTATCTAAATTATATTTAGAAGACAAGCTGATAATAAATACAGAGCAAATCCTTCAAGGACAAAGGACCACTGTTACTGGTAGACTGATGCAAGGTAGGAGTTTGTCTGTGGACAGTACTAGATGTGACTGAGTGTTTTCTAACTAATGTTGTAGAGAGAGGATATCATTACTGCTTCGATGTTGTATCATAACAGTCCTGGGACTGGAAGATATCCTGTGTTTTATTTAATACATATGTTTGAATATGTATCTGTAAATATATTTGTATATGTGTGATAGCACACTGACACCTACTCACCTATTCATCCATCTGTGGATAAAACTCTTAAAACATAATCATACAAGTCAAGAAAAAGGAGGAAGAGGATAAAAAAGGAAGCTGGATTCATTAATCTAGTGTCAGAGTTTAAGAATAAGTAACAAAGTCCTGCCACATTAAAAATTATTTGGGGAGGATATATGGCATTTACTTTCAAAGACTGGAATATTAATAACTGTAAAGGCAAAGGAAAGGTTATCACTGACAGTAATAGTGCTTTTATGGAGTCAGAACTTATATTTCTCCTTCAAAGAAATCCATCCCTCTTTGGGAAAAAAGAGAGATCACACAGGGCTATGTTGTTGAGCACAACCAGCCATGCTTTATTCAGCCCTGAATGAAGGAAAGTTTGGAAGAGATGAAGCTGGTGTCCAAGAATGCAAAGGCGGCACAGAAATTTACTGTGCATTGAAATATGCTCTCTGACACAGGAACCTGATATGCTCTGCAGATCTGTTGCTTGGAAGGGCTGGGAAGAGCTGGGACCCTAATTCTGGGATTTATTTGCTGTCAGGAAGTGTGCGAAGCAAGACCTGATTTCACAAATTGGATGAGAATGACTGTCAAGGTTACTGATGCTGAGTGGAAGCTATGCAGGAATGTTGAAGGAGACTGTTGGTATGAGTGGTGGCATGAGAACAGACGTTATTTCAAAGAGTTACTAGAAAATGGCTTGGCAGAGAACATAAAGGCAAGATTAGGAGAAAGGTTTGGTAACATAAAGGACCCGGTCTGATAGCATTATGGAAAACAAAGAGAAGGAAGAGATGCAGCAAAAAGTAGGTCTCTGAAGGGGTTGAGGCCTTGTATTTGGAGCAGAGGAAGTAGAAAATTAATTGTTGCAAATTTCAGGAATTTGAAAGTAGGCACTTACTTTCTGCAAATAATCTGTATTGTTTTGGCCTTACCCCTTCTATTAGGCGAGACTATCTTGGTGGCACTTACTTGATTAGATAGTCTTATTAACAGCTGTAAAAACTAAGTGACATCTGTTTCTGAGAAAATTTCCTGGATTTACAGGTCTTCCCTAATCTTATGGGTCCTGAGTGGACAATTCCATCTGTGGCAGGTGCACCTGCTCTGGCAGGGATCAAGGCCCTCCAGCCAGTGACTTATGTCTGACCTCAGCCATGTGATGTTTGGCTTCAGCCTTGTAACACTGACCGGCCCAGGCTGAAGTGACCATATCTGACCACAGATCAGACTCAACAGAGTATGAATGGAGACTCACCAGAGGGGGTCTGTTGAGTCCATCCTGCTCAGAGCAGAAGATCTTCAGGGGGTCTGCAGTTGGGGCCTCTCCCCTTGGATGGGATTGCTGCTCAAGGTAACTCCTCGAGCCTGAGAGCTCTTGCCTGATTGAGTGCATGATTGGACATTCTGGGTTACCCTTCTAAAACCTCATGAATTCTTGAATCACCCATGTACTACCAATTCCATTTGACTTCACAAATCAATACTCAAATGCAAATAGAATTTTATTTGCTTTAATTGATTTATCTGGTTTAACTGGTTTAGAAGGTAAACCTAATTTGAATATATTTCTCTCAATTTTTTGAGTTCCCCTGACATCACTTTGCAAGTCTATGCAGAAAGAACTCTATATCTGGAAAGTGTGAAAACTTGCAATAAGCAGTGCATGAAGTATGTTTTGCATTCAACAGCTGAAAATCAAAAATATAATTGTCATCATCCAAGCTTGAATCCAAAGAAAATAAGGGAAAGACATTAATCTGATGAAAATAAGGAGAAAGAGACTTCATATAACATATTTGCTTACCAATTCTTTCAGCCTTAACGCTTGTTAATAAGTAAGACAAAGTAATTAATAAGAGAGCTGATAAAAAAATATTCATATCCAAACTATTCTCTTCTCTCCACCCGAGGAAAATACAATAATCATATTTCTTTGTTTGATGAGATAGACAGAGAGAGATATTTGAGATTTGCCTGAGATTTGCAGCAAAACCCGTTTTTGTTTTGCTGCAAATATTCCTGATATTTAGTTCCTAGCTCTTAGGAGCTACAATTAAAATGTTCCAAAACTAATTGGCCTTTTCCTCAAATTCAGATGAGCAGGTTTTTTTCGCCCACATGATTTCACTCATCAAAACCATTACAGAGTTGCAAAAAAAATAATAGCATTAAAATTATAAACTCATATTAGGTCTACTGGGAACTGATCATGTTTAACAGTTGTGAAAAAAGAAATGCTGATTAAATACAGCAAACTATTTAGAAAATCTATCAGAAAATATTAATAAAAACCTTTCATATAAGACAAAAGAAAATATCACAATCTATGCTTGAAGCTGCATGAAAATTAGCATGAATTATTTACTTGTCATTCTAAAGTAGTCAAATTATATCACATTAGTGATCTGAAAGGAGAAGGAAGAAGAGACAGGTGTATTTGAGACACTGCTATGAAAGAACTCAATAAAATATATAACGAAAACCTGCAGGACAAACTAATCACAGTCAGTGAGTGACCAAGATCAAAAAACAAGTCAGCTTTGATCAGGACAAGATACTGCAAAAGAAGAAATATTTAATTCTTCCTTTCCTCTCAAGGAGGCTAGCAAATTGAGCTGCTGTGGCTGATAATGCTTTCTGGAAAGAAAATGACAGTAAAATTATATACAAATGAAGAGAGATGTCCTGTCATGCAGTCTTATGTATCTGGCTACATTGATTTATCTTGCCCAAAGAAGTTTTGGAATAGTCACTGGTGATTTGCACTCTAAGTACCTAATTCGGATGAACTTTGGCTTGACGTCAATTGATTGCCAACAATTTATTTTAGACATATCTTTTTTATGGAGTAATCTCATCATGAAGCTCTGACATGTCTTTAACTTTATTATATCTATTAACATTTATATTTCTCTGTATCAATTACAAATTACTTTTTCCATCTAAGAGAAAATCCAGTTTTGCCGTGTACATCCACCTTAGTTCCACCAAGTTCTTAATTTGGTGTGATTCCAAGCAAGGGTTTAAAGCCACAATTCAAATCCTTCTATAATAAAATATCTTGTTGGAACTGTTCTTTTATTTATATTTGTATTGCTTTTTTCCTTTGGGCATGAAAGTGTTGTTATATAAAGACATCTACCTTTAATTTTTTTTTATCTATTTATAGAAAGGACAGTACAAATATGAATAAATATTGGTTTTAATTTATTTATATACGAATATATCCAAATATAAAGATTAACAAATCAAACATATATCCACAAGTTTATAGATATACAATGTATCAGACACTTTATTTAGAGCTAATGAAACTGTTAATTAAATTTATATGAAAACATTATCCAATTAAATAAAAATTAAAAGCGAGTTTGGGTTCCACCACTTTACAAGGCTACTGAATCAGTCTTAGCATCTTTAGAGCGGACAGAGTTCACAGAGGTGTGGGACCATGAGCAAGTTACAACAGGCATACATTAGTGTTTTTCTGACTGGATCAGCTGCTGTTCTCAGGTGCCAGGGAGCAGAACGACAAGTTGACCTGTCTGGCATGATGGGGCTGCCAGCTCTGACTGCAGGTTTGAGTCTGGAAGAAGAGGCAAGATCAACAGTATGGCCCCAGAACGCAGGGAAAACCCATCCCATTTGTCTTTGGTGTCCCTCAAGGCAGAGCAGTACCAATGGGTGTCTTTGGCAGCACAAGAGGATCAGCTGTCATGGTCTAGGAAAGCAAAGTGATGCCATGCAGGTGTTCAGGACAAGGTGACCTCAGCAAGGGAGCCTTTCCTTGTCCAGGTTGAGCAATTATTATCCTCTTCTCGTATCTAAGATGCTTCAATCCATCATCTCTTTGGCCCTATGCTGGACTTTCTCCAGTAAGTCTATATTTTTCTTGCATTGGGGTGCACAAAACTGGATGCAGCAGTCCACATGTGGTCCCACTGGGGATTTGTAGACAGGAGGGATAAACCAGAGGGTAATGTTCTTCCTAATTGCAGCCCAGGATATCCTTGATTGAAGAGGATATTAACTATGTTCACAAGTAATATGACCTAGTGATAAAGTGAAATTGGAAGGAGCTGCAAGATTGATGCAGGACATAGTGAGAATTCACTATGGTTTTTACCAGTTGGAGAAATCATCTGAAAAATATTAGGATTAAAGGCTACAAGGGTGAATGAAAGGATCCATGTTTAGGGGGGAAAAGTGCAGAAATAGGTACAGGAGACCTGTGAAGGAGAAAAGAGTGCTTATAGGAGATGACAAGCTGAACAAAAGTCAACAATATCACACACAAAAAGAGACAACTGTTATTCTGTGATATATGAAGAAAAGCAAGAGATATATAAAGAGAAGTTTCAATTACACAAAAAATAAATTTTTCCTACCATTCTTCTCAATTTTTAGAGGTCTAAGGAGAGAATGCCTTTTTTATTCACCACATTCAGAAAGCACAAGGACTTAGAGAGACCAAAGAAGAAGAACCTCTAGAAATCAGTGTGAAGAGCTGACTCCTGTCAAGGCTGGCTTGAACTCCTGGATTGTATCCTGAGTTTACCAACAAGGGAAAAACCAACCTATTGCTTTTTTCCTGCCTTCCTCTTGCAAGACCTTCATCCCATTTCAATGAAAAAGTCTATCAGTGTCAAGCAGTCATAAAACCAGAAATAATGACCTGTGAATCTGGCATTAAAAGCAACTGGACAGTCTAAGAAATATGATGGAAGAGAGGAATAAGGTAGTCTTCAAATTTCTAAATCTCTCATAGAGAAACTGGGATCTGTTCTCTGGATTGCTGTTGGACAGGATAGGGAGATTAAATTGCAGAAGGAAAATTCAACCTGAATATTATAGAAACTTTACAGATATGTAGGGGTCTGATTAGTGCTGGATTTTATGGTCTGGATAGTTGGGGAGGTTCTTGTCCCCAACAATTTTTAAGAGATGTTTTGATACGTGTTTGTGAGGACTTACATGGGTTAATGGATCCTGCATGTGTCAGAGCAATCTTTTTTCTCCAACCTTTTCCTTCCTGAAGTAATTTTCAGTAACTCTCTTACAGCATAGTAAAACAGAAATGCTTCAAGGATTTTCTTTTGGAAAGGATAAAGTTTGGGATGGGCAGATTGATTTGTGAGATCAAAACAATGCCTCAATATCCAAATGAAATTCAAAGTAAGAGATACTTTAGAATTCAAGGCAATTCTTTCTTTCTTTCTTTCTTCCTTTTTTATTTTTGTTTTGTTTTGTTTTGTTTTGTTTTACTTGAGCAACTAATGACGTATCTTTTTACTTTTGGCTAGTACAAAAGAAGAGAAATATGCTACTACAGACACAATTTCTTATGCCAGCTCCTCTGGATTTTGTGTTTACAAGGATTATATTATATCAGCAAACTCAGACACATGTTAAGAAGTGACATTAATCATATATAAAAAGAAATTTTCACGGAGACCTACTAACTCAATAAATAAAACCTCACTGAAATCTGCATAAGAACATTCATTTTAGCATGGGAAGCACAGAAAGAACAGTCAATATAAAAAAATTTATTCAAGAATATTTTCTTAGCCAGAGCTTCTGTTTCAAAGATGGTGTGATCTTTTCTAAATCAGTCTGGAATGGCAGGATGAGAATGCCAGGTCTGCTGGGGAAGATGAAGATGAGTCTAAGGCTTGTTTCATGTATCCTAAGGTTTACTTTGGTCTTCCTCTTACCACAAAAAAAAAAAAAAAAAGAAAAAA
>VWYP01022834.1:321936-334521 GCA_013400435.1 Pycnonotus jocosus
AAAAAGAAAAAAAAAAGGTAAAACAGCACATCCTTTCCTTTCATAAGTAATTCCTGCAGATAAGGGTAAAGGATTTTGTATATTCTTGAAGACTGGAGGTTTTACAACTTATTCTACAGCTTCCTGATGACAATATCAACAATCTATCAACCTGGATGAGTTTCAGGTCTTAGGGGAAGGTCCCAAGAGGCAACATAGGTGCCTCCAATTAATGTTTTGCAAAGCAAAAAATCGGTTTTCTCTGCATAAAGTGAAACATATTGTGCCACTTGCTCACACTACTTATATAGTCCATGGCAGATACAATTTCCTGCAAAGATGAGCTACAGATTTTAACAAGAAGCATAGAATGCTACTAACAAAAGCAGAGCTTGGGAGTTCTAAGCTTCTCGCTCCCTCTTCAGAGGAAAGTTTGAATAATGTGTTCCCTGGGGAGCCAGAATCGCTTCTTGCAGCTCCCTTGGCTTCTGGGCCCCTGAGCCCCTGTGTGTGGCCTGGCTGTGCTGTCACACTACACCAGGTTGAGCATCCCTCTAAATGGGCTGGCTCCAGCTTGTAGGGAGGGACTGGGGCTCTGGACTGGAATTACAGGGCACTGCTAAATGACCATGACATTCAAGTAACTTTTCAAAGCCTTACTAAAAAGATGAGGGAGTAAAAATGCACCTCGCATTTCTTTCCTACAGATAAATGCAACAACTGAGCTTTAAAATGAGCAATAAAAACCACATCAAAATATTCAAAGAGCTTGTTATTGTTGTAGCAGGATGTGAATTTGTGTAATGAACACTTAAGTAGAGAATGGAAAGAAAGATCTTGATGCATCTGCTGTTAGGGGCTGTTTTTCCAGGTATTTAGTAGCACGACAGATGACTCTCTAATTCCATGTGAGGTATTATTTATGCTTATATTTGGAAACTGATTCTTCTATTAAAACTGGAATTAGATAAGTCATATGACTGAAGCTCACACTGATTATATTTTACTGACTGGAAGGTTAGCTAGATACTGGAACTTTGTTGCTTAAGCTTACTGCAATTCAAGCCATTAAAGACAAACGCTAAAAATGCAAACTAGTTTCCATGTTTTAAAGAAATATTTTTATAAATATTGTGAAATAAAAGCCAGAGTTAATGGTATTTTTTCAATAGTCAATGTTTAATTGTTTATCAACCACAGAAAGTGCCACCCTTTTTTGCATATCTCAAAATCTAAAAGATTTTATAACTGACCTTCCATTAATCTACTTATGTTGCACTGTCTTACAGAAGCGAGTTGTTTTGTCTACATTTGTCTTATTCCAGCAGATGATAATGTAAGATAAGACAGTTGGTTATACAAGAATCTTGTTTTTAAAAATTCTGCTAAATAGAGCCAACTGTTTTTGAGGTCAAGATGGAAGAAGAATCTATTTACACTTTTTCATTTATCAGCCTCTTACAGCTATTTCCACAAGCAATAATGTATGCTAATAGGACACGAAAAATAAATGCAAGATACTTAGGGTTGCATAATAATGTTTTCTATGCTAAACTCTAAACTAAACAATTCCTTAATTTGTTCTGTTCTCTGTAGACATTCCCACTGAGTTAAATATGCTGGCTGGAAGCACAGAAGACAGCATGAAGCAAGGAAATAAACTGGTCTAGTGCGAAGCTATCTAGTTCTTCACCCAGTTTTGGAGGTGAGGAGGTCCATAGGAAGACCACATGCCACAGATGTTCCCCAGAGTTGTGGGCCAGGAGTTACAGGGAATACAGGCAGTTCAGATGCCCCATTGTTGTGTTGCAATGGCCAGAATTTTTTGCTATATTTTACAGTTTCCTTCCAGACTTTTATTTATCAGAATGGCCTTGAAAACTTCAGAGTGTCAGTTGTTTCATTCCATGATCGGAATGAAACAAGGCTGTTCCATCAGGCTGAAATATTTTGGAAGGGCTAAGAAAAGCCTTATGAATCAAAATTACTAACTTGTGAGCAGAAAAAAATATGCAAAGTACAGGGGAGAAGGAATTGAATCCACAAATAGCTGTGTGCAAAAGAGATCACAACCAACTGAGCTGACCTTAAGAGCACATATCGGTAGATATGGAAAGGGTTAACTGGAAATTCATGTAGTGATAATGAAATGATATCTGCAACACTTCTGTAATGCTAAAAGAAAAATTAAGCTATAGCCACATCATTTCTCAATTAAACAGTTGAAGAAATTAATTAACAGAACTTTGCAGTTCTGTTTTTAAAGGAGAAATATCCTAACAGAAAATTTGCATAAAACTAGGGTTTAGAAGCCCATCATACCCATCTGATATACCAACTTAAGGGGACCCTGGAATTAATGATTTCCAGCTAGGAGAAGGTTAGTAGAGCTCCTAAGGACCAAACATGGGATAAAATCCTGTCTCATCTCAGAGGGAAATATTTATGGGTAAGAGTTATGGCATTCCCATGCAGTCGTGACCTGGCTGTGAAAATAAACAGGGAATTAATCCTGAATGCTTGGTCACAAAGCAGAGGACCTCCCTAATTCATTAAGATTCTTCAAGCTCCTGTGGCCCATCTGCAGCCACTGCTTCAATCTAACTATTGGTAAATTGGTAAATTCAGGCAAGATGGAAAAGAAAACAGCAAAACCAGAGATTGAAAAGTGCAGAGGCAGTTTAACATACTAAAATTGAAAGTATAGAGCTAGAAGGACAGGGTTTTTTCAGCTCAGGGAATCATCTAAAGCATCTTAGCTTTTCTCATTCTCCAGCAAATTTTTGGCCCCAGGTAACTAAATGATTACTTTTAATTTTATAAATGACTTCTAATTTTCCTTTGTTGTTGTTGTTGTTTTCTCTCTTTTTTTTTTTTTTTAAGTAGCTTCCATTTGGAACAAATCATCATTTCAAACTGGAAAAGAATTCAGATTATCTTCATTGAAATAAGACCTTTTTATGTAACAGCAATTTCTCAGAAGTGAAAAAAAGAAGTATGTTTTTTATATAGTACTGGTTTGACCAAATATACAATTAATTTCCTAAAGCATAAATAATACTGTGGGTTGTTTATTTCGTTTCTGGTTTTGGTGGTGTTGTGTTGGTTTTTTTTCTTTTCTTTTCTTTTTCTTTTTCTTTTTCTTTTTCTTTTTCTTTTTTCCCCAGGAAACATGGGGGACACCAGTTTCTGGCTAGGTATCTTGGATTGTTTTTGAGGAAATCTGCATGAATAGTTCGGTTGGATTCTCCCTCAAAACTCAGTGTAAGAGGCTGTAGTTCCTTAACTTAGGCTTCTTGCAATTACTTTTTAAACTAAAGGTAGCTTTGCTGGTGAAATTTGGTGAAAATTTTACAATTTTGGTAAATATTTAACAACTAAATACGGTTATGAATATTCAATATGAATATTGATTCATAGTGCCAAGATTCCTTTTTGATTAGACTTGAGAAGTGCTGACTCCAAAGCAATCTTTTTGATGGGGCACTACTTTTAGATGCAATTCACTCTTCACGACTGTTGCTTAACACTCAGTGTTGTGGGGTAAACTTGGGAAGATACCATTTGGTCAGTTCAAACTGAGGTAGTACAGCATGTCTCTTCTCCTCAAAAGTGTACTAGGTACAAGGAAGTTTACTCACTTTCCCATTAACTGTTTGTCAGATTCTTTATTGCAAGTTTTCTTTCTGTTTTATTGTTGTGAGTGGGCATGCAAAGTTGTAAGCACTCCATAGTGGTCACTACATTAAAAATCCTTCATTAGTATTGACTTTAGTATCGGATAAAAAATAATGCAGAGGTTAAAAGTGAAGAGCACACTCCTCAATGGCAGGGATTTCCTGCCATTTTCTCACTTTGTTAATGTGGGTTTCCTTCCAGCTGCTCTCAGCAGCCATAATAAGCATATGTTCATAGCTGGTACCTTTGTCTTTCTTGGCTGGGCTATGTAATTTTCTAATTAATTCTCTATTCTCTATTTGTATTTCCAAACAGACTCAATATTCAGGATGAACTTCCACATTTCAGTGCTATTACTGTTCTTTCTAGACAATTGTAGATGTTCCTCTACCTGACGTGCATAGATTAGTTTCCTTAGGCAGAATTCACTGAGACAAAGATTTTCATGGATCCCAAGAGGTTGGCAACACGCATATAAATCTTCATACTTAATTACTACATTGTGCTGTGATGATAGAATTAAGCCTTCCTCAGAAAAGACTTTTTCCCCTGGTTTTAATTAGCACCTAGATTATCCAAAGGAAAAAAATTAAACAAGAAGAGGCCTTTATGGTATACTGAATAATTTTACTGAGAACCGAATTAATTTAAGCATAACTGGTGACAGCTGAAAACTATGCAAAACAGTGTCTACTTGAATCTCATTGTGGATAAAAATAAGTTTTTTGCAGGAGATTTCATTTTCCTAGAGCCTGTAAGGACTGGAATACTAATAACTTTTTTCAATAATACTACAGTACTCTGGAATTTACTTTCAAAAAATTGTAGATTGATGGCAAATTTGTATACTTGTCCATCCTTCCAAAAACTCTCTGGTTTTGCTAGGAATTTGGAAGATTAAACTTGTTTCATTGCATGAGATGATAGCTAACTAATACGAAATTTCTACGTATGTTTACTTAAAGCTCCTCAGTCTTTCCTTAAATCATCTTGATTTATCTTTGAACCTTAGTAATGCAAATGAGAGTGATACAGGCAGAGGTTAGCTCATTCAGTGGAAGCTAAATGCACAGAAGTTGATATGAATCTCACACATGCAACTTGTTTAAACTTTTGCAACTTTTATAATAAACTGAATGTTTAAGGTTCATGTTTTCTGAATCTAGACTGATTCATTCAGCCATATTGTGAGAATTGTCTGCAACACACTGTGGAGGAATAACCTGTTATTGTATTGCTCTATTCTATTCAAGAATGGTTTGTGGAAATTACTGGGTATAATAAAATAGAAGAAAATGAGAATAGAGAAAGTTCAGCAAAGGCATTTCCACACAAAAGCTTCCAGCTTTTGGTATCCAATCAGAACAATGCAGATGTGGAGCTGAGCCTCATGCTCCACTTGCATTTCATCTGACAAAGTGATCCTCAGAATGCTGTTATTCCAGTTGCATTTAATGGGGCAGACTTTCTCTTGATCCATCATGCAAAACCAAACATAGGTAAGATCTCAGCTGGTGGCAGTCCAGTAACAGCAGTGTCTTTGTGTTCTGTTGTGGTCAGTGTTATCCTTGGAGTTTGGAAAAGGCTTTGTGAAATTATGGGATTTATATTTAAAGCAGTTTCCTGGACCGGCATTTGAATATCAAGTAACACAAATAAACACAAATGTTTCCTGTTTAATAAGAAATCGACACTGTATGTGAACTTTAGGATAAATCAATAATGTGCCTACATAATTTAAATCAACTTAGATGTAAATAAATGTGGATACACTTATTTGACTGGAGTAAAAGCTGGTGAGTATTTTAGCCTTTTAAAAGCTTAACTTTTACAGAACTGTCATGACTGTAAGGGATTTTTAAATACATAAGTTGCAGAAAAGGACTGGGCAAAAACATTAGCTCTGAGAGTTCTATTTCAAGGGGGGGATTGTCTTTTTTTTTTTTTTTAAATATAATTTTTTTTTTTTCTTTCTTTGCTTCTTCCCACTGGGATTTTCCTAGGAAAAAAGAAGAATCAGAAAACTTGAAATGAGTTCTTTGCATTCATTTAGGCAGAGTTAATCAACATTCATATTCACAGGTACATCAGATATTGTGATCACAGAACTTTGATATTTTTACTTAGTTTTCATATGCTGTACCCTAAACCAGACACAAATATAAAACCATTCACAGCTATTATACTTTAGCTTATGTTATTGTCTCATAAAATCTGTGGATAACAAATATTTTGCTCATCTTATTTTATTTAGTTCCAAATATTTCTGGTTTTTTACTCACCCTATGTCTGGATTGCAATCCATGTAATCCATGTAAAGACTGCATTTTCTGTCTATGCTGGTGTCAAAAGCCAGAAATTCAAATAAAACCTTCTGTCAAAATCACCAAGTTTCACCTAATCTTGTGAAAAATCCTGAGATTTTGCATGGTGTCCACTCAAAACCACAAATCAGGACAGCTTTCCTCAGTACTATGTTTCATAATACAAGAATGCTTGTGAAGTTCAAAAAAACTTTCGAAGAACTTGGGCTAAGTTTTGGATTTTAGCAAAATTAAAAACCAGATGTTTCATACAATTTGGAGTTTTACACTGAAAGCTTTGCCCAGCTCTTATTCACAGCTAAATGAGACAACATTCTCTAAGACAGCAATATTTTATAAAGAGTTTTTTCCCCATTTCTCTTAACAAGGTGGACTTTGAAGAATCTTGATTAAAAAATTTATTTTTCTGAGCCCCTAAAATGAAGAAAAAATGACAGAGGTTGACTGGTCTCATGTAATCCCAGTTTTATGACACTGTGAATGCATAGTATGTCGAAAGACAAATAGAAAATTGCAGTGGAGATATGTCCTGGTATCCAGTAGTTTGCAGAAGTCTTTCTAGCCTCCTACCTAAATCCAGACTGACCACATTCCATTTCATTTTCTACTTTTTAAATCATCTGAGTTGCTCATTTTCTCTCCTTTCAAATGCATGATTTACAAATACTGTTGCCACATTCAGCTTATGTAACTTTACATGTGGCTGCCTAAATAGAACAAAAGACAGTTTTGATGTAGCTGGCACATATTCTTTGAACATTGCTAAGGTCTTACTACACCAATCATTCACAGACAACTGTTGGCACTACTAACTCATCACACCTCCCACAATACAAACTGCAACATGGTGTGTTCCTTAATATATCCTGTGGATTGTGTTGTGTTAAGGGAAACACTCCAGAAAATGTTTTTCCAAAGGCATGCATCACATTGTTGAAGCAGAGCTCAATTTTTCTTGAATGTTTGTAGAATGGAATGGGTTGAGAATTTCTCTATCTTATATGTGGGCTAAGATACTCTTGATGGAAAAATGCAAGGCCCACTTATTTTATAGTTACTTTGAAGTTCAGTTTTCACATGCTGCCATTTGTTTTTGTCCAGTGCCCCCAGAATTTTCCATGTATGCTCTGAAATTCTGCTTCCTACAGAAACAATATAAAGAACAAAGTTAGGAGGAAAAAAAAGATCTGTAGAGGCAGCAAGGTTCAAATGATAGGACAAAGGACTTTAAGGTCACATTCTGGATGCTGGGAATGGTAGTTGTAGATATACACCAGAAGAATGTTCACAGAGCTTTTACAATATAATAGGCAGACTACAGGGGGAAAGGGTGTGGGTAGAAAATGGAAAGTTCTCTGAGAGTTTTAGGGAAAGTGTAACTTAACTCCCTGAAACTGAGAGTTAGATAAGACTATCTCCAAAATTATTTTGACACCTTGGGATTCTAGATAACTAAAAGAAATTTTAAAAAGAATTGAAGAACAACATGAAGCTCAAAGAAACTACAGCAGAGCGCTAATCCACACCTTTTAAGACACCAGAAACAAGCATATACCTAAGAAGAAAAATACAGGTTTAGTTGGAAACAGAAGACAGGGGGACTTAGAAGTGCTTATCAGGTTCCACATAGCTACTGGTTTTTAACTCAGCATATGAAATTTAAATGACAAAATAAATACTAAGAATTAAAGGAACTTCAGTCCTAAAACACTACAATCAGTTCCTTTAGCATTTAATATTTGTGGACTTCTACTTGAATGCCAGACAGCCTTTAGGTAAGTCCCATTTTGAACATACTGATCTTTCTACTGCAAAGACAGATGAAAATAAGAAGTTGTCCCATGGAAAAAGTAAAGGCAAAAATATATTTTACAGCATTGCCCAAGTAACTTTAATAGTTATGAAAGGTACACAGAACACCCATGATCTCATAGTAAAAATATATGTTTTTTACACTGAGCAATGGAGTTAAGTAAAAAACATCTGCCAGCCAAGCTCTGTCTACTAGACACTAATGCCAGCCCTTTTCAGGAGAGAAAGTGTAAAAAAACCCCAAATCTAACACTGAAAAATCAAAAAGAAAACAAAATTCTGCAGTTAATCCAAGGACTTGAAGATAGAAGCCTTTCACAGAAAATCTCTATTGAACAAATACATAAGTTCACCTGACTGGCTTTGATCAAAAAGGTATTTTTTTCACCTGATCTGAAAGGAAAATAACTACTTGGCAACCTTTTAAAATATGGTTTATGGCTAAATTTCCTTACAGTTACAGGCAAATAGAAAGAAGCTTTTGGTAACAGCTGCAGCTCTACTTTCCAACAATGTGACTGACTCTTCTAAAGTACTTTGTTTGTCTTTTTCTAAAGCTGACATTTAAAAAATATAATCTTGGAAATTCAGTCATTTCAATGCTGGTCTTAAATTATACACAATATATATATTTTTTTTTTCTTGAAGGCGATGCCCATAAGATGAAGGTATTTTTCCAAAATAAAAGTTGTGGAGGGAGTTGTTTGATTGTTTTTTGTTGTTGTTGTTTTTGTGGTTTTTTAAAAAATTATTTGGGTTTTGGAAGGTTGTTTGTTTTGTTTGTTTGTTTCCAGAAAGCAAGTTTTTCTCTGTGAAGCAACTTAAAGCCTTTTCAAAAATACTTTATGTGATATTGTATGGCCTGTTCTTCTGTTCATGTGGACTTTCCTGCTTGTTGTTTTTTTTTTTTTTTTTTTTTTTTTTTTTTTTTTTTTTTTTTTTTTTTTTTTTTTTTTTTTTCCTTAATAAATTAGTTTCTTTTATGTATGTTTTTGTGTCTTTTTCCTTTAAGTGCTTAAAGGCAAGATACCAACAGCTGGGCTTTACAAGTAAGGCACCACCAACGTGAAAAAATGAAGAATGTAGTGATTATTAAAATGTTGCTGCTGTTGAAAACTCTATTTAATACAAATTTATTTTTTAAAAATAGAGTATTTTTAAGACTTATTATTTAGTGATCATAAAGCTGATGTAAGTTACTCACGTCTCTATGGGTCTTGTTGAGTTTAAATGAACTTTGACACTGGAGATGTAACGCAGTTTCTGTAATTTTAAATCTATTAGCAAATTTGTGTAGGAATTTGCCAAACAATTTTTGAAGGGAGTTGGAGTGCAGGCTCACAGACATTCTGAACAAGAATTTACTGTTTCGTACTCTAACAGTTCAGTTGTTGCAGCTATAACTGTCATATATGTATAATATATATGATAGTATATATAAGAGTTGTCAGCTATCTAAAATACAAACCAAGCTACTGGAGCTTAATGATGGCAAGGATAGGGTTGATTTTTATGGGTGAGAGTTGGGGAGAAGGCCAACAAGGCAGATGCCATTGGGCAAATCTGTTGTAGATCTCCTGACTAGGATTAAGAGATAGATTCTACAAGCAGCTGAGAGAATTCTCACAATTCTGATAACACTCAAGACCATCTACTCCATAACCTTCCCCAGCACCAAGGTCACACTGACTGGTCTTGCTTTTAAAGACTAGTCTTGCTACTAAAGACTTCTCCAGAGTGGTCAGGGGATTGGGCCCAGCCAGAATGGGTTTATGAAAGGCAGATCCTGCTTGACCAACTCGATCTTCTACTTTGACAAAGTGAAATGTTTGGTGGGTGAAGAAAAAACTGTGGATGTTGTCTACCTGAACTTTAATAAAGCCTTGGCACCATTTTTCATAGCATTCTGCCAGAGAAGCTGTCTTCTCCTGCTTTGGATAGGTGGTCACTTAGTGGTGGATTTGGCAGTGCTGGGTTAATGGTTGGACTTCATGATCTTAGAGATGTTTGCCAACAAAAATGATTCTATGGTTCCATTTCCCTGAGTAGATCTGACCTCTCAGTTTGAGTATGGCTCAGAACCAAGCCAGATTAAAAGTGTGTACCTGCTGTCCTCAGGTTGTGTAATTAAGGAAGTGCTTTCTGGATCAGGGATTGGAAGCCAGGTGTCACACCCCCCTGGCAATGTCCCAGCCTTTGGATTAACAGCCAGATGGGGTTTAGGGACTGATGCAGGACCCCAGCAGAAAGTGAATCAATTCCAGGTGGAGAATCTCATGTAAGGTCATTTACCCACGAAAACAAGAATCTTGGGCTCATTCTCCTCAAAACAGTGCATTTGACTTAAATGTCCCCTCCATTCCTTCATGTAAATCATTGTATTTTGTGTAAAATCCTGAAGTATTGATTGAATAAGTAATCTGAATAAAGATTTGGCAAGCTCAGTACTGAACAGATGGGATACCTGAGCTCAGACATGAGGCAGGTTTATACCAATAGCAAATAACAAGAAAACCACAGTCCAGAATTTTAAGGAGTTTTAAGGATTTAAAATCAGTAGGTATTCATTTCAGGGGGGTGGAGGGGAGGGCACAATCAAAGCCTTCAGAACAGAAGACTAGAAACAAAGAACTTCAGAGAGGTGAGGTTCTTTTCAGCTGTTTAAACTACAAACCTGTAATACTTCCTCTTTTACAAATACCAATATCACAGTTTTCTCACTTAGGAGAGTGAAAAGTGTGTTGTATAACTAATCATTTCACAATCCATTCCTGGTATCAATTGATCCTCATTACCACGGAAACAGCTTGGCACCTTTCACAGTTGTGGTGTTTGCGTGAGACCAAGAACTTATTGTTACGCCTGGTCTGAGCTCAGTGACCAAGAGCACTTGGAGCAAATTCCTCTCTGCTGAGCTCTGGCCAGGTTATGTGCTGCAGCCAGGTTATGGCTGTGCAAGCAGCCTGTATCATCTGGTGTTTTGTTAGAAGAATAAAATGCTGTTTCTCTTAATACATTCATTTCTGTAACTAGACAAGGTTTCATTATCATAAAAATTCTAACAATTTTTAATTTTTTTCCCTCCTCTACCTTGTGTCAATGATTACTTTTGTGAGTAAAAAGGAGTCCTACCAGCTAATGTTGGCCACAGATGGGAATATTTCTAGGAATTGAATAAGAGATTGGGTAAGAAGTGGTTAAAAATATGATGATTTTACTACAGGACTGCTTCCAGACTTCTACAACAAATCTGCATTGCAACAAGTTCTAGATTGGGCCAAGAAGATTTCAGGGAAATACAAGGTGACTGTTTGCTAAAGTTGAAGGGTTATGCTCTTACTGTTCATTAAATCTTCAGTAATATAGCAAAGGCTTTTAGGGAGCTCTTCTCGTTTGCTCTCCTTGTTCCCCCAGCTCCCAGGCTGCCAAAGGAACAATGACCCAGGACCCCAGCTCTACTTGAGAGGGTGGTTTCATACAGGCTGCTCTGAGTTCAAGTTTCCTCAAGTCCTCTTTTTTCCCATGTGGCTTTTCCCATAAAACTGGGGCAAATTTCATTGCTCATTTCACCAAAAATTTCAGAAATTTGGGACTGTGCTCCAAATCAGAATATTTGGAGATATCAGAAACCTCTGTTAGAAATGAGAGCCATTATAAGTGCACGTTACTTGTGTTTCTGACCTCCTGCCAGTCATTTAGGGATCTACTTCCAAGAGTACTCCAATGTCATAACTTCAAATGAAGTTATGGGAAACTCAAGGTGTTTGAATGTCAGGTTCAAAGCAGAATAGCCGATATTGAAAACTACTTTGATATGCTCAGAATCCCATTAATTTTTAGCAGTACTGAAACAAGTGTAAGATAGGATGTGGAATAAGTATTTATCATGTATTTGGAAAAAATGTCTCACACAGCTTTGCATTTAAGAAATACTTCAGCAAGTGTTTTGGGATATAATGGAGAATCAGTCAGTAGAAGGTTTGAGTGGTGTGATCAACTTTTCACGCAGGTATTAAGAAGAAATCCGTGACTAAATGACTGACAATATTCTCCAGAAAGACACTTGTTACAAGACATGTAGAAATTGGCTCACTTTAGGATTCGGTAAGTGTTAAAATTAGGTAATTATCCAAGAAGTTGAAATAATTGCTCTTACACAATGAGTCACTTAACTGTGAGCCCCCAAGGAGTCAAAAGTGACCACAGGGATTTAATGTGTTTGCTAGTAGTCAGCAGCTCAGCTCCTCTGGCAAGGAAGGCCTCAAAAACAGCTGAAGGGACCACATTAGGAAGAGAAAATCTGCTGTTAAGTGCTTGCAATGGCTCGCAGCAGCTCGGTCCCTCCAGGGCTGTAAGTGACTGCTTGCACCTGCGGCCAGAATGTGCAGCTGCTCCTACCTCAGCCAGCCTGGGGGAGCTGAACTGCTGCTGGATGAGTCTGGATGTAGACAGATGTGCCGAAACAGAGCTGGTTTTGATACAGTCCAAAAATCCTAAAGGTCCTAATTTGGACTTTCAGTAGCTCTGAATGTGGGTTTCTAAATTCTCTGTCCAGTCTGCAAATCAGTAATTCCCAAAGTAAATAGTTGTGAGTGGGTTTTCAGCTAGCTGGAAATGCAACTTCAGCAGGGCAACCTTGTAATGAGACTGGTCTGAAAGTGAGATTGACAAAAGTTTGGAGCTTGACTCCTTAGCTAGTAGCAGCAGTCCTCGAAGGAATTGAGAGTTCATAAACTTAGGGGGTTTTTTTCTGCTATCTGTTCATTATTTGGGTTTAATACTTTCTGTCTTT